>SJYO01007492.1:4747476-5325683 GCA_006410555.1 Capra ibex | reverse complement strand
CGCCCCCACTCCCCCCTCCCCCCTCCTCCACCCTTAAGACGTGGCCAGTCTGGAGGCTAAGAGGGTCGGGGTCGTTCCCTGTCGGTTTTTACACAGACGAGGAGAAGAGATCCGGACTTCCGAAGAGATCGGTTTAGAATAGGAATGCGCTAGGAGGGGATTTGGCGCTCCGAGTCTTCGTCGCCCAGGAGATTATCGAGGCAAGGGAAACCAGTGGACATTTAAACTCTACTCTGCCCGGTCGCCCTCCTCCCTCCACCGAGAACCTTTTCCCCCCAGCAACATGCTTCCAGTCCCGGCCCCCTCCCCGGTCCAGGGCGGTGTGTGTGTGTGTGTGTGGTGTGTGTGTGTGTGTGTGTGTGTGTGTGTGTGTGGGGTGTGTGTCTACTTTTACCCACGACCGGCACCCTCCCCCGCCAGGATCCCCGAGGGCGGTACCCCGCGGCTCTGGGACGGGATGTCACCCCGCGCTCCACCTCGAGCTCTCGGGGCGCGACCCGCCCCTCCCACTCCCGGCCTCCTGACGCAAGTCGCCCACAAGTCGCCAGGGGCCCGCCCCGAGTCGGGGGCTTTCCGTGTCTGTTTCTCCGTCGGAGGGGCCTGGGGGCGCGGCGGAGCTCGGCCCCTGAGTCGTGTTTCGCTCCCCGCCCACCTTGGCTCATGTGGGGTGCGCGGCCGCGCGTGCCTTGACAACTAGGCGTGCTAACCCTCGCTGCAAAGGACGCGGATTAGGGTTGTTCGTACTTTTGCCGAGCTCGCCGGGCGGTCGTCCGGGAAACAGGGCCGGGGAGCGCCCCGTCGACGTCAGCCCTAGGGCGGGGGGAAAACACAGAGGAGGGGACGCGGGGAGAGGCGGGAGGGGTGGAGTCGACGGGTCTCCCGGCGTTCGGAGGGTCCCGAGAGCGGAGCCCGTGAACCCGACGTGTTTCTCCCCGTCGCGGGGATTAGACCCCTTCCTCCTCCTAATTGGGATCCCAGACGTCCCTCCCCTCCCTGACACCTCTCTTCTCTCTCTCCCCCGCCGCCACACAGCCACTACACCGGACGTTCACTCTCAAATCTACACCCTGACCTCGGCACTCACTGTGCAAACTCGCTCACGTTCAATCGGCCGCCCTCCCAGGGCCCAACAATGAGGACGAAGAACCTGAGGAGACCGGTCGGAGGTTGTAAGTCGCAAGTCTGTTGAGAGTCCCGTTCTTTGAGGGATCTGGAACTTCCCAACGGGACCCTGGAGAAGAGAGACGTGAGGAGGGTCCTAGCGGAGCCGAGACACGGAACCGGAGACGGGTAGGAGACCTGAGGTCGTCCCGGAGACGGAGGTTGACGGGGGACCTGTCGAGGTGGGTCTCCTGGGTGTGGGGGAGTTTGGAGGGCACAGGTTTTGACTCAAGTAGATGGGGAAGGGTGTTTGGACGAGTGGGGTGAGTCAGCAGACCCCACACTCGGAACCAGGAGGACCAGTGAGGAGTGTGGGTAGTGGTCCAGGACAGGGAAGGAGGAGTGTTTACGAAGAGGTCGGATACGGAAGGACAGGTGAGGTTGAAGGGGTGGAACCAAGTCTGGTGGCAGTAGAGTCCACCGTGATTACCATTTCTTGGACGAACGGTTACGTCCTCTGTATTCTCTACACTCAAACTAGGGACCCAAACCTTCTAGGGGACCTCTTTCCGTACCGTTGGAGGCATAAGAACGGACCTCTTAGGGTACCTGTCTCCTCGGACCACCCGATGTCAGGTACCCCAACGTGACTCAACCTGTGTTGACTTCGGTGAATCGTACGTGCGTGGGTAGAGAGTGGACCTGTTGACCTTCCCGAGGACCAGAAGAGGGAGACAAGGGAAGTGTGACGAGATCTCACCCCGAAGGTAGACTAAGGAATTTTAATGTTGGAAAGGTTCCGAGAGGTTACCGAGTCGAACGAATCGACCTTTTCGCTCCGGAAGAGACTGATGAAGGATATAGGGGTGACCGGACTAGAAAGGGGTCCCAGATCTCAAGAGTTCAATGAAAGATCAGGTGTTTCTGGAAGGAGTTCTCGGAAGGACCTCTAATAAGGGTACTTTAGAGACTCATCGGAACAGGGAGTGTCTTGGTAGAAAGTCTCGAGGTTCCAGGTCCCTTGATGTCCCGTCACCCTTCCGTCTAGAAGGTCTCCGCCACGTACGACCGGGTCGGAACGGGTGTTATACGGACGGGGTGCGTCCTGTCGTCCAGAGGAGGGACCATCTACACCAGGGCGGGAAGGTACCCGAAGGGGTCCAGAGACACCGGAGACTCCGGTGAGGTCCACGTACTTAGAAGTCTCGACGATCGGTGAAAACAGGACCTACAGGGTCCTACCTGGTGTAGGACTCCCGAGTCTTGGGGTGTGAAACGTTCGTACAGACTCAGTGTGACAAGGACAGTGGTGACAGTGACCTGTGGAGGAGGATCCTTAGACGAAGGTTCTACGAGAAGTTAGGAACAGAATCAGTATCTGTCCTTTTGGGATATAGGTTGTCTACAAACAATGACACATGGTACACGGTCTGGAAGACCATCCGTCACCAGTGGATCTACTTAGTCTGTGTCAGGGGCGGGTAACCTTGAAGTGTCAATTAAAGACCTCTGGGTCTGTACCCATTATTCTTACGTCACACTATCTACGATTATGTTCAGACAGGTACCACGATGCCTTCGTGAAAGATTTTGCACAAGGTTACCCATCCTTCATTTTCTAAAGGTTCAAGTTTCCCCTACTAGTCCTCTCGCAAGTTCCTCCTCGACTACACCCCCTACACTGGTCCTCCTACTCATTTTCGTCTACTCGTTCTGTCGTAGGATCCGTTTCACTTTCTCCTGAACGGGGCCCCTCGACTCTTGGTCCTCGGAGGTTCTCAAGTCTTCGGTCCGTGACAGGGTCTTTGTTAGAGAGACTCGGTCGTTGGTGTTACTCCTCACTCCGAAATGGACATGTTGACAATACTTACGAACGAGAGTACCCCAAACCGGACTCTGTAGTGTAGTGAGGGACCCCACGACCCCTCATATTATTTCAGTCATTTCATAGGGTGAATAGACACTTGGTGCGCTCGGAGACAGAGGTCCATGTGGGTCTTGGAAGTGTCAAACTCTCTCAGATTTCCACCTTACTCATGTCCGACCTTCAGGGTCTTGGGTCAGGAGACTTCTTTCCCGAAGACGAGGTCCAGTAACCCAAAGTAATACCCTCGGTTGTTCTGAAGGAATTTTCTGGGAGGGACTAATTATAGTTGATTTGAACAATGACACCCTTGGTGCGTCGTACCTCAGTCAGGTCTTGTACGTCCACATGTGTCTGCATATACACACACGGTTTTGGGACACTTCTTCTCGTCTAGCAGAAAGGAGACCACGTAGACCACCCAAAGTTACGGTATGAGGTAAGGGGAGGGAGCTAAAATAAGGATGAACGTAGAGACACAATAAGAACAGGGACATCGGTCGAGACGAAGAAGGGTAAGAGTTGTAGTAGAAAAGATTCAGTGAAGAGACAAAGTCGGGTTTACTAGAAGGGTTGTTGTAGTCGTTATTCTCTTCTTTCTTCCTTCTCTTCCGTCTCCCATCATCCTCCTCTTACAGGAGAATCTATCGATTGAAACACAGCCCCGTCGGTGACAAGAACCACGAAATAGACACAATTGAGTGGCTTAGGAGTCTTCTTTCTATGATACTAGTAGGTCAAACAACACGTTGAACGGATTTAAGTGTATTAACCGTCCTCCGTCTCGGTCCTAAGTTAGGATCCGTCAGACCGACGTCTTAGGTGAGAAATTGGTGGAGTGTCAGGCGTTGGTAAGGGATGGACGGAAATATTCGTAGAAGTAAAGGAGGATGGGATGGGATAAGGTAGGGTCAGAGTAAGAGTAATGGTAGGAAAGGACGAGTATAATGGAGGTAGGGTGAATGAGGTACGAGTTAAAGTAGGGGTAAACAATGGTGGCAGTGGTGGTGGGTCGGAAACTTAGAAGGGGTAAGGATACGGGACGGAGAAGGAAGGTGGGGAATATTTTAACCGAAATCTAAGAAAAAATAAAAATTATAAATAAACCGACACAGTTCAGAATCAACACCGTGTGTAGTACACACCAGAAAACAACACCGTGCGTCCGAGTCATAAACGAGATGTCGTGCACCCGAGTCATCAACTCCGACCCCTTACTTGGACGCAGAGACCGTAACGTTCCGTCTAAGAATTGGTGACGTGGTGGTTCCTTCAGTGATTTAAGAAAAAGTTCAAGTGATCGGAACACTTGTTCTCTATTTAAGTGAATTTAAAAACCTCGGGATCAAAGGAGAAGACAAGTTCCATTCTTTCGTTCATGGTAGATGAAATATCCGAACGACACTTATAATTTATTACGAGAACTTTAACGGAACATTTAACGTTTTATGAAATATCGGGTCACACAACAACAAGACAATTAAACGAAACCATAATAAAAAATGGGGAAGATCTTCGTTTACAAAATTAAAGTCATTAACTGGTAAACAAAAGATTTGTCACTTTAAAAATACGACAAAACTTTGATTAACATTACCTCCGATGACTTTACCATTAGAAATAACAAACACTAATAATTATTAAATTCCTTTTATTTTCATTTACAACGAAATAATTGGTCCAACCCTTATACAAGGTACCCTGTAGGATGTTTACTTTACCAACACTTACTCCCACGACATCTTGAGTTACCCTTCCTCCCCTCTACCCTTATTTCTTACCCTTTCTTCTACTTCACCTACACTTGCTCCATCTCTATTTCTCGGATCTTTCCTATGTCTACTCTTTTCTTACTAATTCGACACGACTTTGAAGGATACACTGTAAAATGAGAGTCATATTGGGACCCTTCGTCAAAGAGATAATAGGATAAAATGTCCACTTTTTTTTTCAAAGAAGTCCACCCAAGGTAAAGACCGTCCTGTCTATATTAATAGAGAGAAGAGTGTAAGGTGGAGTGTCGAGCCCGGTCTTTCTTTGTACAAAACAAAACAAAAAAAAGTGTCTCTGAGGAACGGACTCTTTGTCCAAATAGACACGGGTCTTTCCCAACAGATTCGGTCCCTCGTAGGGGTACTGGGTGGATTCTCATTCAAGTCACCTTGATTCGTTCTCCACCCTTAAACGGTAACCCTACCTTTCCCCTCCTCTGTACTCTCGTCCACAGACGAAGTACGACGTCGAAATGTCCATTGCTACAGACGAAGGAGGAAGTATACCCTTTTGGTTCCGTTCTCTTCCAAGATGAAGAAGACTAAGGAACACGGATCTCACGGACTTTAGGAGTATGTCGGACGGTCCTGAGGGTTTAGGGGAGTGGAGACTTAAGTAGGGATGAGGGTTTTGAGTGGGTCTATCCTCGTTTTAGAAGATCCAACGAAAAGACTAAAGTATGGGGTTGGACAGACTTCGTGTTGGTGGTGGAACTAGAGGAAAATATACCCTTTGAGGAAAATATACTCTGTGAGTCTATGAGGGGATTAATAATGGCTCGAGATCAAACACACACACGTACACACGTGTATGTACACGTAAAACCCTGATCCCCAGTCTTACCGATGCACGAGTAGATTGTCTGCTCCTCGGACTCCGTCCCTTTACTCTTCCCTCTCCAACGACTGAGTAGATCTTTACTCAGATCCTTACTCAGGTGTTAATAGAACACCTCAGAAGATCATGGAACAAAGAAGCGTTATAAATTGTAAAAAGTTTAGTTAAGGTCAAGACAATAAACCGATATCTCATCCACGTCGGTTGGGATGGAAAATCACCTATTGGATATCAGTTTCAGTTCGTCGTAATTGATTGGAACCCTCAATAGACTCATGAAATGAATCACTCCGTTCTTACTGATCTCAGTGGAACGGAATACTTGAAACGGGTCTCTTCCTATTAATGGGAGTCCACAGGGAATGATTTAATCGTTGGATACCGAGACGAGGGGTGACATTATGATAGGGGATATACACTAGTCTAAAACTATTAAATGTCTTGGAAAGGGAGATAAAAGGGTATCGAAAGAGTACTGATGCTACCCTCCATTCACTACCGTTCGGAAAAATATCTTCTCCTTTATCCGTGAGTGTCTCCAATTCGCTGAACGTGTCTCAACTGGTCGAACGTCACCTCGGTCCTGGGATGAGAAAGTTGGTTGTGAGTTGACGGGTCGAGAGTGGGTCCAGACGAAACTAAAGGTCCCGTCGTTACACTGTCCTGAATTTCTTTTCCCTACTTACACACGTCCCTCCCAACGACCGAGTCATCCTTACGGAACCGTAAACCTATTAAGAAACTCAGTCTTTTACGTGCTAGGACCCGTTACGTCCCAGGGTTAAATCGTAGGAACAAGGGCTCCGTACTCTATGGTCTTCCTGACGGATGGATTAATAACCCAGTTTCCAATTAGTCACCATTTCTTAAACGGATGGTTGCGTTCCTCTATGTCCAAACTAGGGACCCAGCTCTTCTAAGGGACCTCCTCCTTTACCGTTAGGTGAGATCATAAGATGTCAGGTACCCCAACACTTCTCAGCTGTGTTGATTCGTGTATCTATGTGTATAAAAATTTCGGGAGGGTGAGGAGAGAGGAGGGACGGTGACTCTTGGTGTCCAGACACCAGAGTCGAAAGAGTCAAAGCCTGTGGCCAGGAGAAAGAAAACAGGTGGGGGACGGTAAGAAGAAAAGAGGGTCCCGTCAAAGTCCTGTACGAAGAGAACCTGGGATAGTCGATCTTTCGTAGTTCTCAATGACTTCGAACTCGGGGGTTCGGAGACTCCGAATTCCTCACTTCACTTTCAGCGAGTCAGTACAGTCTCAGAAACGTTGGGGTACCTGACATCCGACGGTACGAGGAGACAGGCACCCTAAGAGGTCCGTTCTTATGACCTCACCCAACTGTAAAGGAAGCGGTTCCCTAGAAAGGTTGGGTCCCAAGTTTGGGCCTAGAGGACGTAACGTCCGTCTGAGAAATACCTGACTTGGCGGTCCCTTCGACTCCGAATTCCTCCGACAAGGAAATTCTTCCGACCAAGGGTCCTGATTGTCCCCTCTCCCATGGTCCTCCCTGGTCCGCCTACCCCGTCCCGTCAACCATCTCACCCCTCTCCTGGGGTGGGGGCGGGGGACGTCCGGAGTGGATTAGCGGTGAGAGACGCAATAATGGGCGGATTGCGTCGCACGAAAATTTATTTTATACGTTTCTAAAGAGAGAGTTTAATAGAGGGGTCCGTTCGATCGAGTTGAGATCGAACAATTATCTTTTTTACGTTTATCCAAGGGGGTGGAGCGAGGGAGTCGGGGATCCGGGATCTGTCGAGCACGCTAAGGAGGAAAGCCCCTTAAAGACAAAGGTAACTTTGGTTATAAATCCTCTTACCCTCTCGAAAAGGGTCCACGGGAAGTCCCTCTTAGAACCTCCCCTCCCTTGTCGAGTCCATCCTCAGACTCCTTTAGTGACACAATACCCTGAACGGAGAAAGACTCGGAGGAAAAGGAGTAGACTCTAGAGTCAATCAGGAAGTGACCCGACGACCACTCCGACTTGCCTCCGTTTCGGTCACCCGACCATGTCCCATCCATGTGGAAAGGTCAAATTTGGACGACACGAACCTCCTATGGCTCCACCTCTTCTGTCCGAGTCGAAGACAGGAGTTCTTCGAATGTCAGATCGTCCTTTTTTTTGTGTTTTGAGTCTGGTGAATTTTAAACTTTTCGTTAATATTCTGTAGAATTAGTTCGTTAGTTTTAGTCACAGTTTCATCCCTCTGTTTACCTATAGGTGGAGGATTATACCTGGGTTAGGATCCTTCGTAAGGACGGATTCTGCGTCCTAGGCTCCCTACTTCTTGGTTCCTCCTTTGGTAGTCTGTTTGGATTTAAGTTCCAGTCCGAGTCGACCGTCCCTGAAGAATCTTTATCGTTACAATGCTTTCTTCTTACTTGACAAGGTCCAATTTACCCGAATTCTCTGTTCTGTTGATTTACCCCTCATAGCAGGACCCAGTAAATGACCGAAATCTCTTCCTGTCACAGACACTTCGTGTAGTGCCCCTGTAAATCGTTTTACACTTATACCTAACAGAATATGTGTAAAATAACATAAATAAATGTAAAGGACTTTACCAGTAGTTTAATCGTAACGTATCTTCTCATAGGAACAAACCCCCTTTATATACATCTTTACGTATACCCATTTTCGAACATAAATTTTGAATTACAGTCTACCAAGTCGCTGATGACACCGTTTTACAATTGCTGACCCCTTAGTCCACTCTTTAAATCCCAACAAGTAACTGAATAAGAACGTTGAAAAGAGATCCAAACTTTTTAAAGTTTTATTTTGTAACTTTTTTCTTTTTTATATTAACCGAAAAATTTTCATACTATTACTATAACATCGATACTAAAAATTTCAGGAATAGAAAATCCCTGTAAACTATGTATTTTGTAAAAGTCTACGTTATTTTACTAGACATAATCAACGAATTGTTATTATGTCCTCCTCCCAACATCAACCCTCAAGTCCACTTTGGTCTAGGCACACGTAACTATTGACTTCAACACACTACCCCTTCAAGAGAGAAAAAAAGAACGTAAACTTAAAAGATATTAATTTTTTCACAAAAACTCTCTTCGTCAATGTTCTTTATTACTACTCACAGTCTTCCTTTTATACCCAGACCGTCCCCTTACATCAGCTCAGACTCCCCAAACTTTTCACTTTCGACGAGTCAGTACAGACTAAGAAACACTGGGGTACCTTAAGAGGTCTGGTCTTAAGACCTCACCCATCGGTAAGGGAAGAGGTCCCCTAGAAGGGTTGGGTCCCTAGTTTGGGTCCAGAGGGTGTAACGTCCGTTTAAGAAGTGGTCGACTCGGTGGTTCCTTCGGGTCAAACCTCTCAAAACCTCGTCCAAAAGATCTTCTTTTCTTACAAATTCGTGTCTAAATCTTACTCACCCCGGTTTCATTTCTTCTCGAGAGATCCGGTTACCAGGTTTTCCATCCTCTCACTCTACGTCACACCCCCTCAAGTATTCTAGATCCTCCTCTGCCCTTCGGTCGACCCCTCACCTCGACCTCGATTACTCCTGAAACGTCAGGTGGATTCCGTATTAAAATAGGACTCTCGTTACCTCACGAAAGTCGTCCCTTCACTGTCCCAGTCCAGACGTAGACTCTTTCCGGTGAGACCACGAAACACCCGATTATCCTTCCACGGTCCAACCCCTGACGACATTTGAGGACAGGACACTTATCGTAGGCTTAGTGAAGGGAGGAGACTCGGACGGACTGGGAGGGAAGGGTTGATTCGCTACCTTCAAGACACGGTCCAAAGTTTAGACCCTGATCGGGTAGGGGTTTCGGGATGTCGAGAGTAGGGTAGAGGTTAAGGGTAAGGGAGGTAGTAGTATACCTTCGACCTACCGACTACCAATTCCGAAGTCTAAGACCTCGACTCGAGGACCCTCAGTTTAAGGTGGAGACGGGGAATGATTGACTACTGGAACCTGTCTGAGGAAATTGAAGGAATACATATTTTATCCCTACTATTATAATAATGAATGTAGTGTTCCTTCAACACTCCTAAGTTATGTAACTATATATAGTTCACGAATCTTGTCACGGACTGGACATTATTCCTGAGTCATTCAGATGAGACTTTATCTACTCCCTATAATTCTCCGTCTTTGAAGGTCAGTATTCTATTTACTCAGTACTCATACTTGACATGTAACACGTCTTATGTCAGTTATTAATACACTATAGAAACATACCAATGTCTACCATTGATCTGAATAGTACCACTAGTAAAAACTTTACATATCTTTGTCGTTTACTGATACAATACATGGTCCTCGGTTGTGACAACATCCAGTTAATAGGAAATTTTTGTTTGATTATCCTTTTCTAGTCCAAACAGCAATGGTCTCCTCTCCCTCACTCTTGACCTACTTCCATCAGTTTTGCATTTTCAATATTCTATTTATTTATGGTCCCTACATTTCTTGTTGCACTGTTTATATCAATTGTGGCGACATACTTTAAATAACTCTCTCATTCGGGATTCTCAAGAGTATTGTTCCTGAAAAAAAGACAAAGAAAATAAAACATAGATACACTCTACTACCTAGCACACACCTAGTACTGTATGACACCTTTCGAGAATCTCTCTACCCTTATGGTCAGAATAGACGAAGGACTCTTTGGACATACGTCCAGTTCTTCGTAGTCAATCTTGCGACATACCTTGTTGACTAGTCAAGTTCTACGTCTTTCCTGATGTTGTCCCGACAGACGACAGTGAGACTAACAAATTAAATATACGACTCGTATATTACTCTTTACGGCCCGACCTACTCAATGTTCCACTTTAGTTCTATCCACCCTCTTTGTAATTGTTGGAGTCTATCCACCTACTATGGTTGGTGAGATTACCGTCTTTCGTTGCTCCTTGATTTCTCGGAGAACTACGTTCACTTCCTTCTCTCACTTTCTCGACCGAATTCTGATTGATAAAATTTTTTGTCCACTTCCTCCTCTCACTTTCTCGACCGAATTCTGACTTATAACTTTTTTTTTTTGATTCTAGTACCGTAGTCCGGGGTAATAAAATACCGTTTATCTTCCCCTTTTCCACCTTTATCACTGTCTAAAGGAGAAGAACCCGAGATTTCAGTGACGTCTACCACTGACGTCGGTACTTTAGTCTGCTGTCAACGAAGAACCGTCTTTTCAATATTGTTTGGAACTGTCACACAACTTTTCGTCTCTGTAATGAGACGGTTGTTTCCAGACGTATCAGTTCCGACACCGGAAGGGCTACCAGCTCAAACCAACACTCTCGACCTGGTATTTCTTTCATCTCACGACTTCTTAACTACGGAAGCTTGACACCAGGACCTCGTCTGAGAATTCTCAGGGAACCTGCCGTTCTAGTTTGGTCAGTTAGAATTCCCTCTAGTTGGGACTTATAAGTGACCTTTCGGACTACGACTTCGACTTCGAGGTCATAAAACCAGTAAACTACGCTTGTCAGATGAGTAACCTTTTCAGGGACTACGATCCTATCTAACTTCCGTCTTCCCCTTCTCCCACAGTCTTCTACTCTACCGACCTACCATAGTGGCTACGTTACTTGTACTTGAACCCGTTTAAGGTCCTTCACCCCTCCCTGTCCCTCCGGACCACACAACGTCAGGTACCCCGGTGTTTCTCAGCCTGTGTTGACCCGTTGACTTGTTGTTGTTGCTCTACTACTTACAAATTACTTGAATAACCCCATTAGTTAAGTGCTACAGACGTTCGGTTTAGTAATACGACATGTGGCATTTGCATATGTCACAACATACAGTTAATAGAGAGTTTTCAGACCTTCCTTTTTTTCAGATGAAACATGGTTCATAACAGGACCTTCCTATACCTACACTTTCCCTTCTCTTCTTGACTTTCTCTTTTCTTTCTAGAGTCGAAATGACCTGTCTACCTTGTCTCCAGTTTTTGTCGTCATAGTTTCGAGAGAGAGAAAAAAATTTTTAAAATACTGTAATTGATGTGAACCTTTGTTGGTTCCGGGTAGTTACCCCCTTACCGATTCCTGTAGGATTGTAGATCATTATAAATCTTTCTCCAACCTTTTTAAGGGTAAAATAGTATAGTCCACTTTTTCAGTCTCCATTTTAACGTTTGTAATATACTGAAATTGGTATAAGACGTTTCTTATCTTTTTCTTTAAGTTTCCTTTATGTAACTTTCTAAATGTCACCAATGGAGATCTACCACGATAAACCCACACCAAATTAAAAAGTTTTTTAGACAAAAACTTTATAGATTATTACATGTACTTAATGAACATATTACCATCCTAAAGTTGGAATAAAACAACTTTTATTCTTGTAACGAAAACCAATGTTTACTGATTATTACTTGTAGTAATCGGTCGTCTCTTTACGTTTAGTTTGGTGTTACTCTATTAGTGAAGTGTGGGTGTTCCTACTAATATTGGTTTTGTTGTCTATTGTTGTTCACAACTACTTCTACACCTCTTTAACCTTGAGGGTAGTGGTCGACCACCCTTACCTTTTGTTCCATCTGTGAACCTTTTGTCAGACCGTCAAGGAGTTTTCCAATTACATCTCAATGGGTGCAAAGATGTTCGGTCATATTTACACCATATGAGTATGTCACCTGACGGCGACGATTCAGTGAAGTCAGTACAGACTGAGACACGTTGGGTCACCTGGTATCGACCGGTCCAAGGAGACAGGTACCCTAAGAGGTCCGTTCTTATTACCCCACCTACGAGTAGGGGAGGAGGTCCCCTAGAAGGACTGGGTCCCTGACTTGGGTGTAGAGATTGCGAGGACGTTACCGTCGGTCCAAGAAATGGTGATCGTGGTGGACCCTTCGGGTGTCACCTGATAATGGATCGCTATTTTTATTTCTCCATCATGACCACGTAAAAAATATAATATAAATATAAAGTAATATATAGTATAAAACTTTCATTATTCCGGTGGTTGATGTTCAAACTTTTCATCCCAACACCTTAATATCGACTGAGGTATACCTACCGAACTTTGACGTAAAGATACCGTTGGGTGAGATCATAAAAACTGACCTCTTAAGGTACCTGTCCTCGGACCGCTCAGTGGCAGGTACCCCAATGTTTTTCAGTATATACTGACTCACTGATTGTGAAAGAATATATGATTCTTTTGTTAAACCAGTTATAGATTCTTATTCCCCCTCTAATACCACTCCCCTCTTCCCGATTTCTATAGTCGGTACTGAAAAAAGACTATGTTCTTGAGAATCGTACGACTATACAAAAGAAACTCTAACAAAAGAGACTAGTATAAAAAAAAAATGGTCGTTAGTATTACCCACAAGTACTACTTGGAATTAAAAAAATGAATTGGAAAGTCATTAGTAAAAGGTACGACAATATGTCTGAAAAACTGGTAATGAAAATTACTAATATACTACAATACACGAAGGGACCGAGTCTGGACATTTCTTAGGCGGACGGTTACGTCCTCTGTTCAAGTTAGAGACCCAGTTCTTCTAGGGGACCTCTTCCCTTACCGTTAGACGAGGTCATAAGAACGGTCCCTTTCGGACACCTGTCTCCTCGACCACCCGATATCAGGTGCCCCAACGTTTTCTCAGTCTGTACTGAATTACTGTGTTATTGTTATTGTTGTAATGGCATCTTGTTTGGTGTTGACTGAATTGAGTAAGGGAGAATCTACAACTTCAACTAAGGTTGAAAAATGACATTACTCGGTACGAATATTAATTGTAGAAACAAGTATAAAAGGTAGTATAAAACCTGATGTTAACTGACAACTTGTTTTGTCTAAACTTAACGTGTCCACGTGACTTCACGTCTGACAAAAGTCATCATTTACTTGGCAAAGTACTCCTTGACGTCCCCGCTTGGTACTCGTCCTTCCCCACTGGTATTCAATCTCCACGTAGAAGATGACGAGTCTCCCAGTCGTGGAGATTTGGAGGGACGCAGGACCTAGTTTCATAGAAATAACAAGAACTCTTTGTAATACTTCAGTAAAGGAAAGAAGGACTAAGGATTACTCCGACTCATAGAGAGAGAAAAAATGTCATAGGGTTACTCGGAAAGTACATTGTGGATAACACGCGATTTACCGAGAAAGGTGACTTGGACAACAACCTTCCGTTAACTTCGGTATCTTTCTAACTACTCCCGAACTCGATCCGGTCACCATCACCCTTTCCTCCTCTACCCCTACTTAAGTTCTCTGAAATCCGTTTCTGACTATGGGAGACATCCTACTTCATGGTCAACTTCCTTCCCATTGCCTCTCCCTTCTATTGACTGAGTCTGAACTGTTCGGATCTTCAAAACCAGAGACCAAGACTCTCTTGGGTCTTTTCTTCGTCCAAGTCAAGTCAGACCTCATACATCTAAGACTCTACGGGTTCCTACAGGTTCACCACTGACCACAGTACCTACGACACCGTGTAACGGGTCTAGGGAGAAAGTCCCGACTTTACGAGCAAGGGGGTAAAGACCTGTACAACCACCGACTCCCAAGAATCAACTCAAGGAGAGACATAAACGGGAGTCGACTTTTCTCGGTGGACCGGGTTCCAGTCTGACGGAAGAGACCGTCGGTTGTAATTGCTGACTGGCCACACCTCTATGTTTCCGGTCGTGGAAACGAGTTCCGTCCTGGTGTAAGGTCTCGAGTAAAATCCTGACCAACGTCGAAAAACTTTAATTAATTAATTAATCAATAAAAAACAACACGACCCAGAAACAACGACGTACCTCAAAAGAGACGAATGTCGCTACTCCCCGATGACAGATTAACAACACGTGCCTGAAGAGTAATACTACCGAAGAGAACAACACCTCGTGTCCGAGATCCCTAGACCCGATGTTCGTCATCGACACCGTGCTTCCGAATCAACGGGGTTCCGTACACCTTAGAAGAACCTGGTCCCTCGTAAGCGAGACCTCGAATTACGAGATTAATCGTAATCGTAATCCTGGTAGGGGACGTAATCGTCCACCTAAAATTGGTGACCTGGTGGTCCCTTCAGGACATAGAAAACAAAACTGGGAAGTCAAGAAAGTAGACGGGTTGAGAGGAAGGAGGGGACGGGATGACTTCAACTGGGGGTTCTTAAGAGTTAAGTGAAGGAGGAACGTCTAGAGGTGGGGTCTCAGACAGAAGTCCCTTGTTTGAAATCTGTCAACCTTTATGGCTAGACCGAACCCTCCTTTTAAACAAACTCCCTACCTCTAAACCCCTGGTAATCAATATCGCTCCTACCACCTGTACCCCGTCACCCGTTGTACTACCCTCTACTCGGTTCTCGTCGCTGAAGTAGAATTCCTTATTTCCGAATGTACCTTCCCCACCTTTTACTTATCTGTCTCTTCCCCCGTCTCCGTACGGGTACGTCCCAACTCTGACCAGAAAAGATTTCCCCGGTGGTCAGACTCGGAAAGGTCCCACTGACTCGGGTCTGGTGAAAACTAAAAAAAGGGGTTTCCAAATAAATAAATAAAAAAAACCGGTACGGTACGTCGAACACCCCAGAGTCAAGGGGTGATCCCTAACTTGGACCCCGGTACCGTCATTTTCGTATTTCAGGATTGGTGATCCGGTTGTCCCTTGAGGGTGTTACACTAGTAATGTTTATGAAGGTGATTAATTAATAAAATTGTCACTATCCTTTTTTAAGTTAGATATATATTAGAGTAACCTTTGTTTTAATTTTCATATTGTAAATCCGGGAAGTACTTATACTTCGGACGAGGTTTTCAGAAAGGTCCAGTGACCAAAAGGATGGAAAGGGACATCGTTCGGGTTGTTAGTGACTGGACTAGTCTTAAACCTTTTGTTTTGGTCTTTTCTCGTTTACAACCACTCCTACATATCTTTACTGTCGGAGACATATAGTGACTACCCTTATGTTTTGCCATGTCGACAGCACTTTGTGTTACACCGTTAAGGAGTTTTTCTTTTTCATCATAATGGTATACTAAGTCTTTTACAACGGAGACCCATTTAAGGAGTTTTTTAACTTTCGTCCCAGAGTTTCTACAAATATCGTCACTATGAGTGTTATTGGGTTTCCACCTTCGTTGAGTTCACAGGTAGTTGCCGACTTACCTATTTGTTATACCAGATATGTATGTTACCTATATAAAACTCATATAGTCGTTACTTATATTAACTCGTATTTCTTCTTTCTTTAAAACTATGTACGTTTTTGTCCCTCCTTTCGTCTCTTGACAAACGATTCTCTTTATTCGATCAGTGATTTCCCGTTTATAATAAGGTGAATATAATCTATTATGTCTTATTGGTTTAAGTCTTTCTGTCTTTCATCTTACCACCAACCGTCCCGGGTTCCTCGTTCTCCTTTTCTCTCAATTACACATCACCCATCCCCCAAAGTCAAAAAGTTCTGCTTTTCTTTCAAGATCTCTACCTGTCACCAAAATTAATATGTTGTTAATTACATAAATTACGGTGTCTTGACATGTGATTTTTCACTAATTCTATTTTTTCACTACTTCTACCATGTAAAATACAATAATAATAAAAAAAACCGGAGTGACACACCGGTTGGTCCCTAGTTTGGGTCCGGAACCGTCACTCTTGTACTTCAGGATTGGTGACTTGGTGACTCCTTATGGGCACAATAAACATAAAATGGTGTGTGTGTGTGTTTGGTTTTTGCACTAACGGTGTTCAAGGTGAGAACACTCTCCCGTAGGTAAGGACTGAACGGACCTGGTCAGTCTGGATTCACTAAACTCATTAGGTGTGAGTCGTCGTGGCGTTCGACCTTCGTTCCTCGTGTATTCCATATAGGCGGTAGACTCGAAGTCTTGGTTTTTTACGATATCCACTAGACCGTGAAATATCCAGTATTAACTTTTTACTTAATGAACACCGAACACTGATTGTTTTATTAATCGAACATGAGTAATGGTTTTTGTTCAAACGTTTATTTTTCTTACCTGTCGAACTTAGTCCATAATGTTTTAGAGTTCAAGACTAAAACCTTCCTAATCGGAGAAACTGAACCTATTAGTCACGGAAAACCCTTTTTTTTTTTCTCTCTCTCTCTTCTTGGACTTAACCTCAGTCACCTGAACTGTCGGTCACCACTAACCTTCTTTCACGTTTCTATCAATATACTAGTAGCACCACTAAGTCAGAGATTCAGTAAGGATAAGAACACTGAGGTACCTGACATCGGAGGGTCCGAGGAGACAGACACCCCAAAAGGTCCGTTCTCATGACCTCACCCAACGTCAATACACTTACGATGGAATGTCAACATGTCAGATGTTGGACATGTTGGTGTGATTCGAGGGACTCACCGATCGTTACTCAATCTCCTTGTACATTAGTGGAGGGTCTCACGAGTCTTTATGTTCTCTCTTCCCTACCTGAAGGAACAATGGGTCCTATCCCTGATTCTCAAAACAATAAACTTCTATCGGAGTGTCGATCAATGTACTCCCTCAGAGGTCGACTATACACCGGTTTACATATAAACGACCACACACACGTAAACACTTCGTTTCCGTTTACAAATAAACAACCTGGACAGGTGTCATCCACCCTCGTCTCCCTTTTCGAAACAGGGATCCTGGTCCTTGATGCACACTGTGGGAACCGACAATCTTACCACAAGCATGTTGACGGTATCTAATCCCTCAACATGTTGTCACATGTTGTGAGAAGGTGTTGTCTACACTTACTGACGTCCGACACTCCCAACCTCGACCTAGGACTCTTCGACTGGAGTCTCCGTCTACTCGGGTCGGGAACACGTCACCAAATCGAACCAGGACAGGGGTGACAGTGTCAAAGTCCTCCCGGGTCTCGTCCTCAATTCCCGAGACCCTAGATACCCAAGGGACCCAAGGGAACACACAACCCCAACCCCCTGTGACTCCTCGGAAGAGCCCGACGTCAATCCGGAGGAGACTCCCCGACTCGACCCCAGGTCTCCGAACCCAAGACCGGTTTACGGACGAGGTCACGACTGTCGTCAGTCGGAGTCGTGGTCGGTCGGAGGGTCGGACCGAGAACCAAGAGATTGGGAGGGGATGGGGTGGGGTCGAGAGGTCTCTGGACAGATCGATCCCGAAAGGGTCCGTCCACGTATCTGACCGTCTTGGGTCCCCTCTTTCGTCGAGGTAAGGGAGGGGTACTGGGAGAAACGGGGAAAAATGTCGGAGAAAGGGTCCCCCAGGAAACACCTTTACCTCACTCTTATCTCATTCGGAGACCGAGAAATAATTTCTACACACACGTAGACACACATTCCTCTCCCTCTCTTACTGCGACTTTTTACTTGCACAGGGAAAAGGTTAAAGGGGTGTCGAGGGTGGAGGGTCGGGGTGAGTAGACACGTCCACCTGGAGCCCGAACAGTAATTCAGAGTAGAGACTGTGGAGTCGTCGAAGGTACGGCTCCCGTGGACAGAGGGGAAAGGGAGGGGGTGGGGTAAAGTCGACGGAGACGGCAGGTCGCAGGGACTTCGACAAGGGAGGGTGGGGTCGCGACCGGGACTCTTGGTCGGGAAGTGTTTCATCGGGGGGTCGGGGTGAGGTCAGACCCACGACTCGAGGATCTCTTATCCTCCTCTATCTCCTCCCTTTGTCTTCTCCTCTCGTCTCTCATATTGACTCAGATTTTTACAGTTCAAATCCCTCCTCTGTCAGACAGACAGGTCGATAAGATATGAGTAGATAAGAGAGTGGGAGAACGGGTAGTCGGACAGAGACACACACACACAAAAAGAAACTAGATAATAAAAAACAAGTAGGTAAGTAAGAAGTAAATGACTAGTTTGGGGTCAGTTTGTCTTGACGTCTTGTTAAATGTGTGTTTTTTGAAAAGGCTAGAGGCCAAAACCTTTGAAGTTAAAAGTCGATTATGAGAGTAAGAACAAAGGAAAGAGACAGGTCCCTACCAAATATGGTAGACGAACTGATTATGGGTGTTGGTCCGACGGGTGACGCTTGACACCCTCCCTAAGGGTACCAAAGAGACGAGAACTCCCCGGGAGTCATTACGAAGGAAAGGATGAGGGTGTGGTAGGTGTACGAGTCTGGAAGGGGTGAAAGGAGGGCACTCGAGGATGGATAAGACGAGGAGGACAGGGGTCTGGGCGGGTTGGTCGGTTCGAGGATGAGGAGGGTTGGGGGAACTAAAGGCGGCGGGGAGGGGTGGGTACTAGAAACACGAGAGGAGTAGGAAGAAAGGGAGACCTAAGACTAAAGAAGAAGGGCCCTTCCGGTGGTTGTTGAAACCTATACTGGGGACGGAAGAGATCGATATACCCGAAGAGAGAAAGGACGTAGACGGCAGAGAAGACGAAGGTGGTAAAGGAAGGGAATCGGGTGTTTGTGGAAGGGATGAGGGGGAGAAGGATGGAGATGGTCGGGTCCGAGGAGAGACGTTTCGGGGTAAAGTCCTCCTAGAAAAAAGAGGGAGAGAGATACGGAGGAAAAGTGAAGGACTCACGCACTTCGACGAAGGCAGTGCTACCTAAGAAACAATGGTACACCTGACCTCGGACGGTCCGAGGAGACAGGTACCCTAAGAGATACGTTCTTATGACCTCATCCCACCGATAAAAAAGGAGGTCCTCTAGAAGGGCTGGGTTCACACTTGAGCGTAGAGGACAGAGGATCATGACCGTGCACGATTCATCGAAGTCAGCACAGGCTGAGACACGCTGGGACACCTGACATCGGGTGGTCCGAGGAGACAGGTATCCTAAGAAGTCCGTTCTTATGACCTTACCTAACGGTACGGGAGGAGGTTCCCTAGAAGGGCTAGGTTCCTAGTTTGGGCGTAGAGAAATTCAGAGGACGTAACCGTTCGCCCGAGAAATGGTGATCGCGGTGGACAACCGGACGTCCAAGAAACGGTGATCACGGTGGAAAGTGAAGTGAAGTGAAGTCAAGTCAGCGAGTCAGCACAGGATGAGACGCTGGCGTACTTAGCGTCGTACGGTCCGGAGAGACAGGTAGTGGTGGAGGGCCTCAAATGAGTTTGAGTACAGGGGCTCAACCACTACGGTAGGTCGGTAGAGTAGGAGGCAGCAGGGAAAGAAGAGGACGGGGGTTAGGGAGGGTCGTAGTCTCAGAAAAGGTTACTCAGTTGAGAAGCGTACTCCACCGGTTTCATAACCTCGAAGTCGAAGTCGTAGTCAGTAAGGTCACTTGTGGGTCCTGACTAGAGGAAATCTTACCTGACCAACCTAGAGGAACGTCAGGTTCCCTGAGAGTTCTCAGAAGAGGTTGTGGTGTCAAGTTTTCGTAGTTAAGAAGTTGCGAGTCGAAAGAAGTGTCAGGTTGAGAGTATAGGCACGTAGTCAAGTCAAGTCAAGTCATCGAGTCAGCAAAGGCTGAGAAGCGCTGGGGTACTTATCGTCGTGTGGTCCGGAGGGACAGGTAGTGGTTGAGGGTCTCAAGTGGGTCTGAGTACACATATTGGTGACCTTTTTGGTATCGGAACTGATCTGTCTGGAGACAACCGTTTCATTATAAAGACGAAAACTTATACGATAGCTCAAACCAGTATTGAAAGGAAGATTCCTCATTCGTAGAAAATTAAAGTACCGACGTTAGTGGTAGACGACACTAAAACTTCGGGGGTTTTTATTTCAGTCGGTGACAAA
The DNA here is from genome assembly GCA_006410555.1 of Capra ibex. Classification (NCBI taxonomy): domain Eukaryota; kingdom Metazoa; phylum Chordata; class Mammalia; order Artiodactyla; family Bovidae; genus Capra; species Capra ibex. The sequence continues at coordinate 5,305,446 of SJYO01007492.1, read as the reverse complement.
GGTGACAAAGGGGCAAATAAAGGGAACTTCACTACCCTGGTCTACGGTACTAGAAGTGAAAGACTTACAACTCGAGATTCGGTTGAAAAAGTGAGAGGAGAAAGTGAAAGTTCTTCTCCGAAAAATCAAGAAGTAGTGAAAGACGGTATTCCCACCACAGTAGACGTATAGACTCCAATAACTAGAAAGAGGGCCGTTAGAACATAAGTCGAACACGAAGATGGTCGGGTCGAAAAGAGCACTACATGTTTACCGTTGGGTGAGGTCATAAGAACGGACCTCTTAGGATACCTACCTCCTCGAACCATCCGATGTCAGGTGCCCCAGCGTTTCTCAGCTTGTGCTGACTCACTGAAGTGAAGTGAGACGTATATTCAATTTATTCGTCTCTCTGTTATATGTCGGAACTGCATGAGGAAAAGGATAAACCTTGATCAGACAACAAAGTATAGGTCAAGATTGACAACGAAGGACTGGACGTATGTCCAAAGAGTTCTCCGTCCAGTGAAGAATCTAGTGATGTTAATTAATCCTGAAACAGAGGGGGACAAGGTACTTTACCAAGAGTGATCCCATTAGTTACTTGAAATACAGAAGTTTAGATTACGAAAAGTCAGTCGAGAATAAAGTGAACAGATGTTACGTTATAAACTATATTATGTGAACTAAGGGAAAGAACTTTGGACAAAGAGATAACAGAAACTCTGTAGAAACAGAGATACAAGAATATGTATACATTATTACAGAAGGATCGTAAAGATGAATTCTTCAGTCTAACTGGACCGTAAGACGAGATTTTGGTATCTTTACACCCTATCTTCCGAAATCCAAAAAAGTAAGGTTAATATTTTTCCACACATCGACTCGAACTTTCTTTGTGTCTATTTAAAAGTTTATAGTTTTATTGTGATGTTTCATGAAGTCACTACTCAACCTCAGTTTCAAGACAACGGGTACTTCTACAGCTTTAGATCCGAAACCCCGACCTGAATGTTGTAATCCACAACCCCGTTTTCAGCTCTGGTGTCCGATCCTAACCCGAGAGACGTATTTCGACTCCCTTCCTTTCTCGATAAAACAGACCATTAAACCCGAATGTCTCGAGATGGACGGGTAACGGACCTCCTATGCCTGTCTTCACCTTTACCCGGTGAATCAGGTCGAATTCTCTTTGTAAGTAAAGTTGACACTCTTTAGACTTTGGACCGGACTCGTTATACACGAATCTCTTCATTTTAAGACGTAAGAGTTATGTCTTTGGGATTACAGTTTTATCGGAGTCAGATTCTTTTTTTTAACTAGGTCTAGGTTACCTGATGTCACCAGTATCCGTTATCATGTACTGGGTCCAACAAATATCTGTGGATGCCCTCTTTTAAAGGGTCTACAGTGTTTATTTTTAGTGTTTCGTTGATTCCCTTAGTTTATGGTATTCTCTGTCAGAAGATATGAAGGACGAGTCAACGAGTCATCACAGGTTGAGAAACGTTGGGGGACTTAACATCGGACGGTCCGAGGAGACAGGTACCTTAAAAGGTCCGTTCTGATGACCTCGTCCAACGGTAAAGGATAAGGTCACCTAGAAGGACTGGGTCCCTAGCCTAAGTGTAGAGGACGAACTGTCCGTCTAAGAAATGGTAACACGGTGAACTTTCGGGTTATATATATATGTGATAATACATATTTTATCCATTGATTACTCTTGACTGACATATCGAGTCTCTTAAGGTGAGTCACAAGAACCACTGGATTTACCCTTCCTTTCGGTTTTTTCTTCCCTATATACATATACACATCGACTAAGTGAAACGACATGTCGTCGTTGATTGTACTGTAACATTTCGTCGATATGAGGTGTTTTTTTTTTTTTTTTCTCTCTCTTTCTCTCTCTCCCCCTCCCTGAGACGTTTCGTCTCTATTATCTTATTAGTTTATCCTAAAAATTTACGAGTTTCNTCTCTCTCTTTCTCTCTCTCCCCCTCCCTGAGACGTTTCGTCTCTATTATCTTATTAGTTTATCCTAAAAATTTACGAGTTTCTCTCTTTCTTCGATTTTATATTCTCCGTATTCATTCTGTAATAAATTTTTAATTGACACTTAAATTTTATTCAAGATTTTGATCTTTAACAACAGAAACTTTTTTTATTAAGTCATCGACTCAATTTGTCAACTCATCTAAATTAACTCCTCTCTTAACAACTTAAGATTGTGTATTGTGTATCTAGTCACCCCTTAATTTTTTTTTGTTCTAAATCCCGTTGTTTCATTCATAGACCCTTTTTTTCAATTTTCTAAGTCTATTATCCTACCATTCGAAGTTTTGTGTAGATTATTCTTAAGGTCTTCCTCTCCTGTCTCTCTTACTCTCTTTCTGTCCTCCTCTCTATTACCTCTCTATTACCGATTATTAAGAGTCTTAACCTACTCACTATACTTAATAGTCTAACTTCAATTTATAACACAGAGTTCGTTCTATTTAATTTATTTATTTATTTATTTTAATTATTTAGCGTGGGTTATGTAGTGTCACTTTGATCTCTTGTACTTCCTTTTTAGCTTTTAGAATTTTCGATGGTTTTTCTCTTCTATTCGATATAGTCCTCCTTACCGTTAATCTGGTTGTCATCTGAAAAGTTTTCCCAAAAGGGACCACCGAGTCTACCATCTCTTAGACGGACGTTACACCCTCTGGGTCCAAGCTAGGGACCCAGTCCTTCTAGGGAACCTCTTCCCGTACCGATCGGTAAGGTCATAAGGACGGACCTCTTAAGGTACTCGTCTCTTCTGACCACCCGATGTCAGGTACCCCAGTGTTTCTCAGTCTGTGCTGATCCGCTGATTGTGTTTGAAGAGTTGTCGTTGTCATCTACGGTCTTCCGTTACCTTATTATAGTTTTACGACTCTCTTTTATTGACAGATGAATCTCAAGATATCGACCGACTGGGGAATGTTTTGTCACTCTCGTTTTATTTCAATAAAGTCAGTGTGCTTCTGTTTTTGTCGAGAACGATTTCATTAATAGTTTCCTATAAGTAATCGTTCTTTCTGTAATTTAGGTCTTCCTTTCACATCCTATATTTTTTTTTATTTCAATTTTTACAAACGTAACTCAACCGGTACGGTAGGTTAGTAGAGTAGGAGACAGCAGAGGAAGAGGAGGGCGGAAGTTTATAACACCAGGGAAGATTAAGACAGAGGAAGTAGTAGAAGAAAAAACTAAGATGAACCCTTCAGTATAGATATGTTTACCAAAGTTGATAGTAGATATTTGTCTACGAAGTTTCGCGACATAAAGATAAGAACTGGACCTGGGCATATATGTTGACAGACTTCCTGAGGGATAAACGTACAGGGGTTCTGAGGAAGTTACGTGATACGAGTTTCTCTTAAGTGATGGTAGAGGTTTGGACGAGGAGGAGGTCCAAGGAAGAGTGTTATTGACCGTGGTGACAGATAAGTCCCAGGGTCCGATGTATAGAGCTGTAGTACGAGTTAAGGGACAGGGATTTAGGTTATCCAATGAATGAATATTTTACAAAAATTAAAAAAATAATGATAATAAAAAATCAAAATCCACAAAATACAAAAGAAAATAAATAAAAATTAACCTCCTATTAACGAAATGTTACAATACAACCAAAGACGGTATGTAGTTGTACTTAGCAGGTATCTATATATAGGTGTACACCAGGTCACCAATTCTGAAGTGGAAGGTTACTTCACTTTCACTTCAGCGAGTTAGCACAGGCTGAGAAACGCTGGGGTACCTAACATCGGATGGTCCGAGGAGACAGGTACCCTAAAAGGTCCGTTATCAGGACCTCACCTAACGGTAAAGGAAGAGGTCCCCTAGAAGGGTTGGGTCCCTAGCTTGGGCCCAGAGGGCGTAACATCTGTCTGAGAAATGGCAGACTCGGTGGTCCCTTCAGAGGCATATAGGAATCCATATGTATACAAAGGAGGAAGAAATTGTTTTAGAAAAAATTTAGGTAGAAAGGAAGGGGTTTAGTAAGAAACTAAGTCCGGTGGGAGAAGAAGTAGAAACTGACTTTTCCGTTCATTCAAAAATAAAGATTCGGAACTGAATTTTTTTCCACTTTGTTAACCGTATCACGGACCGTATATCATTGATGAAGTATTTACTATCCATAACTAAAAAATTTAATTTACTAATATTTGTGAAATACTTCATCCAGGATGATAAGACGAAACACTCAATTCTCTCGACTACGAGTACCTTTGATTATAGTGATTGGGGTTCAGTGTGTCGAAAGACTAATTTCTGAAGTTCGTGAATTGGTGACACGATGTGACGAAGTGAATGATTGTCGATAACATTAGTATTCGTCTCCACAGATTAAGAGGGTTTTCTGGTTCTCGACAAGTTCCAGTCCCTGACCTAACCTTAACAAAGATACAATAGTCATTTATAAACGAGGTAACTTAGACTAACTCTCGTAATTCCTATCTCAACTATGACCCTCCCACGGGTGTTCCTACTTATCTTAATCACTTCTTTAATCGTCCTTTCCGTCACGAACACCCGTTCTCCATGTAGACACCCGAATATCTTTCTCCTTGAACTACTCACCCCATGGACTTCCTGTGACAGACCCTCAAACTCGGAGACTGGGACCTCGACAAGAAGGAACCTACCAGACAGACCAAATAAGACCCCCACCCCCACCACCAAACCCGTCTCATCCCCTGATACGTCCTCTTGATACCACAGTGACTTCTCCGGTTAACGTTCGTAGGGAACCTGACGTTCCTCTAGGTTGGTCAGGTAGGATTTCCTTTAATCAGGACTTACAAGTAACCTTCCTGACTACGACTTCGACTTTGAGGTTATGAGACCGGTGGACTACGTTTCTCGACTGAGTAAACTTATCTGGGACTACGACCCGTTCTAACTTCCGTTCTCCTCTTCCCCTGCTGTCTCCTACTCTACCAACCTACCGTAGTGCCTGAGTTACCTGTACTTAAACTCATTAAAGGCCATCAACCACTACCTGGACCGCACGACGCCCGGTACCCCAACGTTTCTCAGTCTGTGCTGACTCGTTAACTTGACTTGACTTGTAAGAAGTGACCTAGAGACCTGTCTCTTCTCTCTTTGAATCTCAAGTAGAGATTCCCTCCAAAAAAAAAAAAAATTTCTTGTCTTTTTGTCAAATAATTGTGTAAGGTAAGTGAAATGTACCCTCTTTAGAATCACTATTCATTGAGTTTCCCTAACGGTCTTAAACCTGAATCTACCGTAAGATAGTTTCGTTTTATTAGGACACCTCTTCCCTCTTCTGTTTCCTTTTCCGGAAACTTGAAGATCCACCCCGTTTGACTCCCCTCTGTTTAAATACGCCTTCGAGTACTATCTATTCAGATCAATCATTCTACGCAAACACATCTGAGAAGTCACACTAGAATAGAGGTCACTATGTCAATCATAAGGGAAGGACGACACTCTTCATCCCTCCACTGTAGAAGTGGTCTCCTCACGTATAAGACGAAAGTCCACCCTTTTGTCTCTTGAAGAGAAGAAGTCGAGTTGTATTCGACATACGTTTCACCGTAAAATGTCCCACCGTACAAGAAGACGAGAAGTCGTCTTTACGAAGATCCAGTTAACCCTTTGGAGATTAAGTGAGAGAAATTATCGACTTATTATGGGACAACACACTATACAGTAGTAGGTGAGTCGGTAAGGGGATATATACCCACGAGTAAATTGTTTCGAAGACAACAAACAAAGACACAAATAAAGACCAGTGTCACTTGTTTTCTCGTTATTAGTAGGGTAACACCACCGTCAAATCAGCGATTAAACACAGGCTGAGAAACCCTGACATCGGACGGTCCGAGGAGACAGGTACCGTAAAGGGTCCGTTCTTATGACCTCACCCAACGGTAAAGGAAGAGGTATTCCCTCTAAAAAAAAATTTTCGGACTAATTTCGGTCCATGTGTCGTAGTCAAAGAACCAAAACTGTCTATGTCGACCGTTATATTTTACATTATTACCCCTTTGACTCATTCCTCATATGTCCTTGCGGGTCATGAGAGAAAACATTGACAAAATATTAAGATTTCAATAATTTTTATTTCAAACAATTTTTTTTTTGTTTGTCTTTTTGTTCTATATCGACTTGGTTACCGACCTTAGGGTCTTTTCACGTGGGAATCTTGTTTCTTTCCTTTTGAAGAGAACGGGAACCTGTCGATGGAACGATGAAGAGTGAAGTAGATACATTACCTCTTTATAAGAAAACGACACATGGAGGACCCTTATACGTCTATTACTCTACTCTCTTTCCTGTCCTTCCTCCAGTCCTCGGGTCTCGTCACTCTAAGTCCTGGTCCGACAACCAAGGCATCTCTTCGTTCGGGTTTGAGACCCGTCTCCGTCACCACTCTTACCCAAGTGAAGAAAGGTTATGTCACATATGTCTTCGTCCGACTGAGTTCTGGGGACGGGACCCTCTATTCCGTCCCTAGTCGAGCTACCCCGTCCCGGACCGTTTCTGATTGTGAAGGAGTGTCTACTACGGGGCTTGAGGATCCGACACCGACCGAATAGAGACCGAGTGGGACCGAAGACCTAGAGGACCTCTGTACCTGTCAATTCTCCTCCAACTCCCTGAAGGGACCACCAGGTCAGCAATTCTTAAACGGACCGTTACGTCCTCTGGGATCTCTGAACCCAAGTTAGGGACCCACCCCTTCTAAGGGAAATCCTCCTTTACCGTTGGGTCAGGTTATAAGAACAGACCTTTTAAGGTACCAGTCTCCTCTACCGACCGATGAAAGTTCTCAACTCAACGTTTCTCAGTCTGTACTGACTCGTATGTCTGTACTGACTCGTATGTATGTACGGAATCTCGTTGATTTGGGTACATGTGGTGTTGAGTTCTCGGGTACCCGACACTGATTTCGAGGTGTCATACACTACTTCTAGGGTTCACGTCGTTCATTCTGGAGTATTTGATTTGGGTACATGTGGTGTTGGTTCTCGGGTGCCCGACGCTGATTTCGAGGTGTCGTACGCTACTTCTAGGGTTCCCGTCGTTCACTCTGGAGTATGTCGGTTTATTTATATAAAATTTTGTGACACGAAGATGACGTTTTTCGTACCCAAACTAGAAACCACCTCTTTGATTCTAGGGTGTACGACATGTCACACCGGTTTTGTAATTTTTTTTTTCTCTCTCTCTTACCTTCAACTCACCAGTCTCAGGTCATTCTCACCATCGGGTCCAAGACCGGGGTCTCCTGTCCAGGAGGGAAAGGGTAGGTACCTCCATCCGTCCGCCCTCTGTCGAGCACCGGTCTCCCTGTTTCACCGTTGAGACCCGACCCTCATACTCACTTCGACCCAAGACTGTCCATATCCGACTCGTAAACACACGCGGACCCGAGAGAAAACATAATTAATGGACGACTGTGCCAAACACGCGGAGAGAGGGAAACACGATAAAATTAATTTCCCTAGAGGAGGCTCGTTTGGTCGACGACACATTCAACAGTTGGGTAGTCGTGTGCGTCCTACCCATGGTACCTCTGTAATTCACACCCTTGATGGTTGTCCGAGGGGTAGAGGAACCGTGTAAACGTGGAGGGAGGCTTGGGTGGAATCATCATTAACGCCCGTCTTCTTACAGTTCTAGCTCTTGAACTGAAACCCAAGTCTGTCCGAATGTACTCTTGAAACTCAGACGGTGAGTCGGTGATTAAGTGATACTCTTAAACAGGTTTGGTGAATTGGAAGATTTAGAACAAAGGAAGAGACGTTTTACTCTGATCATTGTAACCCAACCGTTATTTCAAGTAAACCCAAAAGAACGTACTGTAATGTCTTTTTGAACTTGCTTGCAACACCCGTCGGACTGGGAAAAAAAAAAAGTGTGTGTTCCTAACAATCTATTATATATAATGGACGAAGTAGATCATGGCGATCACGGGTTATTGACACTGAACAATAATTCAGACGAGAGGACCAGTCGCATCCTAAGAAAGGTCCGGGAAACATTCAAGTGATGTCGGTCTCCTCTTGGAGATTGATTTTGTACGTACCGTCCTTAGGGTATCGAGAAGAACTGAAAGATAATAAGATACATCGTGAAAAATCACATAATAAGATCCCCGTAGACTTCACCGGGATCACCATTTTTTTTTTTTTTTTTTTTTTACGACGGACGGTCACGGCCTCTCCAGTCTCCGCACCCAAGTCAGGGTCCCAACCCTTCTAGGAGACCTCCTCCCGTACCGTTGGGTGAAGTCATAAGAACGGACCTCTTACAGTACCTGTCTCCTTGGACCGTCCGATGTCAGGTGTCCCAACGTACCTCAGTCTGTACTGACTTTGCCGAATCGTGTGCGTGTAACAGTAAGAACCAAGTCACTTAGGAACAAAAGAGTCCTCGAAAGTCAAGTCAAGTCAGCGAGTCAGCACAGGCTGAGAAACGCTGGGGTACTTAGCGTCGTACGGTCCGGAGGGACAGGTAATGGTTGAGGACCTCAAGTGAGTTTGAGTGTAGGTATCTCAGTCATTACGGTAGGTCGGTAGAGTAGGAGACAGCAGGGGAAGAGGAGGACGGGAATTAGGGAGGGTCGTAGTCTCAGAAAAGGTTACTCAGTTGAGAAGAGTACTCCACCGGTTTCATGACCTCAAAGTCGAAATCGTAGTAAGGAAGGTTTCTTTAGGGTCCCGACTAGAGGAAGTCTTACCTGACCAACCTAGAGGAACGTCAGGTTCCCTGAGAGTTCTCAGAAGAGGTTGTGGTGTCAAGTTTTCGTAGTTAAAAAACCGTGAGTCGGAAGAAGTGTCAGGTTGAGAGTATAGGTATGTGCTGGTGACCTTTTTGGTATCGGAACTGATCTGCCTGGAATCAACCGTTTCATTACAGAGACGAAAACTTATACGATAGATCCAACCAGTATTGAAAAGAAGGTTCCTCATTCGCAGAAAATTAAAGTACCGACGTTAGTGGTAGACGTCACTAAAACCACTTCCACTTCAGCGAGTCAGCACAGGCTGAGAAACGCTGGGGTACCTGAGATTAGATGATCCGAAGAGGCAGGTACCCTAAGAAGTCCGTTCTTATGACCTCACCCAACGGTAAAACCTCGGGGGATTTTATTTCAGACTGTGACAAAGGTGACAAAGGGGGAGATAAAGGGTACATCACTACCCTGGCCTACGGTACTAGAAGCAAAAGACTTACAACTCGAAATTCGGTTGAAAAAACGAGAGGAGAAAGTGAAAGTAGTTCTCCGAAAAATCGAGGAGAAGTGAAAGACGGTTTTCCCACCACAGTAGACGTATAGACTCCAATGACTATAAAGAGGGCCGTTAGAACTAAGGTCGATCACAAAGAAGGTCGGGTCACAAAGAGTACTACATGAGACGTATATTCAATTTATTCGCCCCACTGTTATATGTCGGAACTGCATGAGGAAAAGGATAAACTTTGGTCAGACAAAAAGGTACAGGTAAAGATTGACAACGAAGGACTGGACGTATGTCCAAAGAGTTCTCCGTCCAGTCCACCAGACCACAAGGGTAGAGAAAGTCTTAAAAGGTGTCAACTAACACTAGGTGTGTCAGTTTCCGAAACCGTATCAGTTATTTCGTCTTTATCTACAAAAAGACCTTGAGAGAACGAAAAAGGTACTAGGTTACCCACAACCGTTAATCTAGAGACCAAGGAGACGGAAAAGATTTTGGTCGAACTTGTAGTCATCGAAACTGAGACTAATTTAGTAATCCTGGGACGTCAAGAGAAAGGGGTGAAAGGAGGGAAGAGATCTCCTAAGTACCCACCTGACTCGTAAGAAGAACTCCAACAATTTTAAATGTTCACCGGTGGGAGTGACTTATTTACCTGTTTACTTATTTACCTACCTACCCCTCACCCAAATTCCTCTTTGGCTACCGACTCAACTCGAGTCTTCCTGTTATGAATCCATTTCTCTCCTTCACTCCCATCCCCTCCCACAGGATCCGTCTGTCTCATGGTACGAATTTACGGGTTTCTACAAATTTACGGGATTAGGACGACATAAACCCCTCCAATTTGTCAAGTTGACTTGTCTCTCTCGTACACCTTCCGTTTCCCCATCCAAACTCTCTTCTCCATGTCCCCTGCCACCCTAGAATCGTGTCTCTTGGGGGAACTCGTGAGAAAGTCTTAAATCCAAAATAGAAATACCTGTTCCTCTCCGGTTGCTTGTTAAAATACGTCGTTTTCTTATATCAGTCTAAAAACCTGAAAGGACCACCAGGTCACCACTTCTTAGACCGAACGTTACGTCCCCTGTCTCCAAGCTAGGGACCAGTCCCCTGATTCTAGGGTGTACGACGTCTCGTTGATTCAGACTCAGTGTTGGTGACTTCGGGTGCTTGGTTTGATTTCTCGGTACTACTTCTTAGGACGTCCTGAGTAACTTCTAGGGTGCCCGACGATGGTTCTGGACTGCGTCGAGAGTTGACTTTTCATATCAGTGTTGGACTTTCATCTCTCAATAAATAAACCACCCTTTCAAATCCTGAGACTCGGACCCTCTGTCGTAGAGTCATCGACTCTCTTTTGACGCGGTTCCTCCGTCCTCCCCTTCAGTCCGTTATATGTTCATACGTTGTTTCTGTCGTCCGTCAGACTTGTAGTTTCCAGTCCATAGTTCCATTCCTTAAGTCGTAAGATACATATACCTTCCACGTCCGGAGACCCGAGTGACTTACGTAAGGAAAGTATTCGAGGAGTCGATAGACCCCGGTTAGGACAAAGAAACGAGTGAAACAAAGAACGTAGAAGGGTCGAGGAGTCGTTAGTACCCCACCCCTACCGTCGTAGGCGACTTAGGGTCAAACCCCTCGGGAGGAAGTGTAAACTTCCGGTCTTTAGTGACTACCGACACTGTAAAGAACAAATAACTATACCGTCCTCTATAAAAGTAAAGTGTGTCGGATTAATTGATTAATTAATTATATCAAATTTTTTCCTATATCAGTCTAAACCTGAAGGGACCACCGAGTCGTCATTTCTTGAGTGGACAGTCACATCCTCTGAATTCTCTGTGCCCAAGCTAGGGACCCAACTCTTCTAGGGAACCTCCTCCCGTAACGTTGGGCAAGGTCATAAGAACAGACCTCTTAGGGTTCCTGTCTCCACGGACGACCCGAAGTTAGGTATCCCAACGTTTCTCAGCCTGTGTTGACTTCGATGAATCGTGCGTGTGTGCGTAGCAGTCTAAAAGTAAAATTTTTCTAGTGAATCCCTTAAGGGACCACCGGATCACCAACCCTAAGGTCCGAAAGTCGCGACACCGGACCTCAAGTTGGGGATCAGCCTCTGGACTCTAAGACGTTCGTATTCAATCTTGTCTAGTCTCACTCGGGTTCCTTGGACAATCCCTCCACAACAAACGTAAATCTAATTTCGACTTACAGACAATCTTTCTTCTCCTCACCTCAAGAAAATCTTTAGAAATCCTCCATCTTCGATGTCTTAATTATAACTAGTCTGTACCTTTCAAATTCTTATGTCCTTCTTCTCCGGTTATTACCCACCAGTCTCTCCATTCTTCTGCCACTTTCTCTCAGTTATGAACGTTTCTCTCTTCTACTGGTCCCTCTCTCGTAAGGTTCTTAATCTCTTCCACTTGTTATAGGGTACGACGGTTTTCCAAGGTTGAGATCCCTGACCCTTCACCTGTGGTCCAGATTGAGTTTTTGTTACCGACCACGGGGACTACCCGTCAACAAACACCCACCTTTCCCGTACTCTAGAATACGTCTTCTGTCGTCGCTATACCCTTTACTTCCCCACATCATTCTCCTCCTCTGCACTCACCTCTGTTAAGTTCTTGTAACCGATTACTTATTCTCTCTCTGTCCCACCGTCTATCTTCTTTTACGACATATCTTCTTATTGAATAAAGAATCCTACTTTCTTTATACTCGTATAAAGATGTGCTTCTCTTCTTAGTTCATTTCTCGTTCCCTAACTACTACGTCCTCTACCCCCCTATCAACTACCTCTTTCAAAGACCTTCTCCACCCTCACTCTTAGTCAGTCGTTAATCGACACCTGTGACGACTCTACCCTCCTTCATTCCTACTCTTGTTTACACTCATCCAAAGATGACCGTCCCCAAATCCTTCAACTTTCGAAACGAAGACCACCAGGGAGTAGATAAACACAAGAGACGTTTCTCCACTTTACTACAAGACTCTCATTTCGGTCCCCGACCACCTCTGTACCTGTTCTTCCAACTTCGTCGACAATACCTCTTACTGACCTTTGACTGACCCCCGAACACCTTCCGAACACGTTCCGACTCCGGGTCTACTGTCGAATGGTTTGTACGTGAGGGTCCCATTTCAGGAAGGAGAGGGGTTTACGTGACAAAAATAGTGGGTGTACCCCTGGGTGATGTATGGCGAGTGAACGTCCCGCACGTCGTCACTTTGGTCCTTTCCTCTTACCCCGGACCCCGTCGACTCAAACGCGTCTGCAGGATACTCTACCAAAAAAAAAAAAAAAAATTATAAATAAATAAACAGACGCAGTCCAGAATCAACGTCGTCCATCCTGGAACGCAACACCCATACCTGAGAGGTCAGTGTTGCGCGTCCGAATCAAGGAGACTCTGTACACCCTAGATCAAGGGACCAGTCTTTAGCTTGAACGTAGAAGACGTAATGCTACTAAGAATTGATGACCTGGTGGTCCCTTCAGGGGGATACTCTACAAAAACTACTGATACCGTGACCGGACTCCCGACTTCCGAGAGACTCCTGTCCTTGACACCAAGTCTCCTAGGAGTCGAAGACGAGTCCCTGCACCCTCACGTTTGGGGACCCGTAGATCTCTCTCTGTCTGTTCCTTCCTCTCCTTTCTCAAGACAAGAAAGTTTGGACGAAGACAGAGAGACGGAGGGACGGAACCAGGGTCTGTCTAACTAAGAGACGACTGTCGTTACGGAACCTGGTTTCGTCGTCTAACCACTTTAGTAAATGATTGACTCTTCAGGAGGAAACCGGGAACCTACGACTGACTTGAGTTGGGGGGAGTTCGTTCTCCCAAGAAAGAAAGTCGTCTGTACGCACGGAGACACACACACACACACACATGAACGTGTATACACTCGGATTCACCCGTATACACTCACACGAACATACACTGTCGCACGAACAGACACTATCGCAAGAATACTTGAACCCACACACACTCAGACATCTCGTTACACCGTTTGACACACACACTCGGGTCTATATAGACACATCCGGATGTCCCCTCACACACTCACACAGAATCACCTAAACACCTGGGTGCACTCGTATGTATGGTAACGATTTGTCACACTTGAATACTCAGACCCACACGTTCCGACTTCATACTCTTGGAGTCACACAGAAGTATCTGAATGCATGTACGTACTCGAACAAAGAGCTATTATTACTAACGATTATAAACATATCCCGAAGGGTCCACCCTTCAGTGATCACCATTTCTTAAACGGATGGTCACGTCCTACGTTCTCTACGATTAAACTAGAGACCTAACCCTTCTACGGGACCTCCTCCTTTACTGTCGGGTAAGGTCATAAGAACGGACCTCTCAAGGTACCTGTCTCTCTCCTCGGACCACCCGATGTCAGGTACCTCGACGTTTCTCGACCTGTTCGGACTCACTGACTCGTGTGTGTGTGTGTGTTATTAACATAACAAGTATCAAAATATAGTGTAAATGAACTAGGAGTGGTGGAAAACTTCTTGTATTTTACCTTATAAGTTGTTTTTAGGGTCTATGTTCTCAATATAGATAACACATGGCCGGAAGGGTCCACCGCGATCACCATTTCTTGGGTGGACGGTTGCGTCCTCTGCATTCTCTACGTCCAAACTAGGGACCCAACCCTTCTAGGGGACCTCCTCCCGTACGTGGGGTGAGGTCGTAAGAAAGGACCTCTTGGGGTACCCGTCTCCTCGGACCGTCCGATGTCAGGTACCACAGTGCTTCTCAGCCTGTGCTGACTTCGCTGACTGGTGCGTGCGCATGATCATCTCACAACCCTTCCATATACGTTCAGACTCACACCCTCACTCCCACATACACCAGTCGGTGTACACATCGGTACCTGTGTTGGTGTGGGAAAGTGTCAGAACTGTGTTAACGTAGACAAGTACAGCTTCTTGTTTCCCCATAGGAGAGCAGTCGTGCCCACCTCGAACTTAACCAGAACTGAGAGAGTGACGTGTGTTTCCCACCCGCCCCCTACAAGGGTCCTTCAGACCCGTATAGACCAGGATCCAGTCAGGAAATGGAAAGACAAGGAATCTAGACGCAGAAGTGAAAGATGACGGGGAAGAAATCGGATATTTGAACGGATCCAAAAGAGGTAACGGTTTGTCCGAATAGAGAGGAGGTCGACAGTAGGTTTAGGGAGGAAGGAAAACGAAGGTTTTAAGAACGTTCTTATCAACTCCAGTCACCTATGAGAGAGCGGAAGGTAAGACGGAAGGTGCGGACCGATGGGCCGAAGACGGCACGGTGCGGGCCCGGAGACAACGTCGCGCGTGCGGTGTGGACCCGGAGACACCGTCACACGTCGGAAAGGGATCAACGCCACCCATCCGGAGAGAACAACACGTGTGTCCGAATCACCAAAGGGGGCCCCGTACGCCCTAGAGTCAAGGGGTAGTTCCTAGCTTCGGCGTAAGGGACGTAACCTTCCCCCTAAGAATTGGTGGCCTGGTGGTCCCTTCAGGGGCCGGGTGGTGAGAACTGTCTCAATGGTCATTCATATTTACAGTCAGGGTTGCCGGAAAGAGTGGTGAACAGACTTTGTAAACTGTGACACCTGTGACACAAAGAGGACTCTGGGAGAGGAGGGAATCGAAGATACTGTTCCGAAACACGAGTAAGGGAAGGAGGAAACACTCCAGAGTAAGAACCAGGACAAGAGGTGAAGGAGGTGGGTGGGAAGTTTACGACCCCGTCCGAGGTTAGACGAAGAGGAAATTAGATATTTAGAGTAGACACAGGTTCAGTACAAGAAGGTTGAGTGGTCAGACAGAGGACGGGTCTACAGAGTGAACGTTGAGGGTGTGAAAATAGGAAAGGATAACCTGAGGGAAGGGAGAAGAGTGTGAGTGTAACAGTGCATTGGTAGTGGTGATTGGTCGAGGTCTTGAGAAAAGTACAACGAATTTTTGGAGACAAGGGTAGTTGGTATTGAGGCGTGGGAGGAGTCGGGGACTGTCGGTGGTAAGTTGTAACAGAGGTACCTAAACGGATGAAGTATATTGACTGAACAAAGTGAATCCACTTGATAGGAATTCCAAATAAGTGCGACATTGTACACAGTTTTAAAGGAAGGACCCTGAAAGAAAGACCAGGTCACCAATTATTAGGTGGACGGTTACGTCCTCTGTGTCCAAACTAGGGATCAGGCTCTTCTAGGGTGTCCGGTGTCTTGGTGATTCGGACACTCGGCTTGACAACTCGGGCACCGGTGTTGAGGACTTCGGACTCAGGGAGCTCGGACACAAGGTTGGGTGTTGTTCTCTTCTGTGGTGACGATGATCTCTCATCAGGGACGAACGACGTTGAGTTCCTTCGGGTGAGCTTCGTTGCCTCTGGGTCGCGTCGGTTTCTATTTCATCTTAAAAATTTCTGTAATTTTGTTAAAGGAAGGAAGAATTCTGACTTATTGTCAGATCTCATACATATATGGTGTACGTTACATATAAAATATATGAATGAATCCCGAAAGGAACACCGAGTCGACCATTTCTTAGGCGGACGTTACGTCCTCTGGACCCAAGGTAGGGACCCAACCCTTCTAGGGGACCTCTTCCCTTTCCGATGGGTGTGGTCATAAGACCGGACCTCTTAATGTACCTGACATATCAAGTACCCCAACGTTTCTCAGCCTGTGTTCACTCGCTGAAAAGAAGATATGAATGAATTAGAAGTGTCAGAACATTCTATCTCTAATAACAGGATTAAAAAGTCTACTTTGAATCTTCAGTCAACTCTGAATCCTCGTATCACCGAAAGGGATTTTCGTCTTGGTCCTGATCTTGAGTCGAAGGTAGTACAAAGAGAGGAGTGACAAGTGAAGTAAATATTCCGGGGTCCGTGTCCGGAGTACGAGTGGACACTAACTCTAAGATTCTGTCGAGTACCACCCCCAGACGGGGTGTAGGGGAGTAGTACATTTAGTATTCGATCCAACTCAATATCCTCTGGGTCTGACTTTGTCCATGTGTCTGGGGTAGGTCTGGACGTCCCTGTCTTATTCCCTCGGGGGTCGACTTCCATTCCTCCCTCGAACAACCCGTCTCAGAGACCGAGACCATTTTCCGTCACTGTCGACCAAGACTGGAATCCCCACTCGTCACCCCCCTAAAGAGAAAGGGTCATACTTTCTCTTCCCTTTCTCCCACGTCCTAACCCCGCCCTTCGAGGGATACGTAAACGGTCTGTCCGATCGTTCAATGAGTCAATTGTAAAGATACTTCGACTGACAAGGTCTACCCTGAAGTCTCCACCCACCCTCGCCCTCCTCCCGTCGTGCATGTCTTACGGAAACGGTCCCGACCCCGCCGCCGTCCGTCTACACATGTTCCCACCTAAGTCCATACTCTACACAGTCTTTCGTACTACGACACGTCTCACGAGTCAGCACAAGCTGAGAAACACTGGTGTACCTGACATCGGGCGATCCGAGGAGACAGGCACCCTAACCTGTACCGTTCTTATGACCTCACCTAATGGTAAAGGAGGAGGTCCCCTAGAAAGATTAGGTCCCTAGTTTGGGTGTAGAGGACGTAACGACGCCTAAGAAATGACGACTCGATGACTCGGGACGACATGTCTCCCAGTCCGGGGTTTAGGTCTCTTCCCCCGTCCTCAGGGTTCGGTGAACCTGAAACACGCAGGTGAGCGTAGGGGTAAGACCCGGGCACCTTCCTTCCGTAGTTCTCCTGTCTAGGGTAGTGTAGTCTTGGGCGTACCGGACCGAGGAGTACCGTGGGAAGTCGAACAGAACGGGACCACATTCGGTAGTGTCTTCGGGGGACCTACAACGGACCACAGAGTAATTACCATAATGACTAGAGTAATTCAACTAGAAAGAGGGGAGAAGTCGGAGGATCGAGACTTGACAGCGGAGTCACTAAGAGTCGGACTCCGACCCAATTGGGAACCACCGAGGTCGGGTCTTCTCGGACGTTTCCACCGACAACCAGGGTACTTTGTCTAAGTCTTTTTGGTTAGTCTCGAAGGAAACTCCCATCTAATCGAGTGATCTTGATGGAAGTGTTTCGTAGTGTCTGGTTCACCGAAGTTGTTGTTTTAAATACTAACGTCTCAGGACCTCAGATCGTCAGACTCTAGTCCCACATCCGTCCTAACAAGGAAGACTCGCGAGTACTCCCTTTTAGACAAGTACGGAGAATGGGTCGGAGACTACCAAACGACCGTTAGAGACCGTAAGGAACCGAACATCTTTATAGTGGGGTAGAGACAAAAGTCGAAGTGCACCGTAAGAGGGACACGGACAGACACAGGTCTAAAAGGGAGATATATTCCTGTGGCTGGGATTACTGGAACAAGATTGAACCAGTGGAGACACCTTCTGGGATGGAGGTCTGTTAAACCTATATGACCCCTGAGGTCAGTGTAAGACTATAAGACTCCCGATCCTGAAGTTATCAGGAGAAAACCTCCTGTCCTAGGTCGAATATTGTCCCCTGGTAGAAAACGGGAAGAATTAGGGGGAGACTTGTGGTGTACAGAAATCCTTTGTGTAAACGTGGAGCTTATCGTACTTGATTTCGAGTCTTTACTGAAGGATTAGCTTGTACCACGGTCTGCACAATTACCGGTCTCTCCTCTTTTTCCTCTCCTCCTCTTTCTCTCCCTTCTTCTCCTTCATCTGTTCCTCTCCTTACCCCCTCTTTTTAGTGTAGGTTTGAGTAAAAGTCCTGGTTCATCATTCGTTCTTCTGGCTTCGTTTCAGAGAGATTCCTGAACCCGACTTAGAGAATCGACCTGGGTTTGGTTTTGGAACCAGTCCTTCTACTAAATGTAAATATGTATTTAAATATTATATTCAATATAATGTAAATACATATTAAATATAATTTATTGGAAAGGAAAATGTCTGTTTTACAGATCACCTTCCTTAGTATGTATTTTCTCCTGTATGGTATATTAAGGTAAATATACTTTCACTTCTAATCCCTTTTTTTAGATATCACTTTCTTCAGTCTCACGAATGGAAACCCTCCGGAACTAACCCTCCTCCGTACTCCCTCTGAGAGGGCATGGAATAGACCGCCATTCCACCCACACATGTGTATACACTGTGGTGACTCGAAATAAAATATAAATTTATTAGAGTGAAATAATATTAATTTAATCCGGTGACTGTTTGATCATTTATTTGGGCAAGGTATGAAAAGAAGAGTAGACACTAGCAGGGTATGGTGAAACGGGTGGAGAGTCCGACAAAAGTATGAGAGACACGAGTGTTTACGAGAGTGCACACTTTATTATCTGTATAGATCGTACCACAGGTCGTGTGCTATCGTTGAGTCTTTTAAGTTTAAGGGTAATACGAGGACACGTGTAGTACAAGATCCCGATGTCTTACCCGCCACAAGTCTCTCCTAGACCCGGGGGAGAAGGGAGGGTGGGTTCCTCGTACTGAGGTCCCAGACTCCCATCTTCCACATGTCCGGGACCACCTTCTGATCACTTTTTTTTTTTTTTTATGGGGGATAGGGGTCCTTGTCGCGTATCGGGTCGTCTTTGGGGTTTAGTATTAATTTTCTACGGGACGTTGAGAGAACCGTCGTATTTAAAACTTCTACTTTCATTTACTAATTTTATTAATTTGTGAAGTTCGACTGTTCGACCTCGTCTTAGAACGGTCGCCTGCAAACAGTCATTAATCGATTAATTAGGACCGCGTCTAATATTCGGTATTGTTTGGTCAGTCCGACTTGTCTCGGCCGACGAGATTAAGAAATTTTTCTTAATCTGAAAAATTCTTCTCTTCCAACCCTCCTCCTCCTCCCTCGTTCTGTCTCCTTTCATCCTTTTTATTCTTTTTCTGTACCGAAAAGACCGGTGGATAGGATTGGGATCGTTTAGCACACCGAGGTCGGACATCCTCCGAAGGACCTCTCAAGACCTGGACACAGATCCGGTTACTGGGACATAGAAACCCCTGAAGTTGTCTTATCTATGACTCCTCCTCCCCTCCCTCACAAGACCAGGGGTTTGGTCTTCCTTGTCACCCTTCCTCAGGTCCATCCTCTACTACAGTATAGTTCACCCATGTCTTAATAAGGTAAATAAAAAGTCGTCTCCTGGGGTTGTCACTGTTCCAAGGGTAAACACACCTTTCCTTATTCTAGGTTTATCCCCTAGTCCTAGGTCGGTTCGTCAGACCCTAGTCCTGTCCGACCTCTGATCACGAAAGTTGTCTTTACATTACGTTTGATGTTTACATTAATTTATTTTATTTTCTTTGTCTACCTTAATTGAAATTATTATATAAAATAAACTGGGTTTTCCGATAGTAAGTCGTATTTTAATTATATTTTGTAAAAAATTACTCTATATAATGAAAAAGAGACTGATTCGGAAATTTAAGACCATACACAAAATGTGAATTGTCGGGTAAAGTTAAGCCTGATCCTGGTGGTCCGTGAACTTTATACTAATGTCCCCGAAGGGACCACCAGGTCACCAATTCTGAGACGTGAAGGTTACGTCTCCCATGTCCAAACTAGAGACCCGTCCCTTCAAGGTGCACGACTCATGTCGGTTTTTTGTTTGTTTTTGATACTGATCAGGCTTAACTTTACCCGACAATTCACATTTTGTGTATGGTCTTAAATTTCCGAATCAACCTCTTTTTCATACAAAATATAAATACAAAATATGTATTTCTTACATTTAACCATGTCGGCGATACCTCTTGTGAAGTCACAAAAAAATTTTTTGATTTTTATCTTAATGGTGTACTAGGTCGTTAGGATGAGGACCCGTATATGGACCTCTTTGTTATTAAGTTGTTCTATGTATGTAGGTTTATAAGTAACGTCGTGATAAATGGCATCGGTACTGTGCCTTCGTTGGATTCCCAGGTAGTCGTCTCCTTGCCTATTTCTACACCATACCTATGTGTTTCCTTATGATGAGTCAGTATTTTTCTTTACTTTATCACGGTAAACATCTCTGCACCTATCTGGATCTCTGACAGTATCTCTCCCTTCAATCCTTCTCTTTTTGTTTATAGCATAGTGAATATACGTCTTAGATCTTTTTACCATGTCTAATTGAATAGACGTTTCGTCTTTATCTCTATCTACATCTCTTTACTTGAATTCCTACGGTTCCCCCCTTCCTCCCCACCCTACTTAACCCTCTTACCCTAACTATGTATATGTGATGATCCATATTTTGTCTATTGATTACTCCTGGATGACATATGGTGTCCCTTGAGATGAGTCACGAGACACCACCGGATTCACCCCTCCTTTAGGTTTTTCTCCCCGATATGCGTATACATATTGACTAAGCGAAACGATATGTCGTCTTCGATTGTGTTACAATATTTCGTTGATGTGAGGTTATTGAATTTTTTTTTTTTTTTTCTGCTCCTAGACCCTTCCTGTCTCCTCTTAGGTCTCCCTGACCAGAAGACGGGACGACGTATGTGTGCCCCCTCCCGTCACGAAGACGACGTGTGTCTCAACACTGAACAACAGACCCTCGCTCACCCGTAGACACACAAGGTCTCTACGAGGTCCTGTACTCGTGACTGGGAGTCTCTCGAAGGACTTCGACGTCAGGGACACCTTTCGAGCTCAAGGAAGTATTATTAGTATAGTCCGTTACCCGTGCTCTACCGTGTTAAGTGAGGTCACCTTACAAGACAATCCTGACAGTCTACCTTAGATAGAGAATCTTTTCTTAGTCCTAGAAAAGAGAAAGGTTAATAAAATAACACATTTTTATATATTGTATTTTAAATGGTAACATTGGTAAATTCACATGTCAATTCACCATAATTGATGTAAATGTGATAACCCGTTGGTAGTGATAGTTAGTAGACGTCTTGTAAAAGTAGAGCGTTTGACAAACACTTCACTTGCACAATTAACGAGTCAACACAGGTTGAGAAACACTGGGGTACCTGACATCGGACGGTTGGAGGAGACAGGTGACTTAAGAGGTCCGTTCTTTTGACTTCATCCGTCGGTAAGGGAGGAGTCTTTCCTGTCCCATGTATGTTTCGTACTGTGTCTGGGTCCTTACCGTTGTCTAAGAGTTGTCGGTGGGGTCTCGTTTCGAAAGTTTTAAGATTTCCTAAGACTATCGTCGGATCGATACTTAGTTGACACTCCCTTTTATTTCTTAAAAAACTTTAAGTTCTAAAGTTTTCAAAATGAAGAGTATATAAGAAAGAATCCTTCGATGACTTCCTACACCAGGTAGTTTTGCTTCCTGATTTGGTTCTTTCTTTTTCTACACCCAGGGTCTTTTCCCCTATGTCAGGTCTTTTTAATGTTTCTAAGTCTACCGACACGTTTTCAGGGTGTCTCATAACAGTTGTTAAGTATAGATACACAAGGTGTAGACACCTAAGTTGGTTGACGTCTATTTTTTATAAACCTTTTTTTTGAAAGTTTTTCGTTTTGAACTTATCGCAAATGTGACACAAATGTTGATAAATGAATCATAAATGCAACATAATCCATAATATTCATTAGATCTCTACTAAATTTCATACAC
This sequence comes from Capra ibex, assembly GCA_006410555.1. Lineage (NCBI taxonomy): Eukaryota > Metazoa > Chordata > Mammalia > Artiodactyla > Bovidae > Capra > Capra ibex. Next base: position 5,283,624 of record SJYO01007492.1, on the reverse strand, counting down.
CTTCTCACACACATCCAATTTACGTTTATGACACGGTAAAGTATGTTACGGTAATTAACTCGTAACCACCGAAAGTCATAAACACCCCCAGCAATTTGATTAGGGAGTTCTTATTGTTCCCTTTTGACATATGTACCCCCTCTACCTTCTGAGGTCTTTCCTACGGAGATCCTTTTTGTTTTTCCACTTTAATTATCTAATGGACTACACACAGTGGTACACCTTTAATCGTAAATCTTCCAAAAAATGTAAGACAATTTCTCAAAGTCTTCTTAAGTACTATTCTTATATCCTTTGTCTTTTACCCTCTTTCTTTTTATATTGTTTCGGTAATTGTGTTCCCTTCTGTTTTTTTAGACATGTTCTCTCCACTATATTATAATCAAAACCGTGACTTGGTACTTTTAGTTTGAGTAATCAGATAGTTCAGCCACTACGGTAGGTTGGTAGAGTAGGAGACAACAGGGGAAGAGAAGGGTGGAAGTTAGAACAGGTCGTAGTCCCAGAAAAGTTTACTCAATCGAGAAGTGTAGTCCACCGGTTTCATAACCTCAAAGTCGAAGTCGTAGTCAGAAAGGTTACTTATAAGTCCTGACTAAAGAAAATCCTACCGGACCAACCTAGAGGAACGTCAGGTTCCCTGAGAGTTCTCAGAAGAGGTTGTGGTGTCGAGTTTTCGTAGGTAAGAAACCACGAGTCGAAAGAAATATCAGGTTGAGAGTGTAAACATGTACTGATGACCTTTTTGGTATCGAAACTGATCTACCTGGAAACAACCGTTTCATTGCAGAGACGAAAAATGATACAACAGATCCAAACAATATTGAAAAGAAGGTTCCTCGTTCGCAGAAAATTAAAGTACCGACGTTAGAGGTAGACGTCACTAAAACCTCGGGGGGTTTTATTTCAGACAGTGACAAAGGTGACAAAGGGGTAGATAAACGGAACTTCACTACCCTGGTTTACGGTACTAGAATCAAAATACTTACAACTCAAAAAAAAAACTTACAACTCAAAATTCGGTCGAAAAAATGAGAGGAGAAAGTGGTTCTCCAAGAAATCAAGAAGAAGTGAAAGACGGTATTCCCACCACAGTAGACGTATAGACTCCAATAACTATAAAGAAGGTCGTTGGAACAAGGTCGAACACGAAGAAGGTCGGGTCGCAAAGAGTAATACATGAGACGTATCTTCAATTCATCCGTCCCACTGTTATATGTCGGAACTGTATGAGGAAAGGGATAAACCTTGGTCAGACAACAAGGTACAGGTTAAGAGGGACAACGAAGGACTGGACGTATGTCTAAAGAGTCCTCCGTCCAGTCCACCAGACCATAAGGGTAGAGAAAGTCTTAAAAGGTCTCAAACAACAGCAGGTGTGTCAGTTTCCGAAACCGTATCAGTTATTACGTCTTCACATGAAATGGTGTTACTTTTAAAAAAATTAATTTTTTTACGTCGGAAACTAAGTCTAAAGATTTTCTAATCCACATCCTAATCTTACATCTCCAATTTACATTTGAGGTTCTCCTGTCCCTCAAAACAGACAACGAGTGACGATATAGGAACCTTAGATCATGTTATTAGTGAGTTGTTTGTTTATATGAGTGAGTTGTTTGTTTATATGACTGGTGAGTCATTTACGATGGATAAAAATAAGAAATATAAACAGAAGTCCTGTGTGGGGAAGTACGACCTCGTTGTCGTAACGAAGAGTAGTACATACATGTTGTACACGTATGGGTACGTGTGTTTGCACGTCATTCAGAGTCTCGTATAAAGAGGTTCATGAACGACTTGTTTAATCCTTACTGGGACGTTGTTCGTAATAATACGGTAAAAAGTCTACTTCTTTAACTAAAGTTGGAACCATAAGTCTGAGGTCCAGACCACAAGAAGGAAGTCGTCCGTCGTCGACTTCTCAGCATCTTCGTGTCTCGACTCTTTAGTGGGCATTAATTATCCTTACTGTTCATCTACACAAACCGACCTTTTCTCCTCCTGAGTACGTCCCCTCCTCACCCGTTGTTGAGACCACTAAACTTACGAACAGTCTACCACCACCTCTCGGAACTTACAGTTCACTCCCCCGGACCTTTAATAAGTTTTCGTTACATCTCGACAATTTTCAGAAGTATCCTTTCTGGAAAATCCTACGAAGTAAACCGTCGTGATATGTCTAACACGACCTCACCCTCCGATCCCGTATTTGTGAAGAATACTCCGACGGTGCAACTTTACTACTACAAGATTTGACCATGTTGTATCTGTCGCCGTCCTTATTACTTTTTTTTTTAACTACCTTAAATGTTTGGAGATCAGTCTGTTTACTTTTTACCTTCACCACCAAATCAGTGATCCAACATAGGTTGAGAACGTTGGGGTACCTACCATCGGACGGTCCGAGGAGACAGGTACCCTAAGATGTCCGTTCTTATGCCTCACCCGACGGAACTTTACCTCTCTTCTATGTTTAATGGTCATGGTCCTTTGTCTCTTTCCAATAGTGATATTTAGGATCTTGTTAATTTTCTTATTATTCTCCCATGGTGTTTGTTAGAGATTATTTAAGCTGTTGAACCTATTTTTTACACTAAAGAAACTTAATGAGTTCTTCTTTCTCTATTGAACTTATCGGAGTACAGACAATTTCTTTGGTGTAGAACAAAATTCCATTTCCCCCTACACGGATAATGAAGGGTGACTAACAAAGTAGTTCAAAGTCGTAAGTCATGTTGGTAGAGTGAGTAGACCCAGTAAGTTTCTGATCGAATTCGATCAAACTTCATCCGAAGGTAAAAAACACCAACCTTCTTAGTACTTATTAGGTCCAGAATTTGTGATGAAGGTTCTGTTGTCTCGGTCACCGTAGACAGGTACCACGATTGGCACACGGGGAGGGATAAGTGACGAAACCGTTCTTTAGTCCCGGTGACTTGAGTAAGAGTTGGAGTCCGTGGGACATGGGACAACTAAGATAGGTACCAAAACTGGTGTTAGAAATAGACGGTGGTGTCGGGAACCTTAGTTATAGTCTCGAATCAGTGTAAAAGGTTTAAACCCTTGAGTTCTTCTACGAGCGAGGGAAAGACCTACATCGAAGTCTCTGGAAACCACCAGGACCTCATATTTTGAGTTCGTTTTGACTCCGGTTCGAGACATTGTCTTCCGTATTTGTTGAACTCTGTCTTCCGGTCGGTAGTCATCTTTTCAGGATCGGGGATTTCTCTTCAGACCGTTTTAGTTCGTCTTTCAGTTCCGGTGATGGTTGTCCCGTCTCGAGGTCGGAACCTTCTTGTCCTCTCTTTTGATTTCTTCCTTAAGGTAGTACACCTGGTACATGTTAAACTTCGTCACCTTCTCCAGTTTCGGACCGTCCACATTCTTACGGTTCCCGTAGGAATCTATGGTCCACTGTTCGAATGTATCTTGGAGATTCAGGTCTACCTGGAACAACGACCCCCCTCTACTTAGTCGGACAGACCAAGGGAACTACCTTGGGATGTCAAATGAATGGGTTTCCCTTGGGTTATGATACCCGACTCAAAAGAACCTCCGTCTTGAAGAGGTCCAGTCCCTTTTGTGAATCCGTGAACGACAGTGAATTTGTACTGAGATTTCTCTGCTTTTCTCTCTGTCCTCAACCTAGTCGGTCTCTCCCGAAGGGTCTCACCCACGGAGAATCCCTCTCACCTCTCAGTTAAAAGTTTATTGTAAAAAATCAAGGATAATACACAGTCCCAAACGTTTTACGAAAAAGCGTGTGAAGGAAAAAATTGAGTTTGTTAGGTCACTCTTCCGATAAAAATAGGGCATGACATAAAAAGTCCCACGAGGTCTCTTGTCTTAGTTATCCTATATATATCTGTATATACTCCTCTAAATAATATCATTAATCGAGTGTACCAATACCTCCGACTCTTCAGAGTGTCATTCGACAATCGTTCGACTTCGTGGTCCTTACAACCATCATATTAAGTCGGACTCTGGTTTTTGGACTGGTGGTCTTCGAGACTACAAATTCGCGTCCCATTTTACCTACAGAGTCGAGTTTTTCTCTCGTTCTCTTGAATGGGGAGGAAACAGAAAAATAAGTTAAACCCGGGTAGTTGTCTAACCTACTACGGGTAGATACGACCATTTCCTTTTAGAAGAAATGAGTCAGATGACTAAATTTACGGTTAGAGAGGACATTTGTGGGAGTGTCTGAGTGAGTCTTTACAAACGGTCGATAGACCCGTAGAGAATCGAGTCAGTTCAACTGTGTGTTTTAATTGGTAGTGTGTGTGTGTGTGTGTGTGTGTGTGTGTCTTTGGTCTCGGGTCTTCCCATTTACTGAACGGGTTCCAGCATACCAGTTTATACACCGTTTCGGGAACGAAAAAGATAACGTACTACATTCGATGTTGAACTTGGGACGTGGATGAGTGAGTGTGACCTAGGAGGTTCGTCCTTCGCGTAAAACCTTTTCTACCAGTCCCAGGGACTGGTAGACGGAAAGATAACCGATCGACGTGGATGGTATCGACTTACTCCATTCATGGTCGGTACGAAGAAAACCAGTTTTCTTCGATCTCCACGAAACTCGTGTGTAATCCGGACCGTCGACCTCCTCCAAACCTCTGAAGTCCATCGTCCCTCCCCCTCCTTTGGAGACATCTCCCTCCTTCGACCACCCCTACCTCCACCCTCTCCCGACCAAGGGACGACGAGGGTCTTACTAAGAGTGGACGGTTAGCTTCCGTCCTCTGAGTGCGTTCACGATTAGTCGAGGTAACTGTGTGTGTCCAACCCCGATGTTAGGTAAAAGTGTACTTTACCGTATAGCTAAGGAGTAAGAGATGTTAGGGACTGGTCAAAGTAGTTCGGTAGGCAGGAACTCCCCGACTCTACGACTCAATTAAGAGGCGTAGAGGTCGGTGGACGTTCGAAACCGGAAGACATAAGAGGGGTCTTTGTTAGAGTGAGAGGTTTGGTAACGGTCCATCTCGTCATGTCACCTTGAGCCGACCCGGAGATTGTCTGGAACCAAGGTCAGAGTCTAGTGTCAGATGATCATGCTGAAACCTGTTCAGTGGAGTGGAGAAGGTTGAAGTTATAAAGAGTAGACACATTGTCCTTATTTTTAAAGTCTAGACGTCCCAGTGACACTCCTAGGGTCAACATAGATGACTTACATTTCAACCCTTTGTGACGTTTCACGTCGATTATATTTCGTGTCCGGTCTTCTTATCCGATAAAGGGGTTTGGACCGGGAGGGTGAAGTGGAGTTCGGGATAGGAACGCTAGACTGTTAAAACCCTCCCTTCCAGACAAGTGTATCCAGATCCTCTCCAAATAGAGGAGAGAACCCAATTCTTCAGTTTTTGTCGATACCAGAAACAAGAGGACCGTACCAGTCTGTAACGCCATTCCCGTTGACCTAAGACCTTTGACTCGAATCTGCATCGTCTTTGGTCCGACCGTCGTCGACTTGAGTCGGTTCGGTCCACCTCACGGACCCGTTCCCTGTACAGAACCTAAGATCCTTGTAAAGACCCGAATAGAGGATGAGAGTTTTTTCTTTAGAGTGGATATTGCTGTCTATGAAACAGTCAACGACGATGACGACGACGACGACGATTCGGCGAAGTCAGCACAGGCTGAGACACGCTGGGGTATCTACCGTCGGGTGGTCCTCTTAGGGACTCTAAGAGGTCCGTTCTTGTGATGAGTAGTAATTAAAGTCCCTTTCCTCTACTTGAGTATAAGAAAAGTATACATAGGAGAAGGTTTTCCTCTTAAGGAGACTTAGAGAGTCAGGATGGTTGACTTGTATCTACTAATCTACCTTCATCCCTTGTAAACGAATTTCGACCCGGTCAGTCTAAGAAAGAGTGAAGTGTACATAACCCCGTAGCATCATCACATACACCTTTGTCTCCTTTGTTCAAGAGACTCTCTTCTTACCTCGACGACGACGACGATTCAGCGAAGTCAGTACAGACTGAGACACACTGGGGTATCTGCCGTCGGGTGGTCCGAGGGGGCAGGGACCCTGAGAGGTCCGTTCTTGTGACCTCACCCAACGGTAAAGGAAGAGGTTACGTACTTTCACTTCAGTGAGTCAACACAGGTTGAGAATCGTTGGGGTACCTGACGTCGGATGGTCCGAGGAGGTAGGTACCCTGAAAGGTCCGTTCTCATGACCTCACCCCACGGTAACGGAAGAGGCTTCTTACCTCGTCTGTACGTTTTTTGTATCTCCGTCCTTTAATCCTCCGAGTTTCTCTGTCTTTACTCTCCTCAACGATGGACTACTAAAGGATCAAGGGTTCATAGAATGACTCACATGGACAATCTTCACCCAAGTTACTCAAATCGGACACAAGAAGGTTACATCTGTTGGGAAATAATTCGACCTAACTCGTGTAAAGACGAGAAACGACGGTTTATCGGGAGATGGATCTTGTGTGGAGTTCACACGTTGACGACGAAAATCAAAAAATCGGTAGATCACTTTTGTAAGCCTCTTCCGTTACCGTGGAGTGAGGTCATGAGAACGGACCTTTTAGGGTATCTACCTCCTTGGATCACCCGACGTCAGGTACCCCAGCGATTCTCAGCCTGTGTCGACTCGCTGAAGTGAAAGTGAAAGGTGCAAGTACGTAACCTCTTCCTTTACCGTTGGGTGAGGTCATAAGAACGGACCTCTTAGGGTCCCTGTGCCCCCTCGGACCGCCCGACGACAGATACCCCAACGTGTCTCAGCCTGTGCTGACTTCGCTGAATCGTCGTCACTTTTGTAACTGTGTAATTCACCCTGTCAATATCTGTGACTTTACTTTCAACAAACCGGTACCTTTTCCAGATGACTTCACGAAGACTTAATCGTAGACATGTGTCGTGTATGGGACGTCCACTTCACAGTGAGTGAGTAAGTTTTCACAAACCATTTACAGTTCATTATGTCTATGGAAATTATACATGACTCCTATGTCCCCCTCGTTATGTTTGAGACACGTATACTTCGACGCAAGACAAGTTAAAAAGAGTATATCTTTTACCTTTGTCATCGTTATAATTTATTGGTTTTGTGTAAATTAACCTTGTGTTATTAGTTTCTTAAATTTATATGTGTATCCTAAATTACACAGAAGTTTCGACAATATATAAGAGAAGTATACATTTAATTAAGTAAATTAAGAACATGGTAAAAATATCCGTCTACAATAATAATGTATACAAAATGTCTAATCTTTTAACTCCGTGTCTCTTCAGTTCATTAGATGGATTCCAATATCTCAATTCACAACTTAGACTCTAGACTTGGGTCAGACGAACCACTTTTAGTGGGTACCTGAATTGGTAATGTAGTATGATAGTCATTTTTACTTATTGTAGGATTTAGTCTGTACTTGGAAGTAGTCAAGGGACCAGAGTAGATCCGAGTTTACTTCCGGTCCTTCACCTCGTCTAGATTGTCCAACATTTCTTTCCTCTCGGAGTAATCGATGGCGACCTCGGTCTCGTCACGTGTTTTGAACCCGGGTCCCATAACCTTTCCTCGGGACCGGTGACGAGCAGGATGGGACCCGAGACGTGTCGGTGACCTTGAGGGGTCTGGACGGTCGGACGACTGGAGAGGTCCCTCCAAGGACCATCTCTACGATTCAGTGAGTGTACCTATCGTCGAACGGAGTTTCTAGTCTGGTGGGTCAGGTCCCGGACGTAGAAGACTGAGACGAGAGTGAAGAAAGAGAAGGTCTTGTAAATATCGGTCGACGAGACTAAGTCTTCAAAAGAGTGTAGGTACGGAAGGAATCGTCGGGGACAGACTGACGCAATAAGGGATGGTCTACTACGATTGTCGGAGCAGTAACCAGAAGGCCCCAGTTCAGAGAGGGAGGTTAAGGAGGAGAAGTGTTACCAATGTTGAAAAGAGGTTACATAGTGACTGTTTCAGTACGAGAACGAAATTTTCGTCACCGAGGGAAATCCCACAAGGGTAAACCCCTTTGATTCACTTCCTACAGAACCTTGCAAGTCGTGATAAAACGTTCAAAAGACATTTAGATTTTAAATAAGGTTTCGTTTTTCAAATAAAATTTCGTGTTACCAGGTGGTACGGGGAATGGGACTACAAGTTCCAAGGGACCGTGTGGGGATGGGGGTCGACAGAAGGGTAGTAAAGAGCTTCTACGGTAGAAACCCCTTGGGGTTATAGTAATGAAACAAACCTTACGAGAAGAAATGCAGGAACTGAAAGAAGGGACAATCGGACTACTCAAGAGTCAGTCAACAAAAATAAATACTGTGTGAATACATCATAACACACGATGATAAATACGTCATTATCAAGATACAGGATTCGTAGAATTTTTATAATTAATTACATTAGAAATGTTGTTGGGGTATTCCTTCCATTTGTAAAATGTCTATCCCCTTGCTTCCGTGTCTCTTCAGTTCATTGGATGGGGTTTAGTGTGTCTTAACCATAGGTTTGGGTTCGTGAGACTTAGATCTGAGGTACGAGAATTGATCATGTGACGACGGAAAAGTCGAAAGTTTTAAGTGGAACTTGTAGTAGGGAAGACCTTGGAAGGAACTACAGAAACGTTATTTCAATGAGAAAAGGGGTGGGAGTCCAAGGTTTCGAGAAGCATATAAGTAATCAAGTGATTTTTAATTGGTCTGTTAGGTAGGTAAGTGAGTAAGTAAGTTATACGTAACTATGTATAAACAACTCGTGAGTGATGTACCGGTTAGTAAGAAGATCCGTGACTCTTAGGTAGGCGGATTTTCGTCAGACACGTTAGGATATAACCTTAATAAACAACTACAGAGAGAAAGAGGGACCCCTGAGGGGGAACTTTGACAATTAGAAACATTGAGGGAATCTTAGAACGTGACATGGACCGTACGTCAAACAGGAGTCACTTACACAAAACGTCCTTATTTACTTATCAATTAGTTCTTACCACCACTGTCATTACTATCACAGATGGTAAGTCTACTTAGACTACACGCTGACACTGTCACACCCGGTCCCCGGTCCTTGTAACAGCGTCAGTTCGGGGTCCGGTCCTCCGAGGACCCCTCTACTGTTCATGGAAGACATACATCTGGTTCGGCAACAACAGTGATACTAATAAAGACGGTAATCACGACCACATTACGATGTCGCATCGTCTACGGTCGTCGTTCGACCGGACGGTGTGAAGGAGTACCGTCTTCGGAGCCCCTTCGTTTACGAAAGTCTCCTACTCGTCGCTCCTGGTCTGACCCCTACCCGGAAGTCGGGTCTGAGAATCGTTAGGTTTGTAGTCAAGACCCACCGACCTCAGTCCCGTACAAACAGATAACAGAACAGAGACGTCAGGTTTCGGGATCTATATAGTTCCTCACCCCTACATCTTCTCCCCAGGAAACCTCGTCCTTAGTAGTCTAATTTCTCGGGGTTCGTTCTGTCGAGTAGTTAAAAGTAACCGAGTCTCCGAATGACACACTACCTATTTAATCCCCACCCGAGGTCCACCTTATACCCAAACGTCACTTTTACCCTCCCCCTGTCTATTCCGTCTCGAATTGTATCGGGACTTAAGGAAATGAAAAGGTTCGGGACCCTCCTCCATGTGGTCCGAAGGACCAAGATAAATTAGAGGAACTCCTGGTTTCCAATTTGCCGTGTTTACTATGAAGACTACAAACACGTCTTTAGAGTATTCAGGAGAAACTGAAAAGGATTTCCTAGGTTCTTAGTGACATAAATTACTAATGTCCGAAGAACCCGGTGACCTTAAGAGATTTTCAGTAATCCAGGTAGGGGGACGGAGACCCGTTCTCCTACTTTATCAATATCCACCATTTATCGTTAATACACGGTCACTGTAAGGACCCCGACAGTCGAAGTCTGTCAAGTCCCATCGTTGTCCAGAGATTAATACCTGGTGAAGTTAAGATGACACCGACGTAGTCGAGGACACGCTGGACGTTCTTCCCAACACAAAACCGGTAGTCGTCTACACTGGCGAAACCAGGGACCCCGATTACGTTCCTTCTCTCTCCACAGTAAACAGACTGTCGAAGGTCCTACGACCTTGGATGACGATTTTTGTGGTCGGTCGAGACCACAAACACAAAATCCGGTTAGGGTGTTGGGTCCCTACCTCCCACCCCTCTAAAAGGTTCCTGTTCAGAAAGAAAGGTCCACCTCTTTGATTCCGAACCTCATGTTCCGCACCAGTATCTGAGGAGACAGGTCAGAGACCCAAGGACTGATGATTGAATTGGAGAAGGGATCCTGACCAAGCTAGAGTTGTGGAAGATTGACTTTCGGTCTGAAGAAAAAGGGTCTAGTCATCACCCCTTCGTCTTTTCTCTTAAACTTTCAACGTCTCCAAAAAATAGGTAGGACCGAGAAAAGGAGATTCTGACGAAGATAGTGGAGTCCCATGGAGCCGGTCCTTTCTATGGCGAAAACCCCCCAAAGGTAAGACTTAGGCACGTCAAGTAGGTAGACATGAAATTAGAAAGACACCGATAGGGTCTGTATTGTAGTAGGTAGGGACCGGAAGAGGGGACAGGACGGAGAGGTCGACTCTGAACCTACCCAACGGAAGGGTGAAGAAACGAAACCAAACATGGGACGTAAGACAGACCGGAGTGAAGGGAGACTGGGTCGGAGAGGACATCACTTGAGGGAAGACTATGTAGGAACCATGTAGGTACGGGTGTCACCACCTGTCGCGAGTACCTGTAAAGAATGATACGTAACTGACCAGGAAACGTATTGACTGTCTTGCGAGACCTCCAACTTCTTGACGGAAACTTCTACCACTTGCGTATAATCATTATAGTGAATAATTTACGTATGACATATAGTCCGTCATCCGATTCGTGAAACAAAATAGAGTAAAGTAGGAGTGTTGAGGGACTCCAATCCACGATAATAAAGGGTAAAACATCTATTACTTTACTTCTGAGTTTTTGTAACTCGTAGAACCAGTACCAGAAGGTCGAACAGTCACCATCTTGGTCCTAACTTTGAAAGTAAACAAAATACAGGTTTATGTCCTAAAATTAGTAATAAAGGTAACACAGAGGTTCAACCTCCGTGACTTAAAAGACTTTGTACTGTTTGTAGTGACCATTCGTGTCTCTAGTAAAATACCTGTAGGTTCTTTGTACACAAACCTTCTTTCGAAGGACTGGACTGTATCTTCCACGATTTATCTTTACACTACTCCCTTAGTGGACCTTCTTGTCGTCAATCCTGAGGGATGAAAGTGGTGGTTCTCGTGACCAAACTAGGGACGAGTCCTTTGATTCTAGGACGTTCGACATACCACACCAGGGTTTTTTTTTTTTTTTTCTTATCTCCTTTCTATTTGTAGGTCCGACTTCGTTTTCATCTACGATACTTCCGGTTTCTACACTATATCTTTCTACGAAACATGTTTTCCTACTCCTAAATCTTTAAGACGAATACTGAAGTTCACAGATTGGTAGTCAATTTATACCTTCTGTCTTTTTCCTTGACAAATTTACTACATAAACGGGTCGACCCTACTTGTCGGAGTCTTCATGGTGGTTCCGACTCTTATTACCCTGACCTTACACCTTCTCTCACAAAATATGTTACACCTGGATTATTCTGGTGTTGGACCCCTGATAGTCCCGGACAAGGTCTACCCGTCCATCGTATAAAGTCTACATTAGTTCCTCCGTTCCCGTCGAAACTCTCTACTTTGGTTCCTGGAGATTATTTATCGTCACCAACTTACAGTGCTGGTCGGATACTCCTTTTCTGTCCCGGTTTCCCCTTCGATATCAGTCACTTCCAGGTCGTCTCACAGGGTCCCCTTACCCAAGACTGACCGTCTTCGTTTACTTTGACCTCTGTACCCAATGGGTAACTCCGTTTTCTTGGTCAGAAAACATAGGGACACAGTTACTCAATAACGAGTTCCATCCCACGTCGGAAAGTCCACTCCCCTACTATTAAGAGATCTTTTCTCCATCGACAAGACCCGACTGACAAACACAGGAGATGGGTTTAAGTATATAACTTAGGGATTGGTGGTCATACTAATATGTACCTCTGTCCCGGAAACCCTCTATTAATCCTAATCTAATCCAGTACTCCCAAACGGAAGTACTCCCCTACTCTCCGGAATATTCTCTTTTCCTTCTACATTGAGAGAGGGAGGGAGACAGAAAGAGAGAGAGGTGTATGACTCCTTTCCGGTTCATTCCTCTATCACTGTTCAGTCGGTAGACATTGCGACCCTTTCTCGAGAGTGGTCCTTGACTTGAAACAACCGTGGAACTAGAAATCAGATATCTTGACTCTTTTATTTAAAGATGACGAATTCGGTGAGTCCGACATTAGGAACCATACCATCGGGTTCGTCTGATTATATCGTTAACACTCAACAATAGGTTGATACAATTGGTTGTATCGACCCCCCCACAAATGTGTCTATCTCACAGATGTCAGGTGGGAAACGGAGTCAGTCGAGATGAAATAAGAGTATAATTTAAGTGAGACAGATCCGTATCGAAGAAGTCCTGGCACCAACCAGCGTTAAGACTGGTTGGTTAAGATTTGACTGTTCTCATCCCAAATCACCTTGTTTGATATCGGAGAGAACGATGTAAAACAGATACTCGACATTAACTGTAAGTGGTAGAAGGAGATGGTGGTGAGTAAAATAAAAAATTAAAAAACCCAGTTTGGTACACCGGATGCCCGACCCGGTCTCTAGAGAATCAAGGACCTGGTCTCTAACTTGGACATGGGGGACGTTACCTTCGAGACTCAGAATTGGTGACCTGACGGTCCCTTTTGGGGGGGGGGGGGGGTGAGTAAAATAATCAATAAAAAATAAGATAAATAAATAAATAAAAACCGACACGACAATGGCACACGACCGAAGAGTAACGCAACCGAAGAAAACGACACCTCATGTCCAAGATCCGAAGGGACCACCGATTCTACCATTTCACAGACAGGTGCTACGTCCTCTGGACCCAAGCTAGGGACCCAACTCTTCTAGGGGACCTCTTCCTTTACCCTCGGGTGAGGTCATGAGAACGTACCTTTTAGGGTACCTACCTCCGCGGACCATCCGATGCCAGGTACTCCAGGGTTTCTCAACCCGAGCTGCCTTACTGAAGTGAAAGTGAAAAAGTGTCCAAGATCCCGCACACCTGAAGTCAGAACCGCTGTACACCCGAGTCCTCCACACCCCGGACCCGAATCAACAGGGCACCGTGTACCTTAGAAGGACCTGGGCCCTAACTTGGGTACAGGGGACGTAACCGTCCGTCCAAGAGTTGGTGACCTGGTCGTCCCTTCAGGGACGGGGGGTAAAATCTGGAGAGAGGGGAAACCGAGTGGACCATTTAACTGGGTGAAGGATTAAAGAAAACGGGAAGTCGAAGTGACTCTATATAAACTGTATATTATGACACGTAATTATTCAAGTTCCACATGTTACACTATTAAACTATGTGTAAGTGTGGGAGTAAAGATTCCACAGGTCAGCACCGTGAACCAGTGGTCTAGGAATGGTCCGGTACCAACGATATGAATATCAAGTCGACCCATATTCTCATGGTTCTCTACGGGGTCATCTAGTGGGCCCACGGTGTATATAAGGAGATACAGGAGTAATACATCGTGTCGGGAGAGAGGAGTATTCCTAATCGTAGTTAATAGGGACGGTTTGAGAAACACGTCAAATGAACACGAGAGACCTGAACGAGTCTGAACTAGGATCTACAGAGTGAAAGCGAAATACTACATAATGACGACCCGGGTGAAGTGGAATATTAGACCATCCAATCTATCTTGAGTCGAGTATTACTCTTTAAGTTTGATGTGTCAGTAAGTTGTCAGATACCAGTCTGTGAAGATAGGTCTACCATATGGGAAGAAGATCTCAGTCTTTAGACTCGATGTTGAGAGGGTAACACCTAATTGTCTTCAAAGTATACCGTATAAAGAAATGGTTTCTGTGGACATCATTATGTGTCAGTCGACCCCGTTCCCCGGGTTCATCGGTCCGACGAATATAACATCGGGCTGTGACAACTTCGTGAAAGAATAAGACTTGGGCAAGTCTCGATCTCTGGGAGTTACACAGTTATCTGTTCTGGTGGTCCGGTGGTGAGTCGGAGATTTTGTTTTTTATGTTTCGAAATAAATAACGAATGAATACATGTACGACTAATCCGAGTCAAAGAGGTTCTTTTCGTTTGACAAGCAGAATCTCAAAACCCTCTCGTACCTTAAGTCTCTGACATCTAAAAGTCTCCGTACTCCCCAACTATATTAGAATTATTGACACCAAAGAACCCACTTTGGGTTCTTTGTGAACCAAGTAAGCAACCGTAAGTCTTCATACAAACAACCTTACCCAGTTCAGAACTGACCGACTGAATCTTTATTCCTCGACAGCGACTCACTAACCGAACGTTTTTTTCGTACAAGTAATACAGTAACTGACTACATAGTTATAACTAACTCATTTCATAAATTTGGACAAGACCACTAAACAATGGTTCCCATATCTTGAGAGTAAATAACTAATCCGTCCAAATTTTGTCTAAGAACTAACCATGGTACTGAAGTTTTTTGTCAGTCAGAAAGTATTATTGCACCTTTGAAAAAATTTTTCATAAATAAAAACCGACGTAATCCAGAATCAACGTCATGCACCCTATAAACAACACCCGCGCTCCCAAGTCATCCACGCCACACGGAAGAATCAACGGGACGTCGTCGACACCTTAGAATCAAGGGTCGGTCCCTACCTTAGATACACCGGACGTAACCTTCCGTCTAAGAATTGGGGACCTGACGGTGCCTTCAGGTCATTATACCTTTGAAAATTTTTAAGACAAAAAGGAAAACTAAAAAGTAAATCGGTTTTGAGTATTTTTCTCAAAACTTCGGTAAGCTCTTTATACTGGGTTCGAAAAAGTCCGGACTGGTTCTTTTGTTCGAGTTTGTTGAAGAACTCAGATGATGGATCCTGTCGGTCCGACAAAAGAAGATCGAATCTACATTTGACAAGGTAAAGGGACGTTACAACTAACTATATTTTATACTTCAACCCCCGGTCTAACACATGGATACTACATTATACACTTAGGGAGGTATTAAAACAAAAAGACAAGACATTTTCCAAGAACGGATTCCTGAAATCTGGGTCGTCGAACAATCGTACTTCACTTTCACTTTCAACGAGTCAGCACAGGTTGAGAAACCCTGGGGCACCTGATATGTCAGGCACCTTGAGAGGTCCGGTCTTATGACTTCACTGATCGGAAAGGGAAGAGGTCCCCTAGAAAGGTTGGGTCCTTAGCTCGACCCCAGAGGACGTAACGTCCGCTTAAGAAATGGTCGACTCGGTGTCCCTTCAGGTTCTTATGATCTTATCCATCGGATAGGGAAGAGGTCGTCTAGAAAGCTAGGGTCCTTGGTTTGGTCCCAGAGGATGTAACGTCCGTCTAAGAAATGGTTGACTCGAAAGTCCCTTCGGGTAATCGTACGTATGGACGATTTCTTAACGGAAATCGAAGACTTCATCCTTTTTCCCTCATTGTCTTCGGTCTATCCCGTCCTTATTTCAATTCGTTCTTACACAGAACCAACCTCAGATCGAAATTAGACTTTGAGACCTCCTGTTTGATATAAGACGTAATTCAATTCCCTTAACTAGAAAATAGGGACACAGCCATTCAGTTACTAACCCCTCACCCTTAACCAAGTATCGGAGAGTCCGTTTTTACGAAGAGAATCCTAACTACCTTCAAGAGGTTTCTTTCCGTTTCAACACTCAACAATAATTAGTTCTAAATATCTTCGATCCCATACCGTCGATGATGTTCATCCATTTCCCTATACCCATCCCGTAGTTGTAATAGATAATTATAGACACTGATAAATCCCCATCCGGTGACTAAAGGTCACAACCAGGGTTGGAATGATAGATTCGAGTGTCTCAGAAAACTCATACCCGATTTGACTACGAAGGTACAGTTCGAACCCTCAGAACCGTTTCGACCATCGGAGGGTATGATACTGGTGTAAGGGGTCCATGTGACGTCAGTAAGAAGAAATACTAGGACGGTTTGAAGGGTCTCAAGTACTTCCTTGTCCTATACTGAAGAATATGAGCACCTCGGTTTGTTCGGACGTAGAGGGAGGGTAGAGTTCTTTTTGTTTTTCGTTTAGAGAGAAGACTTACAGGGAAATTCATTTCTTTAAGTCCGAGTTACTTAAAACGTGGTTTCAACCTTCTCCATCTGGACCCTGGTCTCAATCCACGACTAAGTGTCCGGAGGGTGATGAAACCCCCAGACGTTTGACAAAGTACTCGGTTTAGGTGGAGAGGGAAAGTGAACACAAAACATTGATTTCAAAATAACCCTGTAACGGTACAAGTGACTAAATATACAAGTGACTAAATATATAAACGATACCGACGAAAACGTGATGTTACCGTAGTGACTCATCAATACCGTCTATGAACTATCGGATATTTCGGTTTTTATGATAGACCAAGAAATGTCTTTTTAACTGATATAGTACGGTAAAGACCTTTGAGACGTCCGTGAAAAAGATTAAGATTGTAAGTCAATAAGATTCTGAAATTACTTCCTCCCTAAGAGGGATTAAGAATCACTTTATCTTGTTCAATATAGAACTTTTAGCTGAAAGAAGATAATATTACTCTTCAATCTCTTAGATCAAACTGAATCGATCTCCCCTAAAGGACCCCTCCTCCTACTTGCCGGTCGAATATTCTACGAACCCCCAGGAAAGAAAAATTTCGGGAAAATTTTTTAAAACCAAAAAGTTAAGTTTAAGACGTCGGAAATACTTACTTACCTACTTGTCTATTTATAACCATATACGTTTCCTTTTTTCAAGACCTTCCTATGTCTGTAGACCATTCATAAATGGAGACCACCCTCCTCCTGTCTCTCAATTGAAGTGAAGACACAATAAACACATACATATCATATTGATGCATTAAAAACGTTAACATTTTGTGTTTGTTTTACTGTCTTTCCCTCTCTCCGAATTCTCTGACGAAGGGGTCACCACAAATTCTTTCCTAGAAAGGTCCTACTACCTACGTAGACACAAGTATCACTCTACCAGCTGAATTACTGGAGTGAACGGAGACCGTATTAGGGTGCCATCTAACCGACGGGGTTCGAGGAGTCGGAGACACAAGGACGAACCCGTCTCTCGACCTTCTTTGTAAGTCTTCCCTCATCCCTGATGTGTAAAAACGTCTTCGCTCTCTTAACGTATCAACACAAATCTCTATGTTAACGTTGGTCAAAAGGTAAAGACTTATTCGATCATACAAATCATACTTCTGAGTTAATAGTTTGGTAAGTTTATAGTCTTTGATTAGTACCTTATATAATCGAAAGGGGTCTTACCGACTTTGTACATTTTCCTACCGACATGAAAAAGGACACTTGTATGCTCGTTATGGACTCGTGACACTTTGTAAGTTTATTATATCTACACATATTTTATTTTTCACTTTCATGAGGGAAATTTAGTGACAATAGTCTCCATCGTTGATGTATATTAAACTCCAACCTTCTTGTATTTGTGTTGAAAATAATAAACAGAAGTATAAATCTAGGAATTAAGTCAGTATAAAATGTTAATACTTTGGACATTTTTCCCGAGGAAAGTTTAAAGTTCAAATAAAAAGAGATTAGATCGAACGTCCTTTCCCCAAAGTCCTCTATAAAACGGCTCTTGGCTTCCCTTTAACGGTCGATTTCTGCGTGTGGAAAACCGTCTGCGTACACGAGCCGTGAAACATATGTCGCGCACTAAAGGAGGAGTTCGCTCAAAATTTGAGGGTTAATATTTATTTCTTTGACCCATAATGCATTGTAATGCATTCCGTTCATGGGGCATGACGGCCCTAGCGTTCTCTGGCCTTATCCGGTCTTCGGCTCTTGTCGAAAATTGCGTGGTTTGTGGTGGGGGTGAAAGGTTTGAGAGCGCTGTCAACACGCAGTAGGCCCTCGCGGCCACCGGCCCTGACAGCGCCCCGGACGCTGCGCGCCTCGAGACGAGCCTCCACGACAGAGTGGGCACTCCGCCTCTTCGGCCGGTCGGGGCGCGAGTTAACTTGGACGTCAGGGGCCGGAGGACGATGGTACCTCATGGAGTAGCCGTAGGTCCCAGGGCTGATACAGGAACAGCGGAGGCTGGCCCACCGACGATCGTTATAACAGGTCTACTTCCTACCACTCTCCTTCGTCCCCTCCGGTCCGGCCCGGACCCATATCCCTGTCGGCCCTCCTCAAGCACCCTCCAACCCACTCATGGCCCCTCCAGAACCCGGACCTTGGGGCTGACGGGACCAGTCGAGAACGCATCAAAATCTTAATCCTCTGTCCGTCTGTCCGAATCCCGGAACTGAAACCGAGGAGGGTCCCAAGGACCCAGTCATGACACGAAGTCGAAATCGACTTATGAACGATCCGCTCTCAACGAATTCCCTTGAGTCAAATTCACAAATTCACGGTCCGGCCGAGGTCCTAAGGATCTGGGGGATCAAAGACTATTTAAAGAAGAACAGTCACGACTTCTCCAATCTAACACTGTTGTGTTCCACCCTAGGACCCCTCTCTAACACCCTGATCTTTGGACGGTAAAGGGAAGGTGACGGACATAGAAGGGATCAGAATCGAGACTAGGAAGACAAAGTCCCGTGACCGATGGATCAAAAGGAACATAAATTCATCGATCACCTCAATCCTTTGACCTCGGGGCAGTGAGTAAACGAAATACTGAAACGTGTTCAATAAAGCGTCACGGGTTCAAAGGAGTAGACGATTTAGTCCCAATCATTGTGGTTGGAGTTTTGAACAACTCTCCTAACTCAACTATTTCAAAACACGTCTACAAATTGTGATACTGTCTATGGACCATCATTTGTATGACTCGCGAACATATGCACAATAAAATTCGTCAAATGTAATTAAGTAAATTGGAAAACTTTACCTACGACAGTGTAACTGTCAAGCCTCCGTATCTCCAATTCTTTGAACGAATTCCGGAGTCGACTGTCTTGGGTCCAAGTCTGCACACGTCAAACTAAGGTATAAAAATTTTCTAAAACCAACGAACAGACGCCTTAGAATTCTCACACAAAAGTGCTAAGTATCTATAGGATGAAAACTTTTTCATAATAGACAACCGGGTCTACTAAATTACAAGTAAACTGTTTATCAAACCCTGTGGATATACAGACAATATCACGATCCACGACTTCCCTACGTCTCTTTTTATTCTACACCGGGAATAGAATCTTCAACGTCAAATTATTCTCTAAGTCTATATACATGTTTCTTAATATTGTGTTCGATCTTTTACTACGACGTATACTTTTCATGTAAGTTTGAAGAGTCCATCACGTCTCTTTCGTCTCTAACCAAAATAGATGAGGTCTCCTTCTTCTCTAGATGCTCTAGAGATACGAAACTCCCGTCCATTGTCAAGTAAGAACCGAATTCCTTTCCTTTTAATAGTTTGACAATTTGTAAATACCACACCTAACACAAGGAATTCAGTTTAATGAAATACTTTAAGGTACTAATCAAACATCTTCAAAATGAACATTTGGTACAAAAGGTTTCCTCAGTTAAACAAAAAATTCCCATTTAGACAAGTAATAAAACTTATGATTCCGGAAACTGTACGTCCACTCAAATCGTACTTCATCAAATCGTCATTGTTTAAGTCATGTAAATATCCACAAGACAAAGAAGTGTTATTATATATACTTCGGTGAAGTTTTTTATCTTACACAAAATTCGGATGAATGTATGTGTCACGAAAATCCACAATGTCCCATACGTCACATAAACCATATTAGGTATTTCCCCAGATTCTGTAATTCTTTTGGTCCTTTATTTATAGTGTTCTACTAAAACATACTATTTTTCTTCATAGTGGTCACTCATAATCCAATCGAAAATTTAATTACCAAAGTTTTATTTAGGAATACCATAAGTCTCTTTAGTGACACCATATCTTCCTTCTACTTAAACTTAATCAAGAAATTTTTACCAACTTTTATTAACATAAATCGAGATTAAAAGGGATATCACAAAAGTCTATATTTTTACAAATACTATCTTCGAAACCTTAACATATTCCTGAAAAAGGAAGGAAAGTAAAGTATTTCTTTGATATATCCCATCCGACTTTTACTTAATTGGAAAACTCTAAGTAATAAGAAGACCATATTTTACTCTCACTGCGAAGGTTAGTCGAAAAACCAAACAACGACATTCTATAAAACTATGATATCTCTTCTACAAAGGGTCTCTAACGAACGAACAATTTCACCGTGTTATAAAGTCAGACCAATATACGGGGTAAAGTAAAGAGAATAGAAGACCGGACATATCTTGACGAAAATTTAAAGAGTGTCACGGAGTCGAGTGTGTCTAACGAGAAAAGGGGGGGGGCTTAAGGACATCGTACACATTCGACTTGGTGTAGCAGAGTGTGACTCATACTATTACAACATGTCAAAAGGGGTGGATACTCAATCCGTCCCCATCTACTGTCATAGAAGTAGAATGTATGACCTTTGACCGAATCTTTCCCGTCTATTAAACGAGTTCAAATCTGAACTCGAGTTGATCCGAACGAGTCGGGTCTGAGGCTTTTAGAGGACCCAAGGCAGATCTCATAACATACGAATGGAACGAATAAAACAACAGGTGAACAAAGGACGTACACCTAGAACATACAAGAAAAAATTCCTAGTCTTTAACGGAACTCGATGTATCGGGCAAAGGACATACTAAATCCCTCAGCAATCGTAGAAAGAAAGAAAAACTATGGGGGAAGTGGTTAGTGATATGTTACGTACAAATTTTTTGTGATAAAACCGGAACTTAATTCAAATAAAGTTTTAACTTGTCAACTTCTCAAATGACAAAGTTTTAAATCGTAAAGAAGATTCATATTGTATTTAAGAAACATTTGTCCGGAGGGGGGCGGGGCTATACTTCGAAAAAAAGAGTAATACTGTTATTTGTATAATTCATCATAAAAGAATGTTTCTACTACGTATACTTCATATTTATAATATCCTTTATAAGTATTCGTATTACTTTCTTTATTTTTAACGGGTATGAAGACGTTGACGTCCTTGAGTCTACGATCGCCGTAGATTATGAGAAAACCAAGAAAAAGAAACGTATCTACTAAATAGATATGCACTTAAAAAAGAAAGTATTTGTCAGAAATTTAGAAATTTCAGTATCAGAAATTTAGAGGACATCGGAAATTGTTTATTTTCACAAAGTTAGATCCTCAAAGTTCCGTCGAACTATGATGTCCGTGTAAAACACACGTGAAGGGGAGATTTCAGATCCTTAGGAATAATGACCATAGAGGTCAAGAGTTTATGAACATTTCATAAACTGATATCGTAAACACAAAATTTAGGACAATTCTCTAAAACTGCAAAGTTTTCGAAAGTTTGTCCTTCGTACAGAGGGTCGCTTCTAATAAGTCGTGATAAACTTTTTACTTTTCACTTTCACTCTCATTCTATCCCTCTAAATCGAAAAAAAGACTTCGATGCCTGACTTATATCTCAAAAGAAGGAACCCGTGATTAAAGACAGACTCATAAATAAATAGACAAATTAGACTTACACAGACCAAGTCGATCTATTCTAATCTCATAACCCTAAAAACTCCATAAAAATTTATCGAATCACGTTATAAACAATCCTAAAAACGAAACCGTGAGTAACATTGAAAGAGAAACGAAACATTTACCTCAACCAAATGAAAAAATCCACTAAATATCAGAATCAACTAAAAAACAAGAAGGAACTCTACCAAAGAATTAACGTCGTAACTAAGAAAAGTATATACGAAAACAAATATATTATTAAATGTAAGTATAAAGATCTCTGTAAAGTCCCAAAACCTTAGAACTCGGATTTCTGTTACCGGTGACCGAACTAAGGAAGTCCAAGAAGTCAACAACAAGTAACGTAAAGTTCACGGAATTACAAAAATACATATAAAAGTCAATGGTCGAAAATGTATATAAGAGGTGGACTTTAACTACAATTATTTTATACGTTTACTTAAATTGGACCGCTCACTTTCTTTCATTAACTATGTCAACGAGTAGTTTCAGAAGTATTTTCAATAAGTATTTTAAGTTATACCATTAACTATATGGACAAACATCAACGGTACATTATTCTTATTAAAAGACGATTCCATTAAAGGTTGTGACACACAAAAAAGAAACTCGTCTAGTACTGTTCTACAAATTCTACTCACTTTTTTAGAATGAGGACACACAACCTCTCCGACCTCTGTGACATGTCAAACGTCTTATATAAGTCTTTTTACACGTCGAGATATTCTACGCTTTACCACCCATTATGAATCTTACACCGAGACCACCAAAACAGAAATTTCACATGACTTTCTCTTATAAGATATGACCGTCAAGATATGTACGCGAGAATAAAAATAAACTCAGAATGATAAAAATTTCGGAATCAATCTAGAAGGAAGACCAGGATTCCTAAAAGATGTTTTTAGGGTCTCGTCTTTTCTCTTGATAATGTTGTGTCTATGTACCCCCTATTTTTATTGGGGTGGAACTTTTTACTCGTACTACTATATTCTGAAGATTCACAATCTCTTACACTGAACTCGATGTCATACATGCTTTAGAGTCTTGATTTTCTGGATTCAATTTGAACCAATATGACAAAAAAATACACTGTTTAGTGAATCGGAGAGACCTGGAAATGAAAGGAATAGCGATTTTACCGTAATAACCCTTAAGGGACCGTCAGTCCACCAACCCTAAGACATGAAGTAATATCTCCCCTAACCAAGCTAGGGAACAACCCCTTGATTCTAGGGTGTTCGATACGTCGCATCAGTTTTTTGTTTATTTACCATAACAATATTATTATAATTACTTATCATACATACTTTTACGAAACATTTGAAATCTGAGACACATTAATATCCTCTAAATGACACAGTATTTTCTGAAGACGGAACGGAGAGACCATCCAAGAACAGATCCCTCTATTAATCTTAAAAACACTCTATAAAACACTTGAGAGACCCCGATTATTTGAGAATAGGTGACCCTTTCGGAAGGACACTTTATCATGATCGGTGATCGGGAAACTAGGTCCCTTCAAATATCACTACGAAGTCGTCTTTTCTTGGAAGGAAGGTCAATGAATGAAGTGTCACATTATTATGACAATATGTATCTTGATCATATTTAATTCCTCGAATTAAAATTATATTAACATACACATTTTACCGACCCATACTAGGTAAACATATCAAAAAATCCACCATTCGAATCGTAGTGCGTAAGTCAAGATATTTACAAAAACTCCCGGAGTAGGTGCAATTCGGAAGACGGATCATAGTGTCTCTTAAGTTTCTACTTATTCCGAGTCAAGGACGACAATTCTTTGGATTTCATGCATCATAAATCCAAATTCGTTCAAATCTTAGGAAAAAAAATTTGAAAAATAAAGGATTACCCTATATTGGTTGATTGTTATAACACTATCAAAGTCCACGTTGTCACTTCCCGAAGTCGTTATGTACATGTACATAGAAAAGAGGGGGTTTAAGGGGAGGATAAGTCCGACGGTGTATTGTGACTCGTCTTACGGTACACATTTTATGAAATTATTAATAAAAATTACTGATGAACAACAAATGTACCGGGGGTACTTACTAGGGTCATAAAGACTTCATGTCAACCATCTCGTTATGAAGGGACAGGACCGGGTCCTCTCCCGCCTCACTATTTGTTCTCTCAAAGACAATGTATTGAGAGTCCCAGATTTCAGTTACGTATTTTGTGTTTAACATATACCAATTTTAACGGGAATTTTGAGGAATTCAATGGATAGCTTACATAAAACACATACATTGGGATGTGTTATCTCGAACACGTAAATTTTAAGTCAGTCAAGTCAAGTCATCGAGTCAGCACAGACTGACAAACGCTGGGGTACCTGACGTAGTGCGGTCCGGAGAGACAGGTGGTTGAGGACCTCAAGTGAGTTTGAGTACAGTCAACTCAGCCACTACGGTAGGTCGGTAGAGAAGGAGACAGTAAGGGAAGAGGAGGACGGGAGTTAGGGAGGGTCGTAGTCCCAGAAAAGTTTACTCAGTAGAGAAGTGTAGTCCACCGGTTTCATAACCTCGGAGTCGAAGTTGTAGTCAGGAAGGTTACTTGTGGGTCCTGACTAGAGGAAATCCTACCTGACCAACCTAGAGGAAGTCAGGTTCCCTGAGTTATTGACTCGGTTTTATTCCCTTTCTTTCTTTTAGATATACGTGTACCAGTCCGTAGTCTGAAAAGTCGGAAAATTCTATTAACACTTTAGGAATCGTGACAAATCTCTCAATCTATCTCTTAACTGTTCATAAGTACGAACAAGTCTCAACAAAAGTAATATCAAATTGTACATGATTATCTGAACATTCCTACTTTAAGTCATTATATACACTTTCGTGGATCACATTCGAGACTTTGTATTATCGACAAGTTATTTACAAACAATCTTAAAATTAGGTGTAGAATGGACTACACTACGACCATAACACTCACAACATCCTTTATTAGTGTACGTTAGAAAGGTTTGCGTAAAAGAACACCCAGACGACTCAACCCCAGTAAGAACACTAAAAACTGTGACCGGGGTAAAATACGACCTCACAATTACAGGTCTCACACAATGATTCCGTGTAGACTACGGTAAGGAGACCCGACATGAAACGAACCGTAATGTTGAAAAAATCTCCAAAATACGACCTCTCGGAGACAAAAATTTTACAATGTCTATCGCCATCTTGGTTAAAAAAGGGACACCGAACACGAAAACTTTTAGTATAATGCGAAGAATTATTTTAATGAAGTGAAATTTTTTTCTTTTGGAATATTTCATATCGACTCCGATAAGATTAAAGGTCGGAGAGAAAGGGTCATAGAAAAATTTTATTTGATTTTTGTAATAGTAGAGTTCTGGAGAAAGAAAATATATATATATATATATATTTTGTAGACATATATAAACATGGACAAAGGAAGGTATCTCCTTTGATGTCAGACAACGACTTACTTATCGAATTAGTCCTCCTACTTAAGTCAGAGTGACATCTTATCAATGGAACCAAGACAAAATACGGGTCATTAGTGACGACCATGATTGATCGATAAAGGGTTGACAACTGTTTCCGATGGGTGAGGTCATCAGAAAGGGAAGAGGTCCCCTAGAAGGGTTGGGTCCCTAGTTTGGGTCCAGAGGGTGTAACGTCATAAGACCGGACCTCTTAAGGTTCCTGACATATCAGGTACCCCAGCGTTTCTTAGCCAGCGCTGACTCGTTGAAAGTGAAAGTGAAAAGTTGACAACTGTTGTTCATACATAGAGAACATGGTCCAATACTTGACAGAGGGTGCCGTCGTCGATTAAAGTGAGCGGCTTTGGACCGACTGATAGAAGCCTCAGCCCATTCGTTATGTCGTTCGTCGGAATCCTTGTCTCTTCAGATACGAAGAAAAGATAACGATAATGTGTGTTCATCATAAAAACGGGAATAAACCGGAAGAACTCGGGAAGGATAACGATGAACAATAAGAAGTCAGAACACCCTAAACAAAAAAGAAAGACGTATCAACGATTAATTTCGGGTCTCCCACTTGTATGTCAACGTCTCTTAAACCTCCCCCGTGTGGTTGTCCTTCCAGACCGTCACCGGAAAATTAAAAGTCACAAAAGTGTCGTTTGGAACAAAGAATTAAGGACACCAACCTAATACACCACCACCTCTACTTTGGAATTTTATGATAATATATGTCTAAAATAAAACTCTCATTGCCATAGAAAGACACTGAGAAGAACGGTCACGTGTGTCTTGATAAGGAGAAGTGAATCAGACCGGAACAACAATGGAATCTTGACAGAAACAAGGTAACTGTCGTACAATTGTCTACGTTGTAGAATTTCTAAGTTACTTTTTTCTTTCCCCCTTTTCTCCTAACTTACATAATTTCTAACACATCCTACACGGTTCTTTCAAATACTAACGATTTCCACAGATAATAAGGGAAGGGTGTCCCTGATTCATTCACCTCGAGACGGTACACTGAAATGGGGACACGGACAAATGAGTAGATACTTTAGCACTATTGAAGGATTTGGGGTGTCCTCACGATCCTATTACTCACGAACATTTAGTCTTATAAATTGTAAGTATACTGAAAACGGGCTTCGCAAAACGAATTATTAAATTAGATGAGTGATCAGACGACTCTATATATCATCAATTAAGAGATAGTGACTATCCTTACTTTTCGTATTTCACCGTTTCTCTAATCGAGGTCCAGTGTGTCGTCCAGTCCGTTTTCGATGTGATTACCATGGTATTAATGAACGGATAAGACGGAACTGTCGATGAACCAAAAAGTCATCACAAAGATCTTGTATTAAAAAAAAAAAATTAGACATGAATAAATTCGACTAAATACTGTTTAGTTTTGTTCATCTCCAAAACTAAACAATGAACAATGTCTAAAATTTCGTCAAATAAAAGATCACAGATCATGACTTAACTCTTGAAGAGTCATTTATCTTAGAGAGAAACGATCGAAGCTGGTTCCTCAAACACGTTATACTTTTTAACACTTCAA
The DNA here is from genome assembly GCA_006410555.1 of Capra ibex. Taxonomy (NCBI): domain Eukaryota; kingdom Metazoa; phylum Chordata; class Mammalia; order Artiodactyla; family Bovidae; genus Capra; species Capra ibex. The sequence goes on along the minus strand of SJYO01007492.1, from coordinate 5,256,855 downwards.
ACTTATCTTCAATTTTTGTCCTACTTAACCCATCTCCCCTATTTAAACATATGTAACAAAATTAGACCCACTTTCTAGTCACCGGAAAGAATAAATGAGAAGGGGTTCTCTCCATTTACCTAGTCTCTGTTGGAAAGGACGAAGAATCTTCAAGGACACCATAAGTCATCTCTCATATGACACCGAACGACACATTTTATAGGGAGACTGAACGGTCCGTCTTAACCTTATTCTTAAGGTCGAAACCCGTGTTATTTGTGAAACAGAATTTACGATGTCTGTAACTCACTCAATTCGAGGAAAATCTTAACTCTATTCTCACCGTCACACGAAATACGTCTATATCACTTAGGCCAATTAGAGGATCGTCTTTACAAACTACAGAATTGTTTATTTATAGGGAACATCTGTCACTGTACCCCGAGATCATTTGTAACCGATGGAGACGGAACGCGAAGATCTAGGTCAGGGACGAGACGGTGGAAGGTTAGTTTACTCTAACAAGATTTTATGATTAAGTATAAAGTCCGTAAAAAAATATTCCTCTTTCCACTACCACCAAAAAGTCAGAAGGGTTATTCATGTTTTAGTGATCTAAACCGTAAAAATATATCAGTGTGGTAAACCGTGTACTATGAATAAACTCAGTCGGTCAATGGTACGTATTAAAGTACAGACATCGAGTTTAACAAACTAGAGGTCAAACGATACACGACACAACAAACGGTTAGAATATATTTAACCAAGAAATTCTATGTCTGTCAAATCAAACAACCAATTTGTGTCATAGACCTTAATGTGACGGACCCAAATTTAGAAACGGGTGACTGAACGATCAACACAGAAACTTGTTTAAGAATCGAATTAAAGGGATGAATATTTTATTACCATGGATTAAGTACCTCAATAATACTTCTAATTTACTCCATTAGTACGTTTCGACAATTGTGTCACATACTGTGTATTTGGATTAATTATGTAAGTAAATCATTTATTTAATTAGTTGAAAACAAAAAGACCACATAATGACAATTTAACGACAATGTCTTCGTTAAATTATCAATCAAAGGATACCCTCTAACAAAAAACACGATAAAATATAAAATCAAGTTGTCAGACGATCATTTCTCACGATAATTATTCCTTTTATCTTAATTTGGTTGTAGGTAGTATATAATACACGAGTCGAAAAAAGATCTAACTGTATCAGGTCGTACCATCGATGATCAGTATATACCGATAAATTTAAATTTTATTAATTTTAATACATAGTTATCTACTTACCTAATTCTTCTACACCCCACACATGTGTGTGTGTGTGTGTGTGTATGTGTGTGTGTCACCTTATAATGAGTCGGTATTTTTTCTTACCTTAGGACGTTAAACGTTGTCACACCTACCTGGATCTCGTATGATACGAATTACTTTTATCAGTTTGTTTCTGTTTATGAGACAATGGTAAACATACACTTTAGATTTTTTGTCTTATTTACATATATCGTTTTGTCTTCGTCTAAATATCTATGTCTCTTGTTTGATAACGAATGGTCACTCCTATCCTTTCTCTCCTCTCCGTTCTATCCCCGTACCCTAATTCTTCATGTCTGATGAGACATATTTTATTTATTCGTTGTTCCTATACAACATTTTGTCCCTTTACATCGATAAAATATTGAAATTTACCTCATATTACATATTTTTATAACTTAGGGATATGATCTGTGGACTTTGACTATATTATAACATTTAGTTGACAAAATTATTTTTTTTTGAATGAAGTTAAAATAAATTTTAAGTCAAGGATACACTCTCAGAGCTCTTTATTTGAAAACAAAGAAATTTCTTTTCTGAAACCAAGGAGTCAGTGTAATCAGTGTAAAATTCACGAGTCACCGGTGAACACCGATTACCGATAGTATAACCTTTAATATCTATATTTCAAACTTTTGATCATATTAACTTACTAAGGAATATGTCCTCCATATCGTGGTCGAGAGGGTACTCGATCCACTTTTTGGAACCCTCTTTCTTGTATACCCATTAAAAATATCAAAGAAAGTCGAGGGTCTATCGTACTAAATTTCTAGATTACAGTTTATGATGTTTTGATATCATTACTTTTGTTCCACTATAACCGTGTTTTTTTCTGTATATCTAGTGACCTTACCTTCTCTCTCGGGCCTTTATTTGGTGTATGAACGCCAGTCAATTAAATGTTGTTTTTTCACTCTTATAGGTTACTTCTTTTCTGTTAGAAATCGTTCACTATAACCTTTTCGACCTATCAATTTACATTTAGTCACTTTAATCTTGTGAAAGAGTGTGGTGTATGTTTTTATTTGAGTTTTACCGATTTCTGGGTTTATACGTTGTACTGTGGTATTTTGAGGATATTCTCTTATATACGTTTTGTAAGAAACTATATTTAATACCGTTACAAAAGAATCTAGTCAGAGGGTTCCGTTTTCTTTATTTTCGCTTTTACTTCTTTATCTTGGATTAATTTTATTTTCGAAAACGTGTCACTTCCTTTGGTAGTCGTTTTATTTTCCGTTGGATGCCTTACCCTCTTTTATAAACTTTTACCACAATGACTGTTCCCCAATTATAGGTTTTATATAATTGTCGAGTATTTTGAGTCATAGTTTTTTTTTTTTAAATTTTTCACCCTTCTTCTAAATTTATGTGTAAAGAGGTCTCTTCTATCTATCCACTGGTTGCCTGTGTACTTTTCTACGAGGTGTAGTAAGTCAAGTCAAGTCAAGTCAACGAGTCAGTACAGGCTGAGAAGCGTTGGGGTACTTATCGTCATACGGTCCGGAGGGACAGGTAGTGGTTGAGGGCCTCAAGTGAGTCTGAGTTTAGGTAGCTCAGTCACTACGGTAGGTCGGTAGAGTAGGAGCCAGCAGGGGAAGAGGAGGACGGGGGTTAGGGAGGGTCGTAGTCTCAGAAAAGGTTACTCAGTTGTAGTAATTAATAATCTTTCACTTTCAGAGAGTCAGTACAGACTGAGAAACACTGGAGTACCTGATATATATCAGACACCTTAAGAGGTCCGTTCTTATGACCTCACCCATCGGTAAGGGAAGAGATTCCCTAGAAGGGTTGGGTCCTTAGTTTGGGTCTAGAGGGTGTAACGTCCGTCTAACAAATGGTCGACTCGGTACTCCCTTCGGGTTCTTATGACCTCACCCATCAGAAAGGGAAGAGGTCGCTCAGAAGGACTGGGTCCTTAGTTTACTCCCAGAGGACGTAACGTCCACCTAAGAAAATTAATAATCTCTTTACTCTTTCCGTTTAGTTTTGACGTAACTCCATAGTGGAGTGTGGTCAGTCTTACCAATAATAGTTTTTCAGATTTTTGTTATCCCTAAAGGGACTGCCAGGTCACAATCCCGAGACACGAGGGTCACGTCCCCCGTGTCCAAACTAAGGGGAACCCCTTGATTCTAGGGTGCACGACGTATCTTGGCAGTTTTTTATTTTCATTTTTCAGATGTTTATTATTTACTACCTCTTGTAACCTCTTTTTCCTCTAGAACATGTATAACCACCCCTACGTTTAACCACGTCGATGATACCTTTTGTCATAGGGATTTTTTAATTTTCAACGGTATATTAGGTCGTTGGGATGAGGACTCATATGTCGGTCTTTTCTGTTTTTGAGATTAAGCTTTTCTATGTACATGGGGTCACAAGTATCATCGTGATAAATGTTGTCGGTTCTACACCTTTGTCGGCTCATGGGTAGTTGTCTACTGACCAAATTTTTCTACACCATACATATGTGTCACCTTATAATGAGTCGACATTTTCTCTTACTTTATTACGGTAAACGTCGTTGTTCCTACCTGTATCTCTTATAGTGTAATTCACTTTATTCAGTCCATCTCTTTCTGTTTATAAAATAACACAGTGAATATACACCTTAGATATATGTTTTGTCTTTACCTGAGTGTCTGTACCTTTTGTTTGTATACCAACGGTTTCCTCTTTCCCTCCTCATCCCCAATTTAGTCTTCATACCCTACTTGTCTTTGTCTGATGTATCTTATCTATTCTTTGTTCCCAAAACCTTCTTTTCGATACTTTTCGGATCTGTCTCATAAGTCTTCGTCTCTGTAGTGAAACGACTGTTTCCAGACATATCAGTTTCGATACTAAAAAGGTCATCAATACATACCTACACTCTTAATCTGGTATTTCTTCCATCTCACGGTTTCTAACTACGAAAACTAGACACCACAACCTCATGTTCCTCTAGTTTCGTCAGTTAGGATTTCTTTTAGTTAGGGCTTATAAGTGACCTTCTTGACTATGACTTCGACTTCGAGGGCATAAAACCGGTGGACTACACTTCGTAACCGAGTAACCTTTTCTGGGACTACGATCCATTTTGACCCCCGTCCTCTTCTCCCTCCGCTGTCTCCTACTCTATCAACTTACCGTAGTGGTTGAGTTACCTGTACTTAGTCTCGTTTGAGACCCTCTATCACTTCCTATCGCTTCGGACCGTAAGACATCAGGTACCCCAGCATTTCTCAACCTGTGTTGAATCACTGACTTGTTGTTGTCGTTTGATATAAGTTACAGAATTTTATTGGACATTACCTTTTATCAGACTTTTTCATTTACATATATTGACTTCAGTGAAACGACATGTGGACTTTTTTCGTGTTCTAACATTTAATTTTGATATGTAGTCAAAATTTTTTTTAGACTGTAGTTCTGGTATTGATCCTGAAGGGACTACCAGGTCACCAATTCTTAGGCGGACGGTCACGTTCCCTGTACCTATACTAAGGACCAGGCTCTTCTAGAGTGTACAGCCCGCTGATTCGGGTATATGGTGTCAATGATTCGGGTGTGAGACATCGGATTCTCGACGTTGACAACTCGGGTGCACGGTGTTGAGCACTTCGGCCACACGGGGTCTCCGGCACAAGGTGTTCTCTTCGGGGACGTGGTGTTAATCTCTCATCGGGAGTGAGTGATGTTGAGCTCTGTCGGACTGACGTCGTTGGTTCTGGGTCACGTCGGTTTTTATTTAAGTAAAAAATTTTGCTGGTATCGATCTGAACTTAAAAAAAAAAAAAATTCACTTTCCCTTTCTTATATATCCTTTCTTAAAGTCCATAGTTAGTAAAGATTTTCACTGAACAGAGTCGTGAGACCGGACTTAAACTCACACAAGTCAGACCAATTACCATCCGTCCATAACATGCGAGGACAGGATCTTTTTGGGACAACGGAACTCGGAAGATAAGTTTCCTGTTATAACAGGAGAACGGAAACCACCGACTGTGTTTCTGTAGTAGACAAATAACCATAACCACTCCAGTACACTAGAACACTTGTCTACCGGGTCCACTTTGCAACCGAAACGTCCAGAACAGGGGATTTGTGTTGGTTGGTAAACAATGAACACTAATTTTATAGTGATTGTTCCCATTAAAGTGTTCGAAAAACCGTTTACACCAATCGTCCTACACTGTACTGTGTCGTGACGAAAGAAGGACGTGCACGGAAGAGGGAACTCCGGAGCAGAGGGACGAGCGGGTAGAGTGGGTACGGGTCCGAACGGAAGGTCGAGTGGACGAGGTCTACCCGCTGTGTCACCCTCCTGCGACCGTTTCCGTCTACACAAATAAAAGGCCTCTGTTTTACAACACAACGACGTCTACCGTCACGGAACCTCGTTTACCGTCGGAAACTGTGACGACGGTGCGTCGGACCCGTAGAACTGTCTGTCTCGACCGAGTGAGAACCACTACCCCTTTAACTTCTTCTTTTTTTTTTTGGTTCTGCAAGAAGAACCTTGAGTACCTCAAGTCACGTCAGTTACCAAAACTTCTGGACCTCTCGACAAAAGAAGGGACGGTCTGGAGTCAATCGATCAGTCGATCGACCTAAAAGTGATACCCGGTTCTTAATATAGACAATTAATGAAAACAGATGATCGGAATTATCTTGTATCTCATTTATGAATTTACCGATGTATATCTACCTGTAAGTTACCATAACGTTTTGCACGTAAAGTTCAGTGTAGAGTGACCTTAGAGAGTCCCAACCTTCAGTGAGTACAGACGGGGTAACCTCTATGGTGGTAAGATAAAAATCACCAGAAAAACTAATAGGTTTCCGGATCCCTGTCTACACGGGACTTCAAGTTTACGGAATTAATTATACTGTTGTGAAACACGAATATCACAAAAAGACGGTTCTTCTTATTCTTAAGACTGTCGACGGGAAAATTCGTCAAATAAATATGTCAGTAATCCCGAACTGAGTCAGGTAATTCCTCTGTTTCTGAACCTACAACTTAGTAACGCGGGTGATCAAAGGATCCTTTTTTTACTGAATTCTTGTAGGAAGAGACTTTCAATGATCGAAATAGTCCTTTGGAAAAAAGAAAAAGAAAAAAAATTTTTATACACGACAAAAAGGGTCAGGACCGCGACTATCTCAATCCTCAAACGTCCACATTTCAGGAGGGGGGAGCGGAAGGGGTAGAGAGAGGTCCCCCAACATACACTCTTCCACAACGAAAGAGCGAGTCTCTCGTATATACACGATGGGACAACATACGGACGACACTCGTATCTCTTGGGGATAAGAGGCGACTCACCTTACTCGGACAACCCACCGACCCTAACACATTGGAGTATTACGGTTGAAAAGTGAATCTCGTAGAAAGGACAGGTGTTACCCCCACTTCGTCATATTCATTAAACGGAATTTAAACACAACAAAACTTTGAAAATAGAACTTTTAATACACCAAAGGACAATCATAAACCAAATTTGGTATTCGTCATCTTATGACAAAATGATTCGTCGTTTCACAAATGGTAATCTTTATGTCTAAATGGGGTGGAAAATTCTAACGAAATTTGGTCACGGAACCGGACACACCCGTACGGGAGTGTGTATAAGTGTCTATGTTTATGTGTACATGGGACCGTAGAATCACGAAGAGAAATGGACGGTACCTGGTCCTAGTACGTCTCTATACTTAAATCCCCGACTAGGGGTGTCCCCTTATCCTTCGGAAACCTCCCTCTTTATCAACTGACAAGACAAAGAACTGAAACCAACATCAATTTACATACAAGTGAAATAAGTGATTTGGTACACACATACAAAATACGTGAAAATACACTCACATAATAAAGTGGTTTTTTCAAATTATCGTATTTTTCCTTCTCATTTCCCAATCCTTTCGTATTGTGTAAAAAAAATTTTCGATTTTTACCTTTTTTTCTAAGTCTGAATGGTAATGAAAACTCACATCTGTTATTTCGTCTATCGTACTTCATCTATCCTTTCTTTTTCCCTTCCCTCTCCTTCATTAGACTTAGAAATAATTGACTTTATGAACCGGTCTTAAAGTGTAAAGGAAAAGACTACGGAGGATTAAACATGTCATATTATATCGATTCTTCAAGGTATCCACGACGATCGGTAGGTAAGTTGTTTAGATATCGGACGTGACAGGAACCCTCGACTTCTTTACACGTTTCGAATCCTACACGGAAGTCTACCCCACCACCTCTTTATTTGTCGATATGACGTCTCACTGTCCATGGTGTTATCGGAATGTCCATCAACGAGACATTTGACTCGGATTGTTGAACTCACAACTTCCTGGTCGACAGTAATCCGATTCTACTTCGTCTTTCCTTGTGACTTTCACGTCTGGATCTCCTCACACTCTCTCCCAATCCCACCACCACCACCACCAAATCAACGATTCAGTACAGACTGAGAACACTGGGGTACCCGACATCGGACGGTCCGAGGGGGTCGGTACCCTAAGAGGTCTGTTCTTTTGCCCTCACCCAACGGTAAAGGAAACCGTGTCAGTAACAGATTACTACAAACCCCGTCCGTGTTTATCAAAAGACTCGGAGGATGAGTAAAAAATGGACAAAATTGATCACCCCATGACCTATGCTTAATCCTGAGAAGACTACCTTTTTGTTTATCTTTATGAATTGAAGTATATCAAAAATGAGATTTGTACTATATATGTTTTAGACATTAGATTTCATCAAACAATTTATACCGAGTCTCAAAATCCCCTTACCATTTTCTAACTTTGATCTCTCAATCAGGTACAGTACTTCTGACTAATTTTTTTTTTCGAGAACACGATTTTCGTCACCCGGAGAGACCTTCGAACAACCGATTCTCCTCCAATCGTACTAGTTTACTCCAAAGCAATCTGGTAACCGGTGAGAAACCATCTAGTAAACCCCTTTCATCTACCGTCGTCACCGAGTCACCATCTCCTAGGTGGACGTCACGTCCTCTGAGTCCTCTGCGCCCAAACTAGGGACCCAACCCTTCTGGAGGACCTCCTACTTTATCGTTGGGTGAATCCCAACATTATGAGTCCGTTCATAAGAACGGACTTTTTAGGGTACCTGTCTCCTCGGACCGTCCGATCTCAATCTATACTGACTCGTGTCGTGTGTCGTGTCTTCCTTCGGGCTTCTGATTACTCCTCGAAAGTACAGGTAACACGACCCGGATCCGACGATGACCCCTCGTGACACAACATCAAGTTCCCGAAGAATTATCAGAAAAGGGGTCCTAAAAGATCAACGATACCCGTAGACTTTTGTATGTTAAGACACATCGGGATTCATCAGAAAAAAAGGTCGCTGAATGAATAATTAAGTCTCTCTACTTAATCCTGTGTACGAGTTGTAAGTTTCTATGAGTACCCACCCTCAAGGGACCACCGGATCACCAATCCTAGGACCCGAAAGTGGTGGTGTTTGGTCCAAGTCAGGGACCAACCCTTGACTATGTGGTGTCGACTCGTCACATCGTTTTGTTTTGTTGTTGGGGTTCGTTTCTATCAGTACCCGTGCAAGTGGTATACGTTGAATTATATATAGACGGAATCCCACATGTCTCACACTGAAGCCGGGACCTTAAAAAACCCTTGGTTACTTCCATATGCCTCAGAATATAACCCAACTGATTTTTCAAGCAAACCCACAAAGACATTCGATAATACCTTTTTGGGTTTGTTGGAAAAACAGGTTGGGTCTTAAAAGGAACCTTTGACGGTCGAGTACTTTTTTTGTCAAGTTCACTGGAACAACGTCTATACCACAACAATCAAAATGGTAACGTGTTAGTCGTTAAAATAAAACTACAATAAACCCTCTTTCGTCATAAAAACTAATCGTTCATTTTAATTACATCTTTTGTTTATGACACAATTGATCAACCATATTATTCCGTCGACACGGTACAATGTAAAGTTGAGTAATTTAAAGACTTGAAGATTAATGCTACTCTAATGTTGAAATTATCTTCTTGGTGAGTTTGAACCCCAATCACTACCAAAATCTCTCCATTTTAAATGTCTTTAAAGTATTAATAACTTATATTAAAACGATTTTTAACTTTATATGTGTCATAAATTAAAAAACGAACATTTTAAGTCTAAGTCAACTGTAAATAATCCGTGGATAATGAATGACCCGGAATAAGATCTTTGAAAATTGTGTCTACTCATGAAAAGTAAGGAACGTCGATAGTCCGTTCGTCCTGACAGGGGTATAAGTCTACCCCGTGAACTTTGAAGTTCCGGTTCACCTGACAGAAAACATTGTGTTGACATTTCACGATTTCGGTGTAAACTGGAGCTCAGGGATAAAAAGTGTTTTTGTGCACGGATTGAAAACCGTATACAGTAAAAATTTTATAGTAAAAGGTCCCTTTGAGACATAAAGGGGTATATACAAGCAATGAGTGCTATCGAAGAAACACGAGAGTACTACTGGATCCCTCTTATAGAGACGGTACCACACAGGACATCATTAACAAAGGAGACCACAGAAGGTGTACACTTGTATCCTTACACACAAACACATTTATTTTGGGAGGTTAACCGACTGAGGAGGAAGGCAGAAGGGAGTATCGAGTCAGTCATTTCTTAGACGGACGTCACGTCCTCTGGACCCAAGCTAAGGACCTTGGCCCTTCTAGGGGACCTCTTCCTTTGTCGTTGGGTGAGGTCACAAGAACGGACCTCTTAGGGTACCTGTTTGGTACCCCAACACTTCTCAGCCTGTGCTGACTCGTCGTCGACCGTGACTGTGAAAGTAAGTCAGAGTACTAAAGTCGACATGCAATAAAAAAGAAAAGTCAACGAAGACTTGTCGAGTGAAATTCAGAGTAACCCAGATTTAACTCAAAAAGTGTAAACGAGATAGTGGAAAGGGAAAAAACTCGTAGGAGAATTGAGGAGAAGGAGAAAGTGGAAGATAAAGTGATAAGTAATTAAGGATAGATAAGACGGAAGATTTATATAAAATATAAGGTGTACAGAGGGAGGTAGGGATGACGAACACGTCACAAGATTCTGTACTTTTTCCGAATATGACCGTACCCTTACCCCCACCAAAAGTGACCAAGGAGGTATCAAATACATGCCTTCGAGAAAAAAAAAAACCGAGTCGACGTACCGAACGTCCTAGAGTCAAGGGGTCTGTCCCTAACCTGGGTCCGGCGTCGTTACTTTTGGACCTTAGGATTGGTGATCCGGTGGTCCCTTGAGGGGAATTCAAGTATAAAGTATCAGATCCTTCGGTTACTGTCATAGAAAGGTTAAGGACAATAGAGTCAAGGAGAGACGAAAGATGACTTTAGTGGACGAAGTGATTCATACGTACAGGGTATAAGGGGTCATGGGTTCATAAGGGGCAAGGAAACACAGAAATGGAAGTGTTTACGACAAAGGAGGTAGACTTTAGAAACGATGAGGTCAGACAGAACAATCGAGGAAGGTCTAGGTCCAAAGATAGGAGTAGTGGCTCGTATTACGAAGAGTGTATTATTCACGAGTCATTATGAATAACTTAAATATTATATAAGTGTAAGGTGTACGTTTTCACTTCAACCAATCCCGTAAGGGAGGAAAGTATTAATAAGACACGTCGGAGTCTCTTAAGAGAGTCCTAAATCAACTTCGGAAAATATTTGAGACATACCAAAATGAATTTCACATCAGTAGGGACAATAATCTTTCTTCTCTGACTACCAAAAGGAATTTTCTCTAAGAACAGTTTCTCCTAATTTCAGTTCCACGTTCACTAAGCCATAACGAATCCGCAATGCCTATTCCTCAAGAAGGAGTCGAGGTCATGATAGGGGTAGGCATTAGAAAATCTCGACCCTTTCGATGAACCAGTGTTCTTGTCGACCTTCGACGATTTTAGAAAATCTAAAAGATCTTCACAAACTTCATCACTTGTAACGATAAGGTCATATGTATATTTCAGAAAGAAATTAATTTCACCGTTTTAATTGTAACTTTAAAATTTCAATATGGTGGATTAGATCGGTTTCGTCTATCGACTATTTTAGACAACCAATAACCTTTGTTCGAGGACTAAGTCTCAAGTCTCGTGGTCACATTCTTTTATTGTTACCTAGGTAAAATAAATAATTGTTTCAACTTTTTGACTCGTAACCGTTTCGTCAATTCCACAATCGTAGATAAATATAAATAAATCATATAGAATGTATCAACATCTGGGAAATCTCTTCAGTATTACCAGACTGTAATTTGGACAGGAAAATTTTGAATTTTATAATAACCAGTATATTCTCCATTATGTACTTTGTCTCTTGTTATCTACGACCATACGTTTTGTCATGTAAGACTTGAAAAACTCACACTTTGACTGTAAATGTATAACTTAGTATAAAAGTGTGATTAAAGGTAAAACACCTCCGTCGTAGCAAAGGATCTTTTCGTGTGTTCTGAACTCTAATCTTTCGGACTTAAGACCAGGACTGAGATTAATCGACATATTAAATCTCATTCAGTGACAGGGGAGAAACTTGGACTCAGGGGTGTAAATACCCTCCCTGTAACCTATTTGATCTACTCGAGAATCTAGGGAAGATTGACATTTGACGTGAAAACACTTTATAAGAACCACGGTTTCTACATTAAAATCCGTCGAAACTGTTCACTGACCTGATTTACTCTATCGTCCGTGACAAGGGAAGTTTCGGGTCAGAGACAAATCTTCGACGAAATAACTTTGTGACCGTAGTAATCGGTTTAGGGAACAGGGCAACCACCAAGACGGAGAGGATGGTTTAATGACCGGGTGCTCCTTACCTTCATATGAAGTGTGCGACAATCAAGGTTCCACACGGCGTGTAACGTTTCCTTTGACGTAGCAAGAGGTTCCATGGAGTGAACCTCGCTGCAACAGGACAAGTTAATCTCCACCCTTTGCGACCGGACCGAGGTTTTCTTCTGACAGTCAAGGAGAGGAAAAGACACAGGTGCGAGCCGTCCTACGAAGGAGTGCGGGTGGAGAGAGGGGGAACGACACTGAAACCGAAGGCGGTCTACAGTGTGGCGACGAACAGTGGCGGGTCTGAGAGCAACGACTAAAACAACAAAGTCACATAAATAGTGTTGACAAGAGAAATCGACATTTTAAATACCTTAAAGTGTGAGAAGAATTAGTGATGTCACAAAGAAAAAGTACTCTCTCCCTTATATGTTCCTCAACATACGTGTTCTCAATCTTCCTTTACGAGGTTCTCAATCTTCCTTTCAAACGTACACACACGGTACATATGGAGGGTGAAAGTTTGCATGTTCCCTTAACTCGAGTCTCCATGTTTCACCTTGACTTGAGTCAAGACGTCCCGAGTGTCCATGAATCCTTCAGGTAAAGTTAGGGTTCCTCTCCCTGTATTCTCTACACGAATAACCGATTAAGGGGACCGAAATTAACATAAGGAAAATCGTTGTCTTTTGTCACCCATTAAAAGAATCGTAAGACACCATGAACAAAAAAACTCGACGCGACACAGTGAACACCCTAGAATCATAGGACTGGTTCCTAACTTGGGTTCAGGAGTCGTCACTTTCGAACCTCAGAATTGGTGATCTGGTAGTCCCTTAAGCGACCATGTAGAAGAACTAGAATAATAATAGATCAATCTAGACAATTATTACGCTAGTTTAGGATTTTCGCCACCACCACTACTACCACTATATCTGGTAGACACAATAATGACACATTGTCGTCAGTGAGCCATCACAAACTGGTAAACACTGGGGTACCTGACGTGGTGTGGTCCGAAGGGACAGGTAACGGCAGAAGGCCTCGAACGAGTTTGAGTACAGATAACTCAACCACTACGGTAGGTTGGTAGAGTAGGAGACAGCAGAGGAAGAGGAAGACGGAAGTCAAAAAGAGTCGTAGTCCCAGAAAAGATTACTCAGTCGTGAAGCGTAGTCTACCGGTTTCATAACCTCGTAGTCGAAGTCGCAATCTTGAAGGTCACTTATAAGTCCGAACTAAAGGAAATCCTAACCGACCAAACTAGAGAACGTCAAATTCCCTGAGAGTTCTCAGAAGAGGTCGTGGTATCAAGTTTTAGTAGTTAAGATTACACAAGTCGGAAAAAATAACAGGTCGAGGGTTTAAACATGTACTGATGACCTTTTTGGTATCGAAAATGTTCTGCCCGGAAACATCCGTCTCAATACAGACGAAAAAAATTATGTGACAGATCCAAACAGTAATGAAAGTAAGGTTCCTCGTTCACAGAAGTAAAGTACCGATATCAGTGGAAGGTGTCACTAAAACCTCGGGTTCTTTTATTTCAGACAGTGGTAAAGGCGACAAAGGGGTAGATAAACGGTACTTCACTACCCTGGTCTACGGTACAAGAATCAAAAAACTTACAACTCAAAATTCGGTTGAAAAAGTGAGAGGAGAAAGTAGAAGTAGTTCTCTGAGAAATTAAGGAGATCAATTTCGTGTAATGTAAACAAATGAATTTGGAACGGTATTGGAATATTACTATCTATGAGAATAATAGGGATAACATATCTACTCCTTTAGAGTTTTACTGAATTTCTAAAGGTAAAATTTTTATTCGAATATAGTACATAAAAAAATTCCACCCTTTTCTATAGTTAAATAACCAAAACAAAAAAAGAAAGGGACGAATATTTTTCTCCGTTTTAAAACCAACATGAAATAAAATCTTTGATTTCAAGTAAAACTCAAGGTCCCACCAAGTAAATTTAAACTCACACAGTCAATCTACGTTTAAGTAAAAAATTGAAAATTTTTCATAGACAAACGAATCGACACAGTCCAGAATCAACGTCGTGCACCCTAGAAGTAACACAGTACGAACCTAGAAAGTAACACCGTGTACCGAGTCATCAAGACCACGCACTCGAATCAACGAGGTGTCATACACCCTAGAATCAGGGGACTGGTCCCTAGTTTGGACACAGGGGAGGTAACGTTCCGTCTAAGAATTGACGACCTGGTGGTCTCTTCAGGAACTTATGTTGAAATTTGGATTTGTACAACCGTAAACGGGACGTTTGGCAACGACCACTAGGAACACCAGTAACCTGTCACAGAGTCGATTTACAAATCTAATTAAATAACCAGTGAACCTACAAATCCAATCAATTCTTAATACACATTATAAATCACGATCGGAAACGACACCTTCTACGGATCTGTATCTTCTATGACAAGGGAGACAACCCCTGAAGTATTGAAACGAATAATGAATCTGAACGATAGATTTATTAATCTTATCACCTCTGTCGGTTTCTGAATCTAATACAGTACGTACCCTATTTCTAATGGAACAATTTCTGTCTCTTAAGGACCGTCAAAATAGGACTAACTAATCACAACGGTAAAGAAGTCCTATTAACCGTTAAGAAGTGTACATTATGACTAGTACCCTTTCTGCCCTTGACTACTTTTCCATCTGTCTTTCACTCCGAATCGTGAGTCTTACCTGTATAGACATTCCCATCTTTATCATACTTCCATGAATTATTCACCATTAAACGAGAGAGAGGTTTAGACCTACATCCCTAACAACAAAAACAAAAAAGTCCGAAGGTCTTTTTACAGAGATACGGACATAGTTAAAGTTCTACCCAATCCCACACACATGACACTTCGTCTATACGAGCTTCACAGTTATGAACACTTACAAACACTGTTACCTATGATAGTGGAATCCCGAGGACGGTTCTCAGGTCCTGTCTCTCTCCTCCTTCGATAGTATGCAAAGATGGTACACAGTCCGTCACACGACCCGTGAAAATATTTTTCGGGTGGTATAGGGAAATCCTTCTACATAAACCCGATAAATAAAGAAAAGGAAATTTAAAAATAAAAGGAAATTGTTAATTTTTTTTAATGATTCCATATCAAGTAAATATCACAAAGCCCACATATCGCCTCACTTAGTCAATATGTATATATATAGGAAAAAGTCTGAGAAAGGTGATGTCCAATGATATTCTATGACTTATATCAAAGGACACGACATGTCATCCAGAAACAACAAATAGATAAAATGTATATTACCAGATATAGAGAATTAGGGTTTAAGGTTTATATAGGAGGGGGGAAGGAAAAACCATTGGTCTTCAAAGAACATATACAGACACCTAGACAAAGTCAAAACATTCATTCGAGTAAACGTAAAAAAATCTCAGGTGTATGCACACTATGAACCGTAAAAGACAGACTGACTGAAGTGAATCATACTATTAGGGACCAGGTAGGCACAACGACGCCTACCGGAATAACGTAAGAAAATACCGAATAATCAATGGTCAACGCATACACACTTATGTACGTGGTGTAGAAGAAATGGACAAGTAGACAACTCCCTGTGAATCAAACGAAGGTATAGACCGATAACATTTGTCCGGACGATACTAGAAACCCCACGTACACAGAAAAGTTCAATCTCGAAATAAGCTGACACACGGGTCGTCACCCCAACGACCTAGTATACCATCGAGACAAAAATCAAAAAATACTTGGGAAGGATGACAAGAGGTATTAGTGACGTGGTCAACTGTAAGGGTGGTTATCACACCCTCCCAAGGAAAAGGATAATAAAACTAAGACGTCGTGTCGTACACCCGAGAATCAAGGAACCGGTCCCTAATTTGGACACAGGGGACGTAACCTTCTTGTCTCTCTCAGAATTGGTGACCTGACGGTTCCTTCAGGGATAAATATCCAAAAATTTACTACCGGTAAGTCTGACTATTCTCCACCATGGAATAACATCAAAACTAAACGTAAAGAGATTATTAATCATTACAACTTGTAAAAAAGTACACGAAAAACCGGTGGACATACAGAAACCTCTTTACAGATCTAGACGGGTAAAAAACAACTCGACACACTCGACAAACACATAAAACCTTTAATTAGGTTTTAACCAACGTAGAAGAAAAATTTTTTTACAACACGCAAATAAATAAAAACCGACACGACCCAGAAACAACGACACACGCCCGAAAGAGAACAACACCGCGTACCCGAAGAGTAACGCCACCGAAGAGAACACCTCGCGCCGGAGACCCCACACACCCGAAGTCATGGACACCGAGGGTCCGAGGTCTCGTGTCTGAGTCATCAACACCGCGCACCCGAATCAACGAGGAGTCGTACACCCTAGAGGGACCTGGTCCCTAGTTTGAGTACCGAAGGCGTAACCGTTTACCTAAGAAATGGGGACTCGGTCGTCACATCGGGGGACCAATGTAGAAGCCGTTTATAGAAGAGGGTAAGGTGTCTGAGAGAAGTAAAACGAATACCAAAGGAAACGACAGATCTTCGAAAATTCAAATTAATCCAGGGTAAACAAATAAAATTAAAAACAAAGGAAATGAGATCTTCTACCTAGGTTTTTCTATCACGACGTTCAATACAGTCTTACAGGACCCAGAATGTAAATCGAGACATTAGATAAAACTCAAATAAAAACATTTACCACAACCTCTTACAAGATTAAAGTAAGAATATATCGACAGGTCAAAAGGGTCGTGATGAAGAACTTTGCTGGTAGAAAAGAGGTAACACATAAGAAGGGAGGAAACAACATCCAATCAACTGGTATACACGTAACCAAATACAAATCCCATATAAACTGATATACCCCTTAAATAGAACATAGAGTAAACGATCCTCACCTACCAGAAGAGAACTCACGAAATCATTAATAAAATCGTAACTAACTCGGAAATGATCCAAAGCCCGTGACACGAATAAAACGTACGTAATAAAGAAACTTACAAGTGACGTCAGAAAAACATCATCCATCGGGTACAAACGTCACTTCTGTGAAAGTCTCTGTAATCCAATGAATGAAAAGATTTCGGTATACAGATTATTATTTCGACCTAAAGTTTGAGTCCGGATTGAGACATCACATTGGGTAGACAAAGAAGGACTGTACTCTATAAATAAATTCGATAACGAGAGGGGAAGTAAATTAAAATTTACGGATATCATGTCAAAAAAAGAAATGAATCGTTGGACACAGATTTCCTTTCATCTTTCTCTTCCTGGGTCCTTGGATCCTTTTTTTATCGTCATATATACATTAATATCACTATGACCGTAGTCGAATTTGAACTCGGTCAAGAGTCTTTATCCTGGACAGTGAAAGACTGTAAACAAATCTCTAAAAGAAGTAGAAAGAAGAACACTAAGATGCGTAATCAGTGGACACATACCTTTTTATATATTCCGAAAAACCATACTAACAATAAGTGAGTCGTTTATAAATAACTTATATATGATATACGAATATGTAGTAACTTGTTCGGTCTGTCTCAGGACGGAAGTACCTCAAACATTAACCATATTTATAAACTTACCCACCCAACACAGAATGTGGATGATACATAAAGGCATTTATATGGTGTCAGTGTGTACATATACGGCATCCTTAAAGTGTTTTAACTTGCCGAACGTTGAACAGAATGAGGTCCTTTTGTGACAACGTAGTTCTTATACTCTTTTACATTCTTAGTTCTTTGGGTAGTCATACCGAAACAGTGAAACTTACGGTACTAAGAATCTCCTCATTCCCTCATCGTCATATATTCTAGAATAAACTTTAATTTTTATTTTTCGTTTTTGAGCACACTCGGTCTTTAGAAACTACCTCGTAATAGTCTTCTTAAAGTCTTTGACGTTCAACAATGTGTCTACATTACTAAATTAATCAGATCTATTGTGGTAAATAAATACGAATTCGTAGAGTGTGTACGTTTTCAACCATTAAGTTTCAGTGTGTTATTAAACATTCAACAGAAGATATGGTGCACAATGTCGAAGACTTATGGTTGAAACTACTCGGACACACAGTCTACGAATTCGTATTTATTTACTATAATATATCTGGTTAATTCGTTATGTCAAACAAGGACCTTAAGAGAACTGTAGAAGTGTATTTTTAAAACATCACCGAAAATGTCTAGTGTAATTAACAAAATTTGTGTCAAATTAGAGTCACACCTGTTCTAGGAGTAACCTCTCTCGTATATACCAAAGACGACCAATCCAGAGAAATCTATAGACCCACCTAAGAATTATATGTTGACCTATTTTATCGGTATTTTCCTTACAGGAGATCATTTACCTCTTCCAAACAATAGGAGGATCGTTTTTCTACTCGAATAAAACACTATGCATTCATTGATATAATAATTTAGAGAACCCCTTCCTTTGGTCAAGCCTAGAGGAACGATATAGAGAGAGAAAAAAACGAAAAGTAAAATTAAATAAATAAACCGACGTAACCCAGAATCAGTACCGTGTACCCCAGAAGCGACACCGCTCACCCGAGTCATCAACGGGACACCGTACACCCTATATCAAGAGACTGGTCCCTAACTTGGAAGCAGGGGACGTAACCTTCCACCTAAGAATTGGTGACCTGATGGTCCTTTCATGGAGAAAAAACGAAAAGATTAAAATTGATATTTTTGTGGTACCATAAGAAACAGAGGGACTACAACATAATCACAACAGTATCAAAAAATTTTTATCAATATAAATAAAAAATAAAAATCCATTAAGTCTGTCAAAACAACAACAAATTTCACCATTCGATAGTTTTTCCTCTAACCATATATCGATTATATGATTCTTAAATCCAGTGTAAAAAAAGAAGGTCTCAAACCCTACAGAGTGGAGATAATAAAAAAAGAGTGGTATAAAGGATCTTTTATCTTTCCCCTTCCTAATTAATTGGATCAAAATGTGTATTCCTTCATACAAGAATCTCCAATTCACAGAACGAATTCCAGTCTGAATAATTCTTACATCAGTGTCTTATACCGTCTCTTAAGGTCTCTGATGACCGTCTCCAATCGCACTATGAATGACCCTTTACATTATCCGTCAATTAATAACAGAGTTTTCTGAATTGATAATGACCAATAAAGAATGAGGAGACTCTGATAAGTGGTAAAATAGGCGTTCCGTCTTTGAACAAACGTCCAATCTCGATGAGACATTAGAAACCCTTTATGACGAATCGTGTCGACCGAACCTTAAGGTTCATATATTACAAAAGTACACATAGAAGATTGTACTCAATCTGACAAAGAAGTTCGACGGTTCATGGGCACGACTAGTCACAAGTTTCTTATGTTTTGTAGTGAAAATTCTGGTAATCGACATTAATGAAATACGGGGTAATATACTACGTATTTACATAAATTAAAGTAAATTACAGGCAAACTAACTTAAACATTCAAATCCTTACCCGTGGATTCGCACCCGTTCCGGACGAGTGATAGGTGACTCCGTTCCCGTTCTCCCTTTTGCATGAAACGTCTCTTTTTCCTTCAGTAAAAAGTACCTTCAGTGTGGTGCCTACGGACCCTTGTGTCTGTCAGACTTGATTGTACCATTTACCGGGTGGACCACATCTTTTTATTAGTAGGTAAATCTCTACTTCTAGACATCTTTGAATGGAGCAATTTGAACATCCATTATGTTTTTTTCCTGTAGATATTTTATCCGATAATATTAATGA
The DNA here is from genome assembly GCA_006410555.1 of Capra ibex. Taxonomy (NCBI): domain Eukaryota; kingdom Metazoa; phylum Chordata; class Mammalia; order Artiodactyla; family Bovidae; genus Capra; species Capra ibex. The sequence goes on along the minus strand of SJYO01007492.1, from coordinate 5,236,954 downwards.
AAACAGAGTAACTGTTTTTAATGGAGAATCAGTAGAATCGTGTCGGAACAATATAATCTTTTTATTAATCGTAAAGTGGATTTAGATGTCAAGAAGATCTCAATGGTGTAAAGAAACTTGAATCTTTGAAGGTAATAATGACAGACGTAATTTTCACATCACTGAACCCTTAAGGGACCACCAGGTCACCAATCCTGAAAAGGGAAAGTGTCGAATCCCACACCCCAAGTCAGGGACTAGTCCCTCGTTTCTAGGACGTTCGACACACCGTGCCGGTTTTTTTCAAATCACTAAACTAAATTTATAAACTCTGGAAGATGCGAAGGGATGGGGTTCTGAACAAAGAAAGAGAAAGAAAATAAGAAAAAAACATCAACTATGTGTCATAACATAATTAAGGTCTATATGTCGTCTTACTAAGACAAAATATATATATGAAAAAAGTCTAATAAAAGGTAGTATGCAATAATATTCTAAAACTTATACCAAGGGATACGATATATCATTTAGGACAATGAACGGATAAAATACATATCATCAAACAACGACAATTAGGGTGCCAGGATTAAATATTGGGAGGAGGGAAAGGGAAAAACATTGGTATGTATATAAAAAATACAGAAACTCAATCAAAGACAAAACACACATCTAAGTGAACATAATAAAGGCCTAAAGTGTAAATTCACTATCGTATATTACAACAAAAAGAGACTGAATGAAGTGACACATACTATAATAGATCCAGGTAGGTACAACGACGTCTACCGTCGTCAAATAAGAAAGATACCGACTTACTATAAGGGACATACATACATGGTGTAGACGAATTCGGTCGGTGGACGACCACCCGTGAACCCAACAAAGGTACAGAACCGATAACTTTTATCACCACGATACTTGTAACCCCACGTACATAACTTAATCCCAAAAACAAAAAAGAACCCGTATATGGGTCCTCATTTTATCTTCCTAGTATACCATCGAGACAAAAATCAAAAATTTCCTTAAAGGCATAACAAAAGATATCACCGACGTGGCCAAATGTAAGGGTCGTTGTTACATCCGGAAAGGAAGTGTGGGAGAGGTCCTACATAATTTACATCGGGTTCTGAATCAAAGAATTATCACTCTGTATGTCAAATGATAAACTCTAACACCAGGTTTACGGGCATGACTCGGAAAAATAAAACCTACTACACCAACCACGATATCGAAAGAAATCGGACACCGGACTGTGAGAGTCTTATCACACAAAACAAAAGTCGATAATCCTTGTTGTGTTTTTGTGGGTACGAAACGGAGACTTTACGAAAATATTGTCTAACACCAGGTACTCGAAATTCTTCGTTGAAAAAGTTTATGGAGTTTCACCAGGTTTACCAGAAGACAAGTCTCTTTTGTTCGACTGGAGGGAAATGGACACTGGTGTGAGACCCAGGAAATCTAAAGACTCAGAAAAGAAAGTAGTAGTAAATGAGTCGACGACGACAATAAGTAGTTGTCAACCTTACAGGGACAAAGGTACTCTCTACAACCACAATGACGAAACTGGCAGTGCAATTACAGAAAGAAACGTCTGGGGCATAGTACAGTTGGAGGAGGACCGGCCGATACTACTCGTGCTCCCAGGTCGTGAGATGATGTACCTGATGGACCGTCGGAACCGTTTTCGGGGAAAGCGTCGGGTGCCGATACCACGGAAGGACTGAGAGTCATAGGACCTGGCTATAATGTGCGGTTCATTCAAAGTCGAGAGATTCGACCCTTGTCATCGTTTCGGGACAGGAGTTGACGAAGGACCGAAATACATGTTGGGGAACCTCAACCCACCGGTTTCTTCCACGGGAGTCCTTCGAAAAAAGACATCCAACAATCCCAATACCTTTTCGACTAGGTTCAGGGAGAAGGTGGTCCATTTTACTCCATAACGTATACAGGTCTCGACCCAAAACAAAACTTCCCCCCAACCTTATTACTGACTTTGATATTAAGAAACCAATATTTTCAAGTACAAAACGTGAGTAAAACGACGATGAATCCACGAGTAATCGAAGAGTCCACATCTCTTACGTTCATTTGGTTCACCAAACCCATACAAACAAACCTCGAACACTACTACTTGTCCTGAGGTCGTACTGTTGACTCCCAAAGAAAAGAATTTACAGTTTCGAAAAATTCCGGTGTTGGACATAAGAATAGTGTATTATCGCCGGGAGAGGATATACTCTTTTGACCGAGAGATGAACAGGTACTTGGCAGGTGAACCGTTTGGAGATCCGTACCCCCACGAAGACACAATTCAAGATAAAAGACTGGGGTTGGGGTTGGAGTCGAAGTCGGTACACTCGTCATCCGTGAGCCCTAAGTGTCGAAAACGTGCGACATCTACGTCGTGTCTATTGGTCAAAAGCGGAATGTAAGGCGAGAAGGGACAATCACATCATTCTTAGACCGACGAAGAAAGAAAAATACCACGACGGGAGAGTGAGTCGGAGTCGGTACGGCCTCGAGGTCCGGTGTAGGACTTTTCCAATCGGACCGGAGGATCACTGGTAACGAACTAAACCGCAGACAGTCATTATGTCACTAAACGGGTGACTTTATTGGTGGTCGGTGGGGACTTCGGCTTGACGTAGTATACAGCAGGGTCAAACGGTACGGACACCTGTCAAGGAAACCGAGGGCAAAATGCTCTCTGAGTCGGGGTAGGATACTTAAGACAAAGATAACAATTTGACCCCGGGTCGACCGTTTCACTCCGACTGTGTGACCGGGACGGGAGGGAAAGGGACTAAACGTCGACCGGTCCCGTCTACCTCGACTAAATTCGGGACCAGATTTCCTCCCGACCCCCAACAACTCAACCCCCTACCCGATATTTCTTCTCCGTCCGGCGACCTGAAGAGACCTCCGTTCGTGATCGGTACCCTCCGTCTAAGGCAGTGCGAATGGGAAGAGACATCGTTTAGTTAAAAGTTACCGAACACCGACGGACTCGTGACCCGGACCCTGTGAGTTGACGTATATCTCTTTCAAACAACATGTAGTCTTCGGAACCGAAAAAAAAAAAAAAGGAAGAGACAAACACACAGTGCAACTGGACTCTTTCAAACTTTGGATAAAGTCTCAACACCGTCTCGCAAAATGAATCACAGTCGTGGAACTCACGGACTGAAGGCACAAGAGAAAGTCGATAGAGCGCACTCTTCCGTCACCTCGAAGAATCCTTTACAGACCTCCTCCACTCAGCGAAAGTACCCTAGGACTTTCCTTACAAAACAGAGAGACAACCGGTTATAACAAAGGGAATGGGTCAACGTAAAAAAAGACTAGGAACGGTCTTTCACATTATAGGTGATTGGTATACACTTCAAGGATAGTCCCTATGTCAAACTACGTAATTGTTCGACTAAAAAAAAAAGGAGTACCCAGTGGTAGAGTAGTTACAGTTAAGATGTTAGATTAATGAAAATAAAAACCAAGAAGGTCTGATCATTAAGAGTTTAAGATCGTACACATTCTTAGTAGACCCCTTGAACAAAGAAATTTTTTCCGTGTAAGTACGAAAGGTGGAGTGGAATTAAGACTTAATCAACAGGACCACATCGAGAACTCTGACAGAACCGGTCGTCAGGGTCCACTAAAACGACGTCCACCATTGCCCCCACCGCCCGTCCCCCCGGCATGAAATTCTTGATAACACGACCTAAAATCTGGACGAGGTAAAAATACGATGGACCCCAACGGTATTTCAGACGAAGGAATTGTCATGCCCTCAGACCCTCCCTTTCGGTGGAGACCCTTAAGTCCTCCGGTATCTTCCATTACTCGTCCGAAACCCGTCTACCTCTCTCATCGGAATTCAAATACTCCGGTCCTTGTACCCGGGAAGGAGAAGGTTGTGAAGACGATCCTCAGACTCCGAGACCACACTTTCCTCCTACTCCTCCTTTTCTTTCGTCGAGGAAATCCGAAAAATTAAGAAAACAACAAGGATGTCGGATTCCTACTTGAACTTAAACATGAGATCACTCTTCCCTCATCCTCCACCTCTCGTCGACCATCGTAGTCATTACAGTCAAACGGAGAATGTGCTCGGACAGTAAAAGTCAGGTGTCCCGGGGAAGAAGGAGAACAAACATTTAGAGGAAAGGTTTCGTCTTTGACTCTTATTTGAGTACACGAAAAGAATTTTTAAGTCGGTCCTCCGGCACAATCAGGTCGTCGAGATTCACAACGTTCCCAGACGGTCCTTCTTCGGTAACCTTACACCTTACGAAACTCTGAAATAAGGGGTACCTAGGAGGTGTAAAGGAATAATAATAGTGGAAAAGAACTAGAACCTTGAAAAAAGACCTGTATCCTCAGTAGTCGGTCCCTCCTGATACCTTTACCTTCACCACCAACGACGGGTCAGGAGTAGACATTCCCTCTACCCTTTGTAGTTCCCTTCCCCCCGAACCCGGTCCCCTCCCAGTGTAAAAGTCCTATACAGGGATTCCCCCGTCCATCTCGAAACACGGAAGACAGGTCCCTAATTCACTTGACAGGTCCTCCCCAGTGGGTGTCTTCGCTTCCAGAGGAAGTCGACACGGGAACTCACTAGAGATCGGTCCAACTGCCCCCAGACGAAAACACACGTATCTGGTGTCCAGGAAACCTCGTCGGAGAGTTCGTCTGTCAGTGTACTCTCCGGTCTCTCCAAGGGAATCACTGTCAAGTCGAACCTAACTTCTTCCATCTTCATCCCCAACAAGGTTCTCGTCAAGATTCTGGTAGGAACGGTGGTCGGAGGTCGAGATGTGCGTCTGTGTGAGTGCATGTGGACCAGGCATATTATCCCACCCACCGACCTCGCGTGACAACCTGGATCCTCGTGTACCGAAACCAGGTCTCGAAAAGGATCCCGTCATCGAGGAATCAACCGAAGAACGGAACTCTATAAAACTTTCTCTTCAGACACAAATGGTCCGGACTAACCACCGTCTACCACTCCTTATCTTGTAATCTCACAGAGTAAGAAGTGGTCGACTGACTGGTCTCAGTTCGAGGACGAGTGATGGAAGGTCAGTCGGAGGTCGACGTTAAACCCGAAAGGAGTCATAGAACCATGGTCGACAGGAGTCATCCCATGGTGCGCGGGGGTTGCGTTTTTAGTGACAGACGAATATACAGGTCACGGAGCTTGTCTCGGACCTGGTGTCAAGAGTTATTTTTAAACAACTGACTAAAGGAAGTACAAAGAGACGTCGAGGTCTTTGCGAAGTAGGACTTAGACGGTTGGAAGTCACAAGCTTAGTAACTGTCTTTACCGTAGGTGCTGGACCTGTTGTAAAGGAAGGGATTTGTCCCGAGGATTGCAGTACGGGAGGGAGGGTGAACGGCCCCTTGAAAAAAACTACTCGAGGAGATAAAAAAAGATGAGAAAACTACAGACGAGAGGTGTCTACCAATTAAGTCTTATTTCGACTGACACCTAGCTAACTCGGGAGACCCAACTCAGACTCAAATGGATTGTAGCGGAGTCCTTCCCCCACCTCCCTCGTAATGGACGCAACCTGAAGGACACTCCTAATAGAAAGGAGGACGGGGAAAGGAAGTAACTACGAGACTAACAGGAAGTCGTCGACTACCAAACGAACGATTTCAGAGTAGGGGGATTTCGTCACCAAGAAATAACGGGGATTCGAATTTGTGAAAAATTTAATTAATTAAACTTATCTATTATGTACATACATCTTTTTTACGTTTGTCCCGCTTTTGTGTCACTTTTACAAAGAAGGTAGGGATATTAAATAAGTGGAAGAAGGGAAGGGTCTCCTTTGAAGTCGATGATTAAAGAATAGATTGGAAATCGCTATGTAACAAGAACATATTTTATATATGTACGTGTACAGGGAAAATTTTCTATAAAATTTTACAAGACGTATAACGAAAAAAGTAACTTGTGATAACCTCTACCAAAAATATAGTCATGTATCGATGGAATGAGAATGACTGTCAACGTATTATAAGGTACTTTAATCACATGAGAATTCACCAATTGGTCCATAAATAAAATGAAAGACTTACCTCTTCCTTTACCGTTGGGTGAGGTCACAAGAACGGACCTCTTAGGGTCCCTGCCCCCTCGGACCACCCGACGGCAGAGACCCCAGTGTGCCTCAACCTGTGTTGACTTCGTTGAATCGTCGTCGTCGTTAGATCAAAAAACCATTACTCATTACATCTATAAAAAGATAACCACGGTGATTTTGTCATCAAGTATTGGTCTACATACATAGTCTTAGTGGACCTCCCAAAAGAAAAAATTAGATGAACTAATCGGACGTAAGTGAGGGTCTAAGATTGTTCAAACCCTGGATCTGATCCTTATAAAAAATTTCGAAGATGAGGAATCAGTGTCATCTCTTGGCGGTTAAACTTCGAAGAAACCTCGTCACTAGGAGTTTGATGTCGTACGTAGAGTTGAAGGAATATCTGTGTCGAACGACCCAGGATGAGGTCATCAAACTCCCCCACCGGACTCTCAAATGTAAAGACTATAAAGACTAGCTACACTACGACGACCATACCCTTGGTATGAAACTCGTGGTAAACCAGGATCTGATTCTATTCGGGTTGAAATAGGGTAACACACGACGAGTCCTGAAGGGACCACCGAGTCTGTCATTTCGTAGACAGATGTTACGCCCTCTGGGCCCAAGCTAGGGACCCAACCCTTCTAGGGGACCTCTTCCTTTACCGTTAGGTGAGGTCCTGATAACGAACCTTTTAGGGTACCTGTCTCCTCGGACCATCCGATGTCAGGTACCCCAGCGTCTCAGCCTGTGCTGACTCGCTACAGTGAAGTGAAGTGAATTATGGTGTATGTCATCCAAAAAACAAATAGACCCCACTTTATGTAGTAGACAGATTCAATGAGGGATATCTATCGTGTAAACACAATTGTCATAACTTAATGGTAGTCTAAACTTACGGTATGTGAAAAATCATGTGGTCACCATTTACGAAACATGGTGGTATTCTTCGTTCGATTAGCAACTTATTCACCCTCTTTCTCCACTAAGTGTACTGGTACGGATCAAGCAGTAATCAAACTGTGGTGGGAGCGATACGTATCCACACTCGAAAACCGATCGAAGGACTGAGATTCTGTAGATAAAATTTCGAGGTGTCCACTAAGACTACGAACGGGGTCAACTCACGGTGATGATTTCGCATTCGTCAGGACGCAGTACCAAAAGGATAGACATCTTATCTTAACATACTCCTAAGGTACACGATTGCATTTCGCAAACCTCGTCCCGGACCGTACACCATTCACGAGATACTTGTATACGTACGGACGATTCAGTGAAGCCAGTACAGGTGGAGGAACGTTGGGGATACCTGAAGAGGTCCGGTGTTATGACCTCACCCCACGGAAAGGAAGAGGTCCCCTAGAATGGCTGGGTTCCTAGCTTGGACGCAGAGAACGCAGACGACGTAACCATCCGTCCAAGAAATGGTGACCGCGGTGGACCCTTCAGGGTTATTCATACCCCAGTAACCATCTGAGTGGTAAGACGTAGGTCCGGAGTGATTCTTACTTTAGCAAGAGACGGAAACTTATACACAGGTGTTCCGTCAGAGTATCCCTTCCGGTGGTCGGGTGGGACTGGAGGTCAGACAAAAGAGGTTAGGTCTAGAGAAAGAATCCGAGTTATATGTGAATTAGGATCCATAGAGTGGGAGATCAGTGTCCTGTAGTTTGAGTCGTACAGATTTCGACTCGGAATGGTGGTCCGGGACCGAGGGTTCTTGGGTTCGGTCTTTGGATACGTAGTAAATAGAAACTATTTGAATAAAACCTTATTTAAATCAAAATATCCTTTCAACGTTTCTAGGAATATGAGGAGCGGACCAAAAGAAATCACAATTGTACAACCGGTGTTATGTAAACATTTTGATTCTTTGTAACCAACCGTGTGCTCATAATTGATTTGAGGTCGGAAATAAGTCTAAAGTGGTCAAAAAGGTGATTACAAAAAAAAGATAAGATCCTATACTAGGTTGTACGGAGTAACGTAGATCGACCCGTAGTAAAAAAAACGGGAGAAATGAAGGACGGAAGTGTCTCAATGGTTCAAGAACGTAAACTGAAGGATTTAGAAAATTACTTAAGAGGTAGAGGTCCTAAAGTCAAGGGGATGGTTCCTAACTTGGACCCGATGCCGTCCCTTTCGGGCTTTAGGACTGGGGATTCGGATTGAGGGAAAGAGTCTGATGAAATTGTCGAAGGATCGAAGAGGGACGAAAATTAGGGGAGGGAGAGGTCAAAAAAGAGACATGAGATTTTTGACCTAGTAGGTAAGGAGAGGAGTGAATTGTGAAAGACTACCAAAGGTGACGAATACCTTGTTTTGTTGAAATAAGATAAGATAAATATAAGGGACTATCGAGTCGACCATTTCTTAGACGGACGTTACGTCCTCTGGGACCAAACTAAGGACCCACTCCTTCTACACGACCTCTTCCCTATCCGATGGGTGAGGTCATAAGAACCCGAAGGGAATACCAAGTCGACCATTTCTTAGGCGGACGTTACACCCTCTGAACCCAAGCTAGGGACCCACTCCTTCTAGGGGACTTTTTCCCTTTCCGATGGGTGAGGTCATAAGACCGGACCTCTTAAGGTACCTGATATATCAGGTGCCCCAGAGTTTGTCAGTCTGTGATGACTCACTGAAACTTTTATAGTTTGGGTTGAACCCAAACTGTACGATACGTAAAGTATTAGAGGGTTGGATCGAGGGGTTAAAGGAAAGGAAGAAGATGTGGAGTATTTCGGGTACCGGGTAACTTAACTATGTCGGAGTCGTATACAAAAAGTGAAGTATGGATGACATATTTCCCATTCGTAACGAAGGACTTTAGAAAGAATGTCTATGCATATATACATACTAACCCAACACCACGTCACATGGGACTATAAAGATTAGACAAGAGAGATGATCTAAAAAAAAAAATTACGGTCGAAATAGGAATTAAAAGACTTCAACTTTTTGTGACCCTCCCGTGGCTACGAAATTGTGAAGACCGGTTTGTGGCGAGTCTTACCAGAGGGTTAACAAAGGGTAGACGAAAGTCCACTAATTATGTGACCTTTGTTAAATAAGGAAGGGTACGAACCCCACTCTCCCCTATCCAACCTCGTCTCTCGTCGACGAAACGGAGTCCCATCCCTTCGAATCGAGACTGATCACTTCTCCAACTCCTTCGACTGTTCCTTGGGGATTCCTTTCCTTCCCCCGCGACTCTATCAGACTCACGGCGTACAGAGTGAAATTGAGGGAGTTGAAGGACATCAGACTTTCTCAAATCGTCATCTTGTAGAGAGCGGTCCAGGTCCAGAAAGTAATCGTGTCTTGTATGAAGGTCGGAAAGGAGGGTAGGAAAGTATACACATCCAACTCCGTCCCTTGGAAGAACCCTCTTCGTGAGTGTAGAAACCTGGAAAGGGGACCCTCTACTAAGGATTTGGAAAGGAAAGGCACTTTGTGGACTGGTAGACGGAAACTGTCGTGTGGATACTCCTTGACCCCCTTCTCTTAAGGTCCGTTTCTCTTTCCGCTTACGTCACCGGGACTCCGCATTTTAACCATTAGACTCCTCGGCTTCCCCTCGGCACATCGACCCCGTTCCTTCTCCTCCCTCTTCAGGTTCTACTCCAGCTTCTTCGTCCGTCACAGAACCAACGACCGTCCCGAAATCATACCACATGGTCACTTTTGTCTGGTCAACCTTCCGATGACATGATAAGGGCTCCTCGTCCCACCGTCGTCTCCTCTAAGAAGATAGACCTACCTGAAACACTGCCTATCCCACATCCCTTTCCTAGTTTATATCGAAGGATCAAAGACCGAACTCCTTGACCCATATCTCCCACCGTGGTAAATGACTCCAGTCCTTCCACCGGTCCAGTTCTAAACTCATGAACTCATTTCATGAGGTAAAACCGGTACTTATCCCTCACAAAGTCTTCTGTCGTTCATCAGTGGGTATAGTTTACGACGGTTCAGGTCTTCTCCCCTGAAACCTGAACACCGGTGACTACTGGAACGACTCACCTAAAGGTATCCGACCATCACCATCTTCGGTCTCTCACCCAACTCCTCACTTAACCCCGACCCCTGCACCTTCATCTCCACAGTACTAGAAGAATTCTTGAGAAATTTTCCTTTCCTAAATACAAACCATTCCATTCTCTCGGATCTTACACAGGAAATCCCTCACTAGATCATCTACTGAATCATCCCTGCCTCTCTGACTTCCACGTCCGTTCTTTTTACCGAACTTCTTGCTTTAGGAGTTCTTCTGCTTCGATCTGAACTTACCCGGTCTATCAGTAGCCGTAAGTATAACTGTGCACAAATCTGGGTGGTGGTTACTAGTGTCATTGAGTGGTGTGTCTGGATATCGGTCTGGAAGTGGGTGTCCGAATCACTCAGTGTTATTGTATGGGGGCAAGGGGGTGGGTCCTAAGTGGAGAGAGAGAATGTATGTGTCTTGATTATCGGTGTAACTGTTCGGTCTGTCGGGGTGGCAGACATAGGGGAGTGTGTCACTACGGGTGTCGGGGGAGGTTCTAAAGGGGGAATATGTGAGGTGGGCGAAGGGGGTCAGGGGTCCGGGACAGAGAGGGGACACTGGAACGGTAGACCCCTCCGTTTAGGTCCGGACCTGACTTCTTTCTGTCCCTCCCGAAGTATAGGTCACTTTCCAAAATAATTCTCTTACTCTTGCGTCAGACTCTCGACCTCTCCATGTGACTGACGTCCCAGTTCTCTTTGTTGGCATTTATTGTTTTAGAGTCGGTGTTGGAGTCTCAGGGACTGTAGAAGGAAGGGAGGGTCGGGTGGGTATCGGGAAACGCTCGTTTTTGTGGGAGAGGTAGGATCACATCGACGTGCAGAACCACGTGCTCGTCTTCTGTCACGTTGTTCTCAGGAGTCGAGTGACCCTATTTGTTCGACGCGACCTGTAAAAATTTGAAATTACTATTTATTTATCCTGTCTGTCGTTATCGTGACTTCACGTCGGACCTGAGTTCAATGGGTTAAACACGAAATAGAAGGGACAAGGAACTCCCGGGGAGGACGGGTGAAGAAATCTTCTCACCGTCGCTAGGTTTCTTAGGTGACCCCGGAAGACGGTCGTGGGGAAAAGACCCCCATCCTCTGACTCTACGTGTGGACGAGGAGTCATCGTGGAGACCAACCAAGTAAAGGGAGGACCAGAGTCATTTTTGTCGTTCCGGAACCGGGGACCCCTATGGGTAGTGACGGGTCCGCGGGAGTACCCGTCGTGACCGGGGTTCTTGGTCCGAAAAGACACGGTTGGAGGAGAAGTTTGGGAAGAGTCGTCAGTTCCCAGTCTTTTAACGTGTGTCCTCCGTTTGTGGCCCCACGAGTTGAATTGTTGTGTCTCCAGTGAAGGGGAATGAGGTTGGGTCTAGGGATTGAGTACCCAAAGACCTCCTTACAAGAAAAAGACCAGACTGAGGTCGGGATGGAAACTTACGAAAGTCCGGGTGGGGGTCCTCCTTTCTGGAGTAAAGTCTAGAACCCTCGGGGAATCCCTACCCCACCCCGTTCGCCAATGAAGGCTACAAACCGTAGGAAGAGACTGCGGAACGACAGTGGCACGGGTGACGGGCGTGACGAATCTTTGTAGAACAGGTCGGGGAACTCACTGAGGTCATTCATCAAGACCTTCCGTCACTCCCGTCGTGTCTACCGCCCGGGCGGCTTTGGTACCCACTACTCCGACTTCACACAGTCTGTCGAGACGTGAGGGCCGAGGTCCTACTCGCGACCCGCTAACAACGGGTCGCCACTCGCCAGGACGCGGTAGTTCAGACGTTTGAGGAATGTCTAGACGGACCAACCCCTTCCTCCCAGTCTCCAATCTCTGTCCAGACTCAAGTCGACGTGTAGTATGTATAACGACTGGGTTGTCAGCTGTTTACTACCAGTATGGGTACAATGGCTCTTCATTTGCTTCCAAGTCTCTACCTTTGACTGAACGGGTTATAGTGTCGATTATTTGTCGTGTACGGTTATGGGATGCCAACGAAAAGGACACCTATAAGACGGGTGTAAGGTTCAGGTCGAGTTGAGGACGGAACAGGTCCTTTGAAAGGAACTAAGAGAGAGGATGGGTGTGGACGTGGGTTTTGTCGGTTACGAAGTTCTCGAAACAAATACTTTAATAACCCCTTGTTAGGTCTCAGACGGAATTTATTGACTTTATTATCGATCGTCACTTATACTCAACTCTGGACCTAAGACACGGTTCGTGTGACATAGTCGAGTGAATTGGAGTGTTGTTTAACCATAACAATAGGGACAGTGTACCTTCTCCTTTGAGCAATTCAAAGACTGCTAATCTACTGGACAGGTTCACTGATCCGACCTTCAACTTAGGTTGAGGTAAGACGTCGGTAGTAAGTAAAGAGATACGTAGGACACAGGTGGAGTCCGTCCTCTTGGTGAACACAGGAGGGAAACGTAGTGGTTCCTTGGGTCAGTCGTAGAATCTGCACTGACCCTGGGTCCTTCCCGAACGACTCAATCGACTAATTACTCACTCCACCCAGGACGGGATCTGTCAGAGTTTCCGGGGCACTCAGTACCGTCAACTGCCCAGTACCGTCAGGGTACTCAGACACTCAGGGAAGGACGGATCGCGTGAACTCCCTTGACACTTCTTCCCTCCTACCTCAACACTATACTTCTTGACGGAGTCCACCTTCCTGACTTACAGTAAGATTCGCCTTCTCGTTCGGGTTCTTACCCTCCCGTCCTCTCTCGTTCTCCCAGTCCACCTCACCCACCTCAAACACGACTGGTGTAATACCCCCAGGAGTTTCCTCAGACCTAAAATAAAACTTACCACCAAAAGTTTGACGGGACACAGACAGAGAAGAACACTCCCTTGGGAAGGATTTTCCATTTAGAGGCAGTTTGTAGTCAAGTAATGTGTCCGAGACGGCGCAGGGTTATCTTGGATCAAACTTTTAGCTACGTCATGGTCACCCTCGGAAACTTCCGAGAACCCATCTCATCACGTACCCGCCCCGCCTTCCGACCCCCTTGTCTCCCCGCGACCCCGTTTACAGGCCCTCACTCTACTCCTCTGGTCGTAACTTGACCGTACACCCATCCCACTCGCTCCGTAGGCACTCTGAACATCTCCCCAGTCCGCACTTCATTCCTGTTTCATCCCCGTTGTGTCCCCGGACCGACCCACGGGACTACCTCCGCGGTCCTCGTCTCCCCGACTAACCGTTCCGGGTCCTTACCCCGCGTTCCGCTCTCTGGGAGTCGGAACGGGACCCACGGCACCCCGGCACCATGGGTGTGGACCCGAAGACACATTCGGACAGGACTGTGACACAAACACTGTATGTTTTGAGTCGATACGAGTGTACAGATGCACACGGGACAGTCCACGTAGCACCTCGGATCCACACACGTCACCTAGTGCGTGGCACACAGGTAGTACCCATGTGCACCACGGATGACACGGACGCGAACCGTGGGCACAAGCACGGGACGTGGGAATTCACGGGTACATCCCGTGGGTGCCGTCGGACACGTGCCGTGGGAGTGAGTGAACCGTCGGTCGTCGTACGAGAACGCCGGTACGTCGAGGGGCCCCAGCCGCACAACAGACGTGTCCATGAGCCGTCGACGGAACCGCCCCTTGAGCCAGAGTGTCTGCATCGGTTTCAGAGCCCGGTCCACATGCCGGAGAGGACTCCCTCCCCGCCGTCTCTACTCTGTAGTGCTGCGGTCCACATGGAGACTCGGACCTCGTGTCGGACCTGGGAGGTTGGGGACTGGTCCCGGTCGGAGGTAAGACGAAGACAAAGAGAGAAGAAGACTAAGGGGAGAGTCGGGATCAACGTTGGGTGACGGGAGGGAAGAGTCTTCCGGAGACTCGAGTACCCACCCCCGACTCGAACTCTTGAGTTCTACTAACTCGAGTCTCAGTGGTCGGACGTCCCTCCCCTGAGATTGGGGGAGTAGAGATGGTGTAAGTTTGTGACCGGTGAGAATGTGTGTGTGTGTGTGTGTGTGTGTGTGTGTGAGAGAGAGATGAAGTGGCCGTGTACGTGGATACACGACACATGTGTGCATTTCTGACGTGTGTAAAGTGTGTGTGGGGAATGTATACCCCGTGTCTCTTGTGTGTATACTGATTTGTGCGGGAGGACGTAGGCTCTGTCAGTGTGTGTCAGTGTGACCCACCACCGAGCACCGGGGAGCCCGGAGTGGGAGATGATCACTTCAGTCGTCCCAGTGCAACCGCCGGAACGCTGCCGGTCGACCGTCCAACTCGGGTTAGAAGAGGTCGGCGAGCGCGTCCGTGGCCGGAGGTAAGAACCTGAACCGGGACCTGCACGTGTGTCTCTCTGTGTGTGTGATACTTCTCTCTTAGCACACACGAGTTACTCGGTTGTCCCGGAACGACGGAGGTGGTTGGGACGCTCCGGACCCAGACCGGGACCCCTGTGCGACCCCAGAGGTGGACGGGCTAGGGTTAGAGAAGCATTAGAGTGACCCAAACGTCGGTGCTACCCTTTCCCCCGGGATGTAGGTCGAGGTCCTTGGCGGAGTAAAGAGGGATTAGGAGGGTTATCGTCCCTGTCGGGTTCCACCCCGTCCTACCTGGTCGTAGATTCCCAAGAAAGAGGGTGGACACATGTAGTCGTATCGATGGGTCCCTGTACGTCCGGGTCTCTGTTTGCCCTTTGTGTCTCTCTATGTACCCTCTGTAACAATATGTGTGTCGACGGGTCCCCGTGTATCTGTGTGCGTGTCTACTTTGCGTGACTCTAGGTTCTTGTCTCTGTACGTGTGGTTATCTCTGTCTGTGTGTCAGAGTCTCCAGGTCCTGTGTCTTTGTGCACAGGTGTGGTTCAGTCCTCGGGTCCCTGTAAACACGTCTGTGGGTACCTGAGTGTGTTCGGCGAGACTCTACGAGTCTCTGGTCCGTATTCCCCTGCGAGGGTGTGGGCGTGTTTACGCCGAGGATGGGTTCCCACGACACGAGTCAGTGCGTCAACACGGACTGAAACACTGGGGGTACGTGACCTCGGGTGGTCCGAGGAGACAGGTACCTTAAAAGGTCCGTTCTTATGACCTCACCCAACGGTAAAGGATGAGGTCTCTTAGAAGGACTGGGTCCCTGACTTGGGAGGACGAAACGTCCCGTTGAGAACTGGTGACGTGGTGGACCCTTCGGGGTGTGTTTCCATTCGTATATGAGTGTGTCTGTGTGTCTCATCTTGTATGAAATTGGTTGTGTAGGGTGACTTTCATTGTGTCCTTTGTGTGAGTACCTTTGTATATGAGGACTAGGTGAGGGATGTGGTGTATGTATATATTTGTGTGTACGTTCGTACGTGGGTTTGTGATAGGAGTTTACGTAGTTTTCAGTATCAGGACTTCGTCTTTATGGATGGGTCCGTGTTCCTGTATGCGTCTCTGTCTGGGTTAACACTTCTGTTTGGTACCTGGGGCACGAGGGACGAGTCTTGTGTGTGTGGTCTCTTCGGATATTGACTGTGTCCCCTACCCGGAATTCAGGAAAAAAGGCCCACCCCACCCCCGACAGGGAAGGGGATTGGGTCGGAACAGGTAGCACGGGTTACACCCACTTAGGACGTAGGGAAGAGCCATGGGTCCGAGAAGAGATGGGGGCCGGAGGTCGGACGTCTGGGTACCCTCGACGGTTCCTGTATCCGGACAGGTCTCTCGTATGTATTAGGAGGACCCTCTGACTCCACCTCTACTGGGACACACAGGACCCCACCCCGGCAGGGGAGAGGTTTGGGGACTCTTTCAGACTTTCCTCGTGTCCAAAATCGGAACTGGCACCCGTCCCTCGACACCCGACCGGAAGGATGGACGCTTCCTGTGGTGGGTCCTCTCTCCGTAACTCCGTGAGCCCTCCACTCTCAGCGGCGACCTGGAGGGGGTGGCAGTGGAACATGAACCTGCAGCTCGACTCGTCTCTCTCGGCCGGTCCGTGCCTCGTCTTCTGGAGTGACCCCAAGCACTACGGCGGTTGGTTCGACAGAAACCGGTAACTCTCCCGACTTTCCGACGACCGAAACCTCCCCTACCCCTGACACCTCGTCTTCACTCTCGTTCCCTCTCTCTGTTGTGACTCGTCCCCCGGTGCCCCGTGACCGGTCGACCTGACGCTCGCGCGACGACTCCGCGGTCGACGCGCAGCCGTGGCACGAGTGTACGACACGTGTGTGTCGACGAAGACGTGCAGGGTCGTGGAAGGTCTTCCTACAAGGTGATTGGGACGAAATGTACTCTTCTCTGACTTCGTACTCCGATTGCACTGAGGGAGTACAAGTGAGTCGGTTAGCCACCACCTTTACTTTGAGTTTCAAGAGACCGAGACCTTGGGGCTGAGGGGAGTAACTCAGTCCGACTAAGGGACAATTTTTAGTTTGTCGGAGTCGTCAGAACCCTCAAACCCGTACGTGCTAGTGTCTCCCACAACCTTTATTCCTTTGCCTTACACTCGACCTCTGACCTAAGGACCCAGTGACGTCGTCCCGGGTCGGTCTAGATACGCTAGTGTTCCTCCGGCGCTGAGGGACAAGGGTGAGTGGACACGAGGGGTACAGAGGGGTGGTAGAGTCCAGTCACTTTCCGGACCCCCGAAACCTGAGGGGGTAAGGTCCCTGTCCCTCCAATACCGGGGTAATCCGGGGGTTGGGACCGGGAGAAGGGCGATTTAGTGAGACCCTGCAGTCCTCAGGTCCTTATTTCTCTGTAGGGGATAGCAAGGGAGGGGGTTATGAGAGATTAAAACATGATTATAGATACTTCTCCTCCCTTCCCTTAGACTCTTCAAGTAAAACATTGTGCGTAAACCTGTGAGAACCGAGATTTTCTTTCAAGAAGGACGTCAGATTGGAGGTAAGAGGACGCTTCGGAGTCCCCCCTCCCTCTCGCTGACTCCGTGAACAAAGGGGAACCCCGAAAGAAGAAATCTCCTTCACTCTCTGAATCATCTTTTCCGTCCGAAAGACACAAACCCCTCCCCCTAGTTCACCTCTAGGACTCCGGTTCTCAGTTACTCGTGAGTGATATGATATACGATACACACTGAAGTGAAAGTGAAAGATGGTTATTGGAGTGACTTAGGAGTCTTGTTCTCCGATGCAAATGATAGGGGTAAAACGTCTACTCTCTGACTTCGGGTCTCTCCACTTTATTACACGGACTTTAGTACATCGACTATCTGAATCATGGTCATCATTCGGGACCCGACACCAGAGTTTCCACCGTGGACCGGGAGGTCAGTAGACCGTTTTACAAGCGACTCGTGACCACACGCCCGGGTGGTCGAAAGGGGAGAGACTTACACGTAACTTTGGGAGGGACGGAAGCGGGTCGGTCTTTGGAGTCACTCCGGGAGGTGTGGCGGGAGAGGGTGGGGTAGGGTGGGTAGTGACACCGGATCCTGAAAGAAAAGAGGTGTACGGACCTACGTCGGTGTCCATACCTCCCTGTGAGTGAGTGAAGGGTGGACTTAAAGACGTGTCGGGGACGAGGTCTCCCTAGAAAGACTTTGTGGGTAGTGAGGGGTCGGATCTTGAGTAGTCACGGACTCTTAGTTTAAGATCGAGGTATCGACTCGTCTTACTACGACGGATGGGAGGTCACTCACGGTTAGTTCCCGAAGTGTAATTGTCCAGACACCTCATCTACCATAAAAGATAGGGGTAAAGTTCTATTTCTTTGAATTTCATGTTTCATAATTATCAATTCGACCGAGTCGTTATTCCTTGTCTCTACCCAGGACCGGAAACTACTACTGGCATCGACAGTGTCGCGGGAAGAACCCTGAAGGAACCCCCCTTACGTCCCCTGTGCCGAGGTAGGGACCAGTCCTTTGATTCTAGGGTGTACAACGTGTCACACCGATTTAAAAGAAATTTTTCACCCTGGATCGAACACCAGGTCGGGAGGGATGGACAGGACAGACCAGGAGGTAGACGGGAAATCCGAGAGCTGGTGTGACAGATTCTGGTTATGTGAGACTCGGTGTATATATTTAAATATAAAAGGTCTTCGGGGTAAAAATTTTTCGCTCTTTGTGTAATTCTGATTAAAATTATATAAAATGAATGGGGTTATTTATTTTTGTAATAGTGACTCAGTATGTTAGTTATAAAACTTTTAATACTTACTCGATAAAATGTAATAAAAGAACATGAACCAGAAGTTTTGAGTTGTGTATAAAACATGATTGTTGGGTAGAATTAAACCTAATCGGTGTAAAGTTCACGAGATATCGGTGTGCGCCGGCCATCTAGGATGTCACCTGTCGTATCAACATCTGAAGTTTCACCCCTCGCGTCGTCAATTACCCTCTCACAATGGTACATCCTGTGTGGTTGTGACGGTCTTGAGTCGAACAAGTCCAAAAACCAAACAAAAACGACCATTCTGGTCTAAAACTCCAAAGATCCACTATAGAGACCTAATAAAAAAAAGTGACGTGACACGTCGAATACCCTTGAATCACTGGACTGGTCCCTGACTTGGGTGTGGGGTACGTTACCTTCGTACTTTAGGATTGGAGACCTGTTAGTCCCTTAAGGGACCTAAAAATTTGTAACCGTTGACTAAGTTTTCAAATCCCTACAGGAACCACCATGTCACCGATTCTTGATCTACACCTTAGAGTATACGACGTTGTTTCTAGATTCTAAAGTACAGGGAGTTGATTCCGAGTGGTGTCAGTTTATTTTTGACTCAAATTTTTTTTTAAGTATCTTTACGTGTAAAATTTTCCCACTTGACATGATATACATTTAATATGGAGTTCGAACTGAATTTTTTTATTTTGATACTTAATTATTTAATTGTTCTTCCCATTTCTCTGACAGGCCAGCGGGTACTAAGGATCCGTCTCCCTTACCAGTCTTCTTATCTTTTAAGAGAGGGGTCGTCGGAGGAGGTAGGCCGAAAATAATTTCAGACCTCTGGGGACTCCGGTCCGAGATATGGTCCTCTCTCTGGTTTCGACCCACTTCGGCAAACACGTACACGTTTGTCCCTGTATACACTCGTGTGCACAGTGTGTTTACAGATATGTATTTTTGATGTACGGGACGATGTGTCGTTACTGGGACACGTACGCATGTGAATTGTTGTCTGTCACTCGGGTCGAGATATGTGCGTCCGAGACGGGAAGAGGTTACAACGTCCTTACGTCGTTACATGTATTCCTATAGACGTCCACGAAAACGATGACAACTATATAAATTTATGTCTCATATACGGTCTAAATACGTCTGTATCCACGTCGATCGTATCACGTTCTGTTCACAAACAGATATACTAATTTCTGAAACGACGAAGGGGGGTGAAGGAGGGTGAATAGACATAGAAAGGGGAGCCTCGAAGAAGGAAGTTTTTACTACCCACACTTCGGTCCCAATCCTTCCCTTCGTCCACCGGACCCCTTTCTCGTCAGTATTTCCACCCTTAATTGATCGTGTCTAACGTTCCGTCCCTGTGACCGCAGACAGAGGGTATGGTGTCACTCAGGACTTCGACTTCACCAGATGAGTACCACAGGGGGACCAGTGCGTGCGTCTTCGGTAAGTGTACATGTGTGCGGACGTCTATTCTGGGGGTGTGTGTGGTGTTCAGATGTGTGAGACAGGGGTCCACCCTCTATGCAAGACTGGTGACTAAGTATCTACGAGTCTTTCGACCAATTGTGACATTAAGAAAGGTCATATTTTATGTCCTCTTTTCCAGAGGACTGGAACCTAACCCGTGTCTCAAGGAGTATGTTTTGGTTTTGTACTAGGTGTTTTCTTTTAGTGCTTTGACCTAAAGTGGTTTTATTTTCTGAAAACGTGCACTTTTCTGTGATAATTCTTTTACTCCCCGAAGGGACCACCAGGACTCCAACCCTTAGACGGAACGTTACGTCCCCTACACCCAAGGTAGGGACCAACCCCTCGATCCTAGGGGGCACGCCGTCTCGTCGACCCGGGTGCGTGGTGTTGTCCACTCGGATGTACGGCGTCGATCTCAGGTACGCGGTGTTGTTTTCTGGGGCGTGGTGGGTCACTTCTGGGGCACACTGCGTTGGCTCTGGGGATGCACCGGTTTATTCATTTTCGTTCTCAGAGAAGATTTTTTGCTTGTTTTATGAGGACTTATTCTATAGACGTTTAGGATATGGAATAGTTCCTACACCTAGGTCTTATATACTTAAGAATATTAAGTTATCACTCTATTTATTGGGTTAATCTCTTATAAGTTTTGTACACTTATCTACAAAGTGACGTTTACTCTATACTCACCGATCATTCGTATACTCTTTCTCGAGTTGTAGTGATCACTAATTCCTTTACGTTTAATTTTTATATGACTCTATGAGTGGTCCTTCCGATATTAGTTTGTCTGTCTGTATAGTTCACGTCTACTGCTACACTTCTTTGACCTTAGGAGTGTAGATAAACCATCCTTACATTTTTATCATGTCGACGAAATCTTTTGTCGAACCCACAAAGAAATTTTTTAATTTCTGTTTGAGTATTTTTAGGGTGTTAAGGTGAGGATCCTTAAATTTTCGTCACTTTTGTACAGGTGTGTTTCTACGTAACACTTACTAGTGTCGTCATAATAAGTAC
The DNA here is from genome assembly GCA_006410555.1 of Capra ibex. NCBI lineage: Eukaryota > Metazoa > Chordata > Mammalia > Artiodactyla > Bovidae > Capra > Capra ibex. The sequence goes on along the minus strand of SJYO01007492.1, from coordinate 5,216,214 downwards.
GATCGGTCTTTCACCTTTGTTTGGGTCTCAGGTAGTTGACTACTTCCTTATTTGTTTTACACGAGGTAGGTATGTTACCTCATGATGATTCGTTATTTTTCCTGCTGGATGATTATTTTAGATGTTGTGTCTACTTGGCGTTTTTCTAATTTTCATGTTCTTCGGTCCACGTTTTCAACCGTATAAATATATACACAAAGTAAATATATTATACAGGTCATATACGTTTGTATATCTGTCTTCCGTCTAGTCACCAACGGATTTCGAACCTCATCCTTAATTAATGTTTGCTCTTATCTCCTTAAACCCCCCCCCCGTCACAACCTTTACAGAATTTTGTCTGACACCATTACCAATGTGTTGAGATATTCATATGATTTTTAGAAACTTAACATGAGAAGGTTACCCACTTAAAGTCCATACATTTAAAATGAAGTCAGTTAGTCAAAATTTTTTTACTTCAGGGTCCCGGTATAAAGGTCCCTAAGAGTAAGTCATCTACACTCTACCACGGGTCCTTTAGAAGTAAAGGAATTTGTTCGTGGGTGACCCCTAAACTACGCACACCAAGGAATCTGGTGTGAATCCCATGGGTGGTTAGGTTCCTACACCCCTCTCCCTCCTCCTTTCGTCTGTCCTCCCCAGGACTGGAAGGAGGGTCGGGTGGACTCAAGGGAGTGGAAGGGGTCACCCTGGACGCCCAATTCAAAGGTAGAGTGGTTGACGATCTCCCAAAGAAAAAATTTAAAAAACTAAAGACCTGGCTCAGTACACCGAACACACTAGAATCGAGGGGTTGGTCCCTAGTTTGAGTACGGAAGACGTAACCCTCGAACTTCAGAATTGGTGACCTGGTGGTCCCTTCAAGGACCTCCCAAGGAAAATAAAGTTTAAAATTAAAGAAAATTAACTCGATATCAACTACATGTTATAATGTATTGTACGTGCCCATGTGGTATTGTTAAGTGTTAAAAATTTCTATATAAGATAAATATCAGTACTATTTTATTACCGATACAGGGGACACAACATAACAGGAACATCGAATAAAACATGGAGGATTAGGGCTGGGAGAGTAAGAGAGGAGGGAAAGAAAATTGACATTGAGGATGGGAAGTGACGGGACGCCCACGATACGACGGGAGTCCGTCTCAAGTGTCAAGTAAACGTGACCAAAAAATCAGACGACCACCGAGTCTACCACTTCGCAGACAGATGTTACTCCGTCTGGGCCCAAGCTAGGGACCCAACCCTTCTGGGGGGACCTCTTCCTTTACCGTAGGTGAGGTCCTGATAACGGACCTTTTAGGGTATCTGTCTCCTCGGACCATCCGATGCCAGATACCCCAACGTTTCTCAGTCTGTGCTGACTCGTTGAAGTGATATATATAATCAGAGTACGACACCGGATACCATCGGACCCTCCGTTCACTCCATCCCAACATCTTGACTCTCAATCTAAGGTAGAAACACATTTTAAGACCATAGGACACATAACACCTATATAAAACGTAAGTTTATAAATTTTTTATAACACGATTCTACGTAATAAATAGAACTAATGACTCAAGGGTTAGAACGAAGTTCACTCAAAGAGTGAATAAAGTGGGGTCAGGACCATGAGGAAACTTCGGGTCTTTGAGGGGTAAGGGAAAAAGGAAGGGTCTCGGTCCCTCTCGCCTCCTTTCCCACTGACGAGTGTAGTCGGGGACAGGACTCCCGTCTGTTGTCTCGGGTCGTTCCCTAAAGGGACGGACTTTAAGACGTTGATAAGTGAGAGGACCCCCCTTCCTCCTTGTGGAGGCAAGAGTAGGGGTTTGGTGAGGGGAGATCGGTACTGACACACTAGTCTTTGGGTATCTCTACAAATTGGAAAAATTTGGACAACCGGAAAGGTTTCTCTCCGGTGTATGTGTACGGTACGGGCCGCCCCGCTCACCTCGAGCCGGTAAACACGTGCTGGAGAGGTTTACGTGAGTCTGAAGTTTGGGACAGTGAGTAAGTAAGTTGTTTGGAGGCATGGTGGAGGACTCGGAGTACGACTACAAAGTTGAAGTCCGTGAGTGGCGAACCGAAAACTCGAGGGCGACGCTGGACATGTTTTGCCGAGTGACGGCTATAACCACAGGGACAGACAGAGAGACCGCTCAGGACGGGGTAAAGACACGGGAATCCTGTCCAGCGTTTTGACTTTCACTGTTTACACCCATCTTTTAACTCCCGAGGGGCGAAGGGAGGCCGAGTCGGAGTCGGGGTAGGCGGTACCGACGGAGTGTCGACGGGGCCGACGGTCCCCCCCGGTTGGACGTCCACACACCACCCCGGAACGGCGGGGAGGGGCCGGACCGGAAGAGACTGAGTGCCAGTTCCGCCTCCGGGCTCCGGCGGAAGTTCGTCCTTCCGACGAAGACCCCATTCCGACCCGACGGAGGGAAAGTGTAGGTCCTGGGGTCGGCGGGGAGTGTGTCGACGGGGAGGGCGGTCCCGGTCCTCCTCGACCTCCTTACTTCAGGAACGACGTCGATCGGTTCTTACTCATTGAGGTCCTGAAAGATATTTAGGTCCTCACCCTGCCAGGAGGTAGCGAGGACCGTCCACGGTCTCCTGAAGTCCTGCCCTGGCCCCGAGGGGTTTGGAAGCCTTTCCGTGCTCCCGCTTCTTCCTTCGATTGGTTGGCGCGGGTGCACCGACCGCTGCACCGCCCTCAGGCCGTCACTGACGCCTCTCGCGTTTGCTTTTAGCGGGCGACACACCCCGCTCCTCCGAGGTCCTGCGTCCCGAAGTTGACCCGGTGGACGCACCGGTGCCGATCCAGCGGGCACGCTCCCGAGAGGCTCCGGACTGGAAGCTCCTACCCGAGGCGGACAGACCAACGTTTCGGCGTTTCACGGCGTGCTTGAGGCAGAGGAGGGGCTTCCGATCGGCGCGGGCGGCGGTCGGTTTCCGGTTCAAGCGGCGAACCCTTGGTCGGAGGAGGAAGTAGACCCTCTAGGTCGAGAGCGGGGAGGGAGAAACGCCGTGACGGGGCCCGACACTGAGAGACAGGTCCAACCCCGAAGGTCGCACGTCAGGGATTGAGTCCAGCGGCAGGGTGGGTGCCCGACTGTGACGTCAGCCCGGCCACACGCGCGGGCGCTGCCGCTGTGGGGCGCGTCGTGCCCGCGGGTGTAGGTAGGGCGTGGACGGCCCCAATCGCTCGTCGTGAGCGCTTAGGACCGGGGTGAGGGACACAAGAACCCCGACGAAACCCCCTAGGAGCGCGTGGGGATCCTGGGTCTTAAATACCTTCAAACCCCGACCCTTAAAATCAAGGAGAAACATCGGTCAGAGAACAGGACCGAGACTCGTCCCCTGACCCCAAATTCCATGAGTCTCCGGGTCGACCAAAAGGATGGGAAGGGGTTTCGTCTTTAGGGGTCCAAGGAACCCGAAGGGTCCACCGGTATCACCATTTCTTGGGCGGACGGTTACACCTTCTACAATTCTCTGTACCCAAACTAGGGACGCAGCCCTTCTAGGGGACCTCTTCCCGTGTCGTTGGGTGAGGTCAAAAGAACGGACCTCTTAGGGTACCTATCTTCTCGCACCACCCGATGTCAGGTATCCCAACATTTCTCAGCCTGTACTGACTTAACTAAATCGTGCACTCGTGCAGGGGGTCCCTCAGTCACTCAGATCTGGGGGGATTAGGTGGCTCATCCCCGTCCTCAGTCCTTGACCCTTGACTCTGGTACCTCTGGTAGAGGTCCACCTGCGTCGGGGCGTCGTCCGAGAACGGTGACCTCTGCTCAAGAAGGAAGGCAGCCAAAACCTTTTTAAGTGATTTCGTTCCGTCACCGGAGATCGTTTCTCGACCGAGACTGACGTGTGGAGACGACCCTGAGGTCCGTCGGAGGGGTTTGGAGATGGAGGTCCATTGTGTCGGGGTCATGGACCACAGGGGAAGGGGGTCCAAGACCCACCCGATAGGGGAGTAGAAAGGGGTGTGTATGAGGTCCACCAGGTCGATTGAGGGTCGGGGTTCAGAACCTTTAGGTTCAGGGCGGGGCACGGGACAGGGGTGGGGGGTTTGGGTTTACGAGAGACCCTCCCGTCTGACTCGAGTCCGAACTTAAGTGACCAAACTTTTTGTCGAACACGGTGACGCCCGAACAGACACGGGGGTATAAGGAGAGAAGTGGCAGGGGACGGGTTTAAGTTCCTCGGACAACCTACGGACTCGAAGGACTCAGAGACAGAAAGAGTGAAAAGAGACAGTGGCAGTCTTGAGTGTCCAGGGTTCTAGGTCACCTCCCGTCTAGAGTTTGGGGACCTAAAATGATCCCGTCTCTCTGTGTTTGTGGGGCTTTTATTTGTCCCTCGTTGAGAGGTAGGAATCTCTAGGAGTCACGGTTTTTTGTTCAAGAACCTGTGTTGTCCCTGGGACTGGGGGGTTTCGTACCTTTAATGTGGTTGTACTACCTGTGTGTAATGTGTGAGTTGTCGTTCTCTGTGGTTCTTTATGATCTTTCTGTGGATCCTTTCCTTATAAAGTCTGTACATGTCCTGACGTTTGAGTGTATCTGTGGTTGTGGTCCGGGACTGGGAGGACGTGTACCGGACTGTGTTATAAGTGTCTGGGAGAGGGAGTAGGACTTGTGACTTCCTCCGAGGGATCACCTCTTTTTTAAGGGATCCCTTTGGTGGTCCGAGGGTTCCTGAACGACCCTTCCCTCCCCGTCTTTCTTGGACCGTCCGATCCTTTAAATTCTGAGGCATTTCACCTTTAGTAAATTGCTGTAGGTACCCTTATCGTGGGGATAATGGTGGAGAATCCTTTGTCCCTTCACCAAATTGAACAAGACGTTTGATGAGGTCTAGATTTTCTCACGGGAGGGGGAACCATCCCTCTCCGGTCCGGGGACGTGTCCGAACCGACGGTCCCATCGATTCACTCGCACCAGCCCGAGGGTCCCGTGGACCCGACCATCCGAGACCCCGGTTAAGTGGTTGGTGGGATCGACGGGTCCGAACGTCGGAGGCGTCGGGGAGATGACCCGACCTTTCTCACTGGCCACCGGTGGCTCGAGCCGCTACGTGAACTCCCTGCGCGGCATCCCTTCTGCAACCCAGACACACGGTCCCGCACGTGGTAGAGCGGGTCAAGACGGGACCGTCTCCGTACGGTAAGAAGGAATGGAAAGAACTAGTGGCTGACCAGGTCCTCCGAGTAAGGGCCGAGCAGGTACCGGACGTTTATCCTGTCCCATCACCATTCCCCCGAGCATCTGATCAGAGAACAGCGAAGGGTTCGGGGACGACAGACGAGGCGGGTTGCGCGTGGAGGGCAGCGGACGCCGCCGGAGCTCGGCCTGGTCCTAAGTGGGCGTGAGGTCGTAAACGCTGGCTCAACCTCGGGACCCTTGGAGCGGCACGTCAAGTTTCTCCCTTAAAACTTGAAGTCCGTTAAGGAGGCGGAGAGAAGCGAGGTCCGTGTCCGACGGGGTCATCTGGTCTTGACCCGTATCTACGGGATGTAACGGGTCGCCTCTCCCTGTTTCACCAAGTCGGGGACAAGGTAAATGAGCCGCTTCCCAGCGGCGGTGGGTCTGGGGTCCGAGTGCCTGAGTCTCGGTCCGGTGGACTTTCCGGACCGTCGCAGGTTGAGTCCTGCACCCCGCGTAGGAGACATCCGACCCTCTTTTCAGCCTGCCTGAAGACGTGACTTGTGAGAAACGGCGGGCGGTCCAGGACTCAGTGGCGTCGCCTACGACCGGGTAGGGCCTGACAAGCCCGGAATGGACGTCCAGGAGGTCCGGGCCGCCCCGGCGGTCGGGCCCCTCCGGTTCCCCGCGCAGCCGGTCCGGCACGCGCGGGAGCCAGTCCGGAACGTCCTCGGCGCCGTGTCGTCGCCGCCGCATCAGCGCCGCGCCCAGCTCCGGGTCCCGCGCCCGCCTGCCGCGGTCGTCCGGCCCGCCGAGCAGCACCCGCGCCCGCCGCCGCGCCCCGCGCCGGGTCCGCCGGACGCCTCCGACGCCGACGCGGTCCCCGCGGTCCGGCGGCATGCCCAGGGGCCGGTCCACCCCTTTCCGCCGCCGCCGCAGCCCGCGGACCGGCATCCCGTCGCCGCCGACGCCCATCCCGCCCCCCTTCATCCCGCCGACCTTCAGCCGCCGCCACCCGCACACCGTGTCGCCGCCGCGGCCGGGCATCCGGCGGACCCCGTCACTACTGTCCGCCCGGGGCGGCCGGCGACGCGGGTCGGGCAGCCCCGCGAGGACCCCTTCCTTTCCCCGCGCAGTCCGCTAGGTCGCCGTTAACTTTCCTGGGAGGAGTAGAGGGTTCCCCGGCCGACGGCAGGACGGGCGAGGGCTCCGGGCTCCAGATAGAGACTTGCTGGGCACCCTCGCCCTTGGAACCCGACCCCTGTCAGGGCACGCGTGCCAAGAGGCGCCCGCGTCAGCGACACCGGGGGAGGTAGGCTCTAAAGAAACCTTTACCCTCCGAGCCTTGCCTTCCAGGTCGTGCGTCCGACGGGCTAGGGGCCGGCCCGTGCGGGGCCACGGGTTCTGATGAGTGGTACCGCCTCATTCACACGTGGTCGTACCCCGCCCGTCGCGCCCCGCGCTCCGCACCGCCGCCGCCTCGGGAGCGGGCTGCCGCTCGCGCCGACCTTCTTCCCGCGCCTCGGACGTGCTGGGCGCCCGCCAGTGACACGCCACCGTCCCACGTTGGGTCGGGCCTCGGGCGGTCCGTAGACGAGGAGTCGTCACCCACGAGGCCCCGTCCAGGTACCCCCGCCCTACACCCAGCCTGCCCTCGACTAGCGTGAACCTTTTCAGCCAGCTCACGGGTCGCGGGCGGAAGAAGAAGACTTCCGTCGAACGAGGTACGTGAGGTCAATATCACCGCCCCCGCGCGCCCCGGAGGCCCCCGCGCGTAATTTCTCTGTGCGATCCCGTCGAAAGAGGGGCGAGGGGTCACTGAACAAGGTCTCCTCCGCACCGAAACCGCGCTGGGGGACCTCTCCTATCTCAGAACCAAGGTCAGACGCGACCAGACTCGCAGAAGATCCGAACTTCGAGGGTCGATGGAACTTTGTCTCTTAAGCTCCAACCCTGTGTTCCCGGAACCAAACGAAACCGAGACGGGGTAGAAACGGAAACCTCGTTTCGCGATGGGAAGGAGCCGGAATCGAACGATCAGACATTCTACCCATAGTCAGGAAAGAGATTAGTGGAGTGGGGTAATACCAACTCCACCCGTCATGACTTTCACCTTCTCCAAAGACTCAACGTCTGAGTTCGGGTGACCGAGGACACGTTTGTATACAACCGCATACCCAGACACATGCACACACACACACTCAACCCCCGGTAGGGTCGGAGAGACGTACAAAGACCTATTTTTGGGGAGACTCCCACGAATGAAGTGAGTCCGAAGGGGGTCGACCATTGAGGGTTATGGATCGGGCCCAGACTCCTTCGACCTCTGTGTTTGACAGACATATCTCTCTCAACGGACCGTGACCCTAACCCGTACTCAAGTCAGACTCATCCCAAGGTCCATAAAGACTTCGGAACTCCAGGACCCGACAACTCGCACCCACCCAGTAGGGGTTTCGGACAACGCACTGTGGTGCACCTGGCACACGACAGTAGCGTAAGTGTCCGTACTGTACGTGTCCGACACACGTATGATGGTCTTGTCCGTGGCCGACCGACCGTTCGTACAAGGTCAGAGACGTCAGTGAAAACGAAATGAAGTTTAGGGTCGGAAAGGAAGGACTCCTTGTCCCTGTTCTTAATTTCTTCCCCTTTACTCTTCCCCCGTCGTTTGCTACTCTACCAATCTATCGTAGTGGCTGAGGTACCTGCACTCACACTCGTTTGAGGTCCTCTATAACTTCCCGTCCCTTAGAACCACACGATGTCAGGTACCCCAGTGTCTCAGTCTGTACCGAATCACTGACTTGTTGTTTTACTCTCCTTATCATTCCCCTTACTCTTAATTCTTTCGTCTACCTTCCACAACTTTTCTTATTCAACCCTAGAAGGGACCGTCAGGTCACCAATTCTGAAACACGAAGGTACCGTCCCCGACACCCAATCTAGGGACCAACCCCTTGAATTTAGGGTGTACTGTGCACCGTGACGGTTTTTAAAAGAAATTTTTTCTTTTTTTTTTACCGTTCTTCTATGAGGTTGGTCCCGTCTCATCTTTACAACAGGCCAACGATTGAGTACAGGCTGAGGGGTCGACGTACTTGTCATCGTGTGGTCTAAAGGGACAGAAAGTGATAGAGGACCTTAAACGAGTTTGAGTACAGGTAACGCACCTACTAAGGTAGGTTGGTAGAGTAGGAGACAACGGGGGAAAAGGAGGCCGGGAGTTAGAAAGGGTCGTAGTCCCAGAAAAAGTTAATCAGCCGAGAAGTGTAGTCCTCCGGTCTCATAACCTCGAAGTCGTAGTCAGGAGGGTTACTTATAGGTCCCAACTAAAGGAAATCCTAATTGACCTAGAGGAACGCCAGGTTCCCTGAGAGTTCTCATAAGAGGTCGTGACGACAAACTTTCGTAATTAGAAGTCACGAGTCGGAAGAAATACCAGGTTGAGAGTATAGACATGTACTGATGTCCGTTTTGGTATCGAAACTGACAAACCTGGAAACATCCGTTTCACTACAGAGACGAAAAATTATACGACAGATCCAAACTTATCTTTATTAGTGTTGAATAATGTATGATACAGTCTGAGATATAACTCAATAAATTACGAGTGTTGTTGGGATACTCTATCTTTGGGAATAGTGGGGATAAGAGGCCATTCTTTTCACTCTATGTACCTTCACTGTACTGAACGGGTTCCAGTTCCTCGATCAATTCACCGTCTCGACCTCGTCAGACGGAGACGAGAAAGACACAAGTCTTAGTGATAAGACATGACGGAGTCTGAGTCCACGGATTTTAAATCAGAACTGAGCCTACTTGACACACTAAGGCTCGTTTGGGGGAAAGGAGAGACTAGAGTCAAAGACGTTGAAGTTGTTGTTGTTATACCCTCCCTTCTCACCTGATCTACAAAAGAATCTGGGGAAAGATTACTTCACCTCCTACTCTTTCAGTTCTAATCTTATCACTCGATCTAATCGCCTCTTTCCCTCTATCTTTTACCCTCCACACACCTCCTCTGAACTCGCCACAAAACGTTTTACGTGTGGAGCCGATGTCTCGAGTCCAGACCCAGTAGAGTCAGACCCTCCGAAATCCCCTTCCTCCTCCGATCTTTGTCGGTTTCAAAGTAGTGATCCTTGAAAGGTCTTCGACTTTGGTGGTCGATTCCACCATCTCTTTCGTTTTAACCCGTCGAAACGTTGGAGCACGGGTCCCGTATTTTCTTCAGTCCTCATACACACACATATAGATGTACCTACACCCCCAGACACCACTCTGGGGAGAAGGGGTGTCCTGTAATCTGTAGTCCGAGGTTCTGTCCACAATACACACTGTCGCGCACGCACGTCCAGCCACCTGCGCAAACCCTTTACAGGTCCTCTTCACTCTGAATACTACGGACACGGTCGGGACCCGTAGAGGGCGAGAGGGGTCATCCGAATCCTTCCGGTCTTACTGGTCTTTTCGACGGACGGGTCGCCGAAAGGAGTGGGATGAAGGAACGTCAAATTCTGTTGAGGAAGAACGAATAAAGAGGAGAAAAGACTGGGAAAGAGTTAGAAGAGAAAATAGAGGGGAGAAAAGTAGGTGTGGGGATTCCAGTGGATAAGTAGGACTCAACATCGAAGATGGAAAAGAAGGATCGATGTGAGAAGTGATCACTCAAGTAGGGGAAAGCTCTGAAATTACTGAGGACCGGGTAACAACAATAGAGGTCAGACATAGAGAGTGATCTTTAGGTCTGGGTGTCCACACTAACGGATGACCTATATAAGGGAGGTCTGTTGAACAACGTCGACTCTGGAAGGTTTGGGGTTTGACTTCAGTTTGTAGAGGAGATGGCGGTGGTGGTTGAGGTTGGACGAAGAGGAGGGTACGAGATCTCAAGGCATTTACCGTGACGGTAGGAAGTTTAATTTTTCTCGGTACGGTCCGAGACAGGAAACGGAGTGGAGGTATTCAATGACCCCAGCCATCGGAAAGGGAAGAGGTCCCCTAGAAGGGTTGGGTCCCTAGTTTGACTCCAGAGAGCGTAACGTCCGTCTAAGACATTCTCGACTCGGTGTTCCCTCAGGGATTAGGAGTATCTCCTAGTAGTAAAGATTAAGCATTTGTAGAGAGAAGTAGGAGACAGTCGTAGAATTCGACGGTATGAGAAGGAAAATCTGGTCAACAAGAGTTTCACACCAGAGACTGGGTCGTAGTGGATGTTGAAGACTTTGAACAATCTTCACAGTCAAGAATCTGGGGTGGGTCTGGATGACTTAGTCCTTGAGACCCGTTCCCCGGATCGGTATTCGGACACTCCACTGAGTCGTCATGTTATTTCGGACCCTTGGTGTCGGACCTGGTAACGTTGTTGGGGGATGGAGTTTGACCAGAGGACAGAAGAGAGTATAGAGAAGAAGTTGTTTTCACTGACCTGGTACAATGGAGGACCGACTTATGAGAGGACCCCGAGGAGTACCGGGTAGAAGTCCCTTGTTTTTTTAACTTTGTGGCATTAACCGTAAAATCCGAGAAACGTCGACGTTGATTAAAAGGAAAGGACGGAGTACTTGGTCAAATGTTCTTCTTTCCACTTTGTCTTTTATACAGATCAGATCGCGACCCAAACCATGTATCGTCCACCAGTCATTTCCAAACAATTCATTTACTACTTACTTACTCAAATACTTAAGGAGTCGGATAAGGATTCGAGGAAATCCTTCGGAAGATTTACTTATACAGAAGGGTCCACCGAGTCACCATTTCTTAGGAGGACAGTTACGTCCTGTACGTTTTCTGTGCCCAAGTTAGGGACCCAGCCCTTCTAGGGGACCTCGTCCTTTACCGTTGAGCGAGTCATAGGAATGGACCTTTTAAGGTACCTAGCTCCTCGCACCGCCCGACGTCAGACACCCCAGCGTTCTCTCAGTCTGTGCTGACTCGTGCGTGTGCACACTTGTACTGAGCCCCATTGATCTGTGTCTTGGGTCCATTTTACACCTCTTCAGTGTAATGCTAGTCACTCACTAAAACGAATACCGAAGACTCCTCTCCCTACAAGAAGTACCAAACGAGAAGCCCCCGAGGAGTTTCAAAGGACCAACGTCTGAGATAGGGGAAAGAACAGACCCTGGAGGAGTGAAAGACTCTGTACCTCCACCCGTAACGGTTAACGGGTGAGAGACGTTGTGTACGTGTGTACACCCCCGGACCTTACACGTGTCCCAGGTATACGTCTGCGAGGACCTGTGTGTCCCGTGTGTCGTACTGTCTCTGTGAATACTCTTTGTATGTGCACCCCTGTGTCCTACATATAACTGTGCATCCATACGTACAAGTTTGTCTGTGTCTGAGTGTAAACCGCATGATCGGGATAACGAGAAGAGGGTCCGAGTCTAGAAAGGGAGAGAAAAGTTTTTCACTCAAACGTTATCCTCAAATACAATTCTTTCCTGAGTCCGGACGGAGGGAATAACAATTGTGTCGGTGGGAGGACGGGTGGAAACTGTCGGAAGACGAGAACCGGACCACCAAACGTCCCACCCCCTTTAGTCCGTGTTCCTCTATGAGTCCGAGGTGGACCACCAGTCTAGAGTGTTGACGTCGAGTGTACGGGGAAAGAGGGAACGACGACTTGACTAATGGTCCTCGTTCGCCACAATGAACCGTCGGATCGGGAGGAGCGTAAGGTCTCAGTTCTTGAGAGACTGGTTGGGAGTGGTTTCATGTCTGAGGTCAGACGGAACGTAAAACTTCTAAAGACGTCCCAAACAGAAGAGGTGGTGTGCTCCCTCTCATAAACCTCTCGTCCCTTGTCCCCGTCAACGGGAACCGAAACCCCACGGGAAGGGAAGAGAAAAGTGGAGGGGTCTACTAGAGCCAGTGAAGGCAGTGAAATTCCTGACGACTAGGGCGGTTGAGGACTTAGACAGTGAACGGGTCCGGAGAGCGGTTCGAGGTCTGACGTCTCTCTGTGAAGGGGGACCTATAGTCGTCACGTTTAGGTGGTAAATGATTCTACTCGAATGTAAAACGTGTTTGGACAAAAAGAGGGGTACTGTCACTTACCGGGGTAATCAGTGAGTGACCGGGTCTTGTCCTTGGACCCTCAGTAGGAAAGAGAAGTAGGGAGAAGTGAAGGTCAATTAGTGGTTCGGTTAATTGATTGCGACTGGTGGGAATGAAAGAGGTGGGAGTACCGGTGATCGAATTAAGTCTGAATGATGGAGGAGAGGTTCAAGAGACGGAGTCAGCAGGGAGAACGTCGGTTTCAGTAGAAAGATGTTGCGTTTGTCTTAGTGTGAGTTAGACGATTTTTTTAGATGTTGGAGTCGTACTAGGGTGTAGATTCGAGGAACTGTACCGTGTGGTCTTAAACATTCTAGACCGGGAACGGGTACCCAGGTTGGAGTAGTAGGTGGTGAGGGGTGACATCGTCATTACTGGATGAACATGAAGGGTTCGAGGACAAGAACAAACACGTAGACCGTTCGAGGAAGAGGGGAGTCCAGAGCGGTGTCTATCGAGGAGACTTAAAAGGACCTGAGTAAGTCGGTCCGACTCCCCTAGAGTATAAGGTCGGTGTGATATGTCTGGGGGAGTTTCTTCGTTGACGAATGCAGAAATCCTCAACGGGAAACGGAAGAGACAAAGGGGAGACCTGAAATTCGACGAACCGCCTGTCCCAGACTGAAGTATGAAAAGTCCCTAAAGTCCCTGAGGTACGGTTCCTGTACTGAAACTCATGTAGGTCATCTATTTAGTCAAACAATAGATACGTGTCGGTTGGTGTCCATCCATGAATCTTTTATGAGTTACTTACGAACATCCGAACTCCCGGATCCACCTCTTCCCAGACATCTAACACCTGGACCCTGACCAGACCGAGGTCGGAATGTCGAAACCAAGTCCGGACCCCTCCTTCACCCACTAGGTCAGGTCAGGGGTCACTTGGAGAGTCTAGAAAGGAAGAGTGAACCGTATGTTACCTTTACTTGTCGACCGACGGACTTTCAGTGTAAACCGGACGTCTACAAGACAACCCCATCACTACTAAATTAATTTTTATAGTTGTAAGTTTTAGTCTAAAGTGTAATTTTTGTCTAAAAACTGAAGAAAAATTTGTGACCTCCTCCACTGTCGATTGTTCGATTGAACCGTCGTTGTACGACCGGACCTCCCCGTCGTGAAGTAAACCTGTTTTCTCGTGTTCAAAGGGGAGCGGGTAGGTCCGGAGTGGTGTAGTTGTACTCAAACGGTGGACGAGACGGTGACTTCCCACGCCCGACTCTTCAACCTACCGGACCTACCTCGGGACCGAGACCCTGAATGACCGACGTTGTGAAACTCGTTTAGTGGAGGACCCGTGGACGAAAGAATCTTAGCCCTACTGCGAACGAAGTAACCTAAGAACCCCCTTGACTTACTCTCCTGTGAATACTTGACACTAATCGTCCCGTACACACAACACTCGACGACCCCGGGCCTCCCTTCTTCCACGTCCTGTCTGGTGTGTCCTCGACAGAACAGTGGTTACTTGTAAATAACTCACAGGTGTAACGTGTCGAAACTTGAACCACTAGTGTCTTGAGTGACCCCCTCCCTTCTCCCTTCGTTCCCCAGTCCGACCCCACCCCCAGGGGACCCAAGCATTCTTTCCATCAGGGACGACCTCGGCGGTCAGCGCAGAGAGCCGTCTCTCGTTAGTAGTCGTCCCCACCCTCACCTTCGGTCCGTGGTGCTACCGCTACCCCACGTCAGTGATCCCCTTGTACGAGTAAGACCCTTTCGTAGGAAGGCCGAGAACCGAGGTCGGTCCGGTCTACCGTGGCTCCCCTGTCCCTAGTCCACGAGCCCACAGGTTCGTCTCTATTCCTGTCCGTTTTATTTATTGAGGGGTCGGGGGTGACAGTGAGACGACGTCGTGCTGTGTTTTCGAATCTCTGGTCCCGGGTTCCCGAGGGCCCAGAGGAGTTCCTTCGAGTACACCTTCCTCCAAAGGGCTGGGGGGTGGTCCGGACAGACGGGGTCCAAGGGGGCCTTCGAACCCCGTCAAGTCTGGGACCCAGTGACTTTAACTGTCCTTCTTGACGCTACAGTTGCCGGACTCGGACGAGAGACGGGTTCCCCCGGTTCCCGTTCTTGGTTTACCGGTTAAATTTCCTGCACCTGGACCCTCCGGTCTCCCCGTGGTATCAGAACCCCTCGGGTGCGGGACCGGCCGTCCCGCGTACCCGGCTCCGTCGGTCGAGGACGGTCGGGACAGGGTAAACCCCCAGAGAGAGGACACTCCCTCGGTCTGTAGCCCGTTTTACTGTGGATCACGGGGGGGTGAGACCCCCGACGAGGTTGGAGGGGGCTGGACCGCCCCTGTCGGTGCGACTAAAGGTTCAGTTAGGGACGGGGCCTCATCCGGGTCCCCCGCACTGCGTCCAAGGAATGTGAACTTCCCACCCGCGGTACGGGAGTGGGGAGTCTTTTCGGTCTTTCGACCCCACAAACCCCCCCTTCAAACCCCTCCCCCAGATTAACCCCCCGAAGTCCCCTCTACGGAGGAGGGAGGAAGGGAGCGACGGGTGGGGGTCCAGACAGGGGTCACCTACGGGGGAGTCCCGAGTCGGTCCGTGACGAGGTCCCGCCGGTACGCCATCACCGACCGTCAGAGGAGCGGCCGGACGTCGGAGTACCGGAGGGCCGTGTCGGCCAACCGAGCACGGTCGAGTTGGTCCTGAGGGACTATCCGCCGGTGGTAGAGTCCGAACTGTCTCAACCCCGACTGCGACGGGTCGTCGACGTCGTCGAGGACCCCGGTCGCCCTCGCGTCCCGCCGTCCCCGGTCGGTCCCTTCGTCCCCGTGTGTCGGGCACTTCCGGACGTACGGGTCCTTGGTCTCGAGGACGTCTAGGCGGGTCTGCGGGAGCATCAGCCCCCTGTCCCGGTCGTGACGGACGAGACTCGGTCCGCACCGGGCCCGGTGCACCCTAACGCTGTCCTTCTCCTACCGACGGCGCTTCTTTGGAGCCCTGCGCCCGCAGGGGACGTCTCGACCTTCCGTTCGTCCCTCCCCCCGTACTTGGTCTCCTCGACCACCGGAGTGGGTTGGGGAGACGGGAAGGGGGGAAGGGCCACCCGTGTGAGTCCTTGGAGGCTCCGCGTCGAACCTCAGTCCGACGGACCCAAGTTTGGGATGGAAGTGTCACCCTGGAGTCCATTAAGTGAAAGACCCAGACCAAAGAAGGGTACTCATTTTGCCCCGGTTAGCACGATTAGAATCTTGAGAACAGTATTCTTACTTTACATTATTAGAACCCTGAGATGGAGCACCAACCTGGGACGATGTCAGACTCACCACTACCCTCCAAGACGACCCGGATCGGGAAGTCGTTTACTCCTCCCACACCGTTAAACTAAGAATCCGGTCTTCTTCCACGGTCTCCCCTGGTGTCCGAACCGAGTGACCGGGTGTCCCGATGATACGGGGAACATGACGTCTACGAGAGGGCTCCGACAGCCCGATTGGTCGTGACCCTGAGATGAGTCCCCGACACCTCTGCGTCGGACCTAGACTCCCTCGAGGCCCACTCTCCCAGCCCACCCAACCCCGCTCCGAGGACTAGGTGACCCTGTACGGGGAGAAGGTCGACGGTCCGTGGGATGACCCCAGGGGGGCGTGTCCCTTGTCTCCGACGACTCCCATACCTGAGTAATGTGAGACAAGGGTCCGTAGACACGTCGAGGAGGTTGGACTGTCTACCCCTTGTCCCTTGTCCGCCCCTGTCTCCCTGGGTTCGTCTGTGGGTGCCGGTTTCACCCTCTGTGTCTCCCGACCCTCCCCCGACCTCGCCTACGGGGGGGTTGGGCGTGTGTCGGTCTCACTCCACGTCCACCCCTCCCTCCCTGTACGACTTTCTCGTGACTTCGGACAGTACTCCCTCCACTTCGCGACTCGTCTCTTTTTGGAGTTACCTCTCTTCACCACAATGACTGAGTCCCGGACCCACCCCCGCCGAGGTGGAACTTTTGTGCCTTAAGTCTAAGGAGTCCGACGACCCCCAAGGTCCACGAATACGGAAACGGACTCTCGTCCGGACATGAATGTGGGTGGTCCGGAACGGAAGTTTCAGAAATCTTCCTTCTTCTACAATAATAGTAAGCCCCTTCTTCCCACCCCACCCCGCCCCCTACCTCCACGTGAAGTCTCTAACTAACCTTTTAAGACATTTTGGTAAAAGTTTTTTACTGCTGAACACGGGTCTTGTGTCAGACCAGAAGACGCAGGTGGGTCCGGAAGGTAGACAAGCCTGACCCAGGGGTCCCCGAATGGACCTCTCCACGAGTCCTCGGCCCGGTACTCCTCCGGGTCCCATCGGTGCAACCGTCGGTCTTCGTCGGAGGGGACAACGACTTGATCACTTCCGTCGCTGCGGTAGTCCCACAAGTAGTCTCTTCACTTCGTCCGTAGGGCGGACCCCTTTTTCCCTCCGTTTCTGTCCTCCGTCCCCTACTCACCTGGGTCTGGTTCGGGACCCCGTTGGACTCGAGGGTCAAAGTGGTCCGGTCCCAAACCGTTCGTTAATCCGTCGTACCACTTGTCAATTGACACCCGGGGAAGACGTCGTAGACCCGTCGTCTCTGACCCAATACCGGCCTCGTCCATCTGTATGTGCGGGTCCCCCTCAAGGTGTGTACGGTTTAGGGTCATACCCCACCGAGAGAGATAAGACTCCGGGAAAGTAAGATTGTAATTGTCCTTGGGTACCCAGGTCCCTTCGTCTCCTCCGCTGACTCTGACGTCCGTTCGGACCCGTCCCAGGGACGACGGAGGTTGGAGGAGGGGTCGGAGTGAACTAGTCGGGACCACGTCACTGGTGCTCCAACTCCTTTTACACCGTCGTCCAGACGTCCGGCTAGAGGTGTGACAGTCCGTCGTGACTCCACAGCACCGGCCCCCTCCACTCGAGGGTGACGACGTCCTTCATGAACGTGTCTTCCCTCCCCCGGGGGAGGAACTAGTCCTAGAGGGCCCCGGGTAGGAGCTGCCAGTCCACCGTGGTCGGCCCGTTCTCCTCGGACCCCCACGTCTTCCCTGTCTTTACACCCCCCACTCTACTTCCGTGGTCCCGAGGGAAGCCCCCGCCGTGGGGTAGTTTCTGCTTGTCTTCAGCCCCTCTTCCTCTTGTGCAGGAACATCCGTGACATCTTTCTTGTGTCTGAAGCCTCAACGTGCCCGGACCCGAGTTTGGACCCGACACTCACACCCGTTCACTGACATTGGAGGCCCTTAGAGTCAAAGGAGTGGGACTTCTGCGCCTACTCTGAGGACCGGATCCACACGACCCTCCTGGCTCAAAACCATTTGCCACTTTATTTTACGGACCGTCCGTCGTCTACGAATTATTCGACCTCAAGAGAGAGATGTCTTGTTAGACCCGAACCGTTCACTCTGAATCCTTCGGGTCCACAGGACACCCTTGTTAGGGGGAGATGAGAGGGGTTTTCTTTATTATGGTTTGGGGTACGGGGTCAGTCCTTCGGGTCATGTCGGCTCAAACCCCTCTCTCCTCCACAGGGACAATGTTGGGAAGGAAATCTTGTAAGACCGAGTTGTCTGGCATTCGTCTTTGAATGGCCTCGCGCAGGGGCCCGGTCCACCCGGGGCCCCACCATCCCCTCTACCGGTCCCACCGGTGAACGACCCTTTCCAGCAACCGAAGGAGCCGGAGGAGCATCTCCCAGAACCGTATCGCCTGCTCCTTCCCGTCGTCGACCGTCTGGAGGAACGCGTCCCTGCTCCAGAGGAGCCGGTCGGTCCGTGGGTCCTAGGCGTGCCTCCGTTTGTGTTTCCCGAGGAAGACGAAGAGACCGGGATGGACAATGGTTTCCTGGGGGGGACTCTACCTCGTCTTGGTCTCTGGGAGGGGACCGGCCGGTCGGATCCTTATTGTGTTGATCTTCCTTTAAGACCGGACGTTAGGGACGTTTCCGGCCGGGATACCCGGGCCTTGTGTCGTGTACCAACCCTGTGTCGTGTACCAAGTGAGTTGTCCCCGGGCCGTGTCTCGTCCGGGAGGCGCGTCCGGACGACTCGGTTGACCTGAGGTCTCCTGTGCCGGGACGTGAGTGACCGTGAGTTGGAGTTCCGCTCCTGTGGGTGCCCAGGTGCCGATCTATTTGTGAGGGAGAGCCAGTTGTCGGGCGAGACTGGTCCCTACTAGTGTGTATGGAGCACTCCACCCTCAATACCCCCCCTCCGGTCCGGGGCCGATGACACCTTTGTGGGGGTGACCACCGTCACCACGCTCACCACCCTCTCTTCGGGGCGAAACCCGATGCAGTCTTTCTTACCCCGGCACTCCCTCGAACCGCACCATCGACCCTCCAGCCCCCCGACCTGAGAGCCTGTCCTCTCCCCTCCCCACAACCCCCTCCACTACCCTACCCTCAGCCCGTCCCTCCAGTCCTTGACCGTCGGCCCGAGGGCAAACATACACACGCACACATTCTGTTGCGACGTCGGACTCGTCCTGTCCGACGAAGTGAACTCACACACACCTAGCCCCCCTCCCAACACTCACCCTCCGAAGACACAACACACACGCACACACATGACACTACACTCACGTGTATACCACACACCACACCACGAACACACCTCCGAGTCCCTCCCTTCCTCCCTCCCTCTCCCTCCGAGCGGTGTGTGATGAGGGACCTCACGACGTCCTAGTCGGTGTGTGGGTCCCGGCCCCAAGTGGAGGACGAGAGGGAGAGGGAGCGAGACCGATGGGCGACGTGTTCCGGGGGGAGGGGGACGTACCGGGGGAGTGGGGGCGGGAGTGGACGACGTCCATCACCTACTGTCGGGGCTACCGGAGGAAGTACTACGAGTGTTCGACGTGAAAGACTCCGAGGAATTCGTCGCTGACGAGTGTCGCCCACGTAAGGACCTAGGGGTCGAGGTACTCCCGTATCGTCCGCCAGTGGTGTAGGAGAAAGTGGAGACACGGGCAGAGGAGGTCACGGTCGGCGTGGAGGTGCGTACGGTCCAAGTGGTCGTCCCGGTCCTTGAACGAGGGCCTCGACGGACGACCCTAGGTCAGTCTCGGCGTCCGCACACGGTCCGCCCGCCGGTCGAAGTCACGCCCCAACGCGACGGTCCTCGAGTCGAACGACGGGTCCTACGCACGGTCGGGCCGGACGTCTAGGGCCTCCGTGAGTCTCCCGTGCCAACAGCCCCCGTCTTTCTCCCCGTCGTCGACCGTCTCGAGTTTGAACGACCGTAGGAGTCGAAAGACCTTTAGAAGCGACTCCGGGGCGTTTTGTCGGTCGTCCAGCCCGAGGCGGAGGAAGGTCGTGACACAGAGTCGTCGTCGGTCGTCGGGGTGGTCCTCACGGTCCCGGACCAGTTTCGGCATCGGTACGGGATCCATGCGGACTGTGTCCCGTCTGTGCCATGGAGGTCGTTACTCCACAGCGCCGGGTGCCCCCCACGGACGGTGCCGACAGTCCGTGACCATCCACAGTAGTTGGTACCTTGCCGCCCGTCGTAGCAGTCCCAGGGGGGCCCGACACTCCTTCCACGATTCCTACCCCTAGAACAAGTCCTGGACCCCTACCCGCCGATCAAGTCCCAGTGACGTCTTCGTCCGGTCGTCCCGGTGCGGGTCCCGGGCCTCTTGCACCAGCCCCGTCGGTAGGCCGCGGAGGAACCACCAGTCCTCAGCTAACCCCTTCCACTTTGGCTGCCGTAGTTTCTAGGCGGCGGCTCAAAACCGTAGCTACAGTGGACGAAACTGACGGAACCAGTGGACTCCCTCCATACACGCTAGTCGTCCTACCTTCCTTCCCGACCGTTTCTGAGACGGGACGTGAGACCCCCACCTGGTAGTCGTCTTGATCCAATACATTGTCCTGAGTGAGACCCCAGTCCTTCGGAGGGTCTCTAGTGGAATAGGTCGAGGAAGGAAGAGGGGACTCCGTCTGTTCACACCGGAGACCCTAGGGAGGAGATCCTAGGAACGTCTTCCTTCCAGGTCAGGAGGAGTTGACAAGAAAGACGGTACAGCAATGGGACAACCGACCTTTCAAGAACTACAGACTCGATCTCCGGGTTGTAGACTCAACGTTCTCCAACCTTGAGTCACAAATTTTAAGAGGTTCCTGAACCCCAGGGAGAGATTAGTGAGGGAGCTCTTCAGAGAGTAGGTAAGGGCGGTGGAAGAGTCCCCTTTACCGAGGACACAGAGCGGCGAGACGGACAGTTTTGTAAAGGGGAATGTAAAGTGGATTTGTGGAGGAGACGACGTCACACTCGGGAACTGAGACCTCGGCAGAGGGACAACGGTACCGTTTGTTCGTCCGACATGAGGGAGGAGGGAAGTGGGGGGTGTGTGGTCGGGGGGGAAGGGTCGTGACGTCGAGGACAAGACGACAGGGGTCGAACCCAAGAAGGTTCTCCCGACTCGGGGTTTGGTCGAGGAAGTAGGGGTTGGATGTATGGGTAAGACCGGTAGGGGTCCCTGGGAAAGGGTCAGTGAAGGTCAGGACGCTGAGAGAGGTGGAGGTCTTGTACGTAGGGGTCGGTAGTTCATAAGACGTGATCAATGATGGACGACGACAATGGGATACTCAGTCGAGGGTAGACGAGACCCTGCGGGGTTTCCCGTCTGGGTCGGTCGGAGGAGGTTCCGAGGATTCCCGGCGTTCGAAAGAAGTGGGAATGAAGGGGGAAACGAGGGTGTACGTCGCCCTCGTTTTTACTCAGGTGTCCATGTACGGAACCTGGAAGAAACCACGGAGATCTAAATGGTCGCCGTGGATGTATAGGAACCCCTGAACAACTGGGGTAAGGATCTCCCGGGTTGGTGGGTCGGGAAGGGTGGAGGGTCGACAGTCAGTCAAGGAATGATCGTCGTCCCGACGTTTGACGAGCGACAGTAAGAACCGGAGTGCCTCCCGAGGGTCCATCGCGAGGTCCCACCCCAAAGCCGAGAGACGGACCAAGTCTCGACCGAGCGTTAGGCTCCGGTACTACGGGCGGAACGGGTTGACACTTGTGTTCTCCCTGACTCGTAGGGAGACGTCTCCTCCCCACCCCCACCCTCACCTCCTCCCTCCCTCCCTAATCGTGTCTCCCTCCCCTCCTAGTCCTCCCTACCTGAGGAGTCCTGACTGGAGGTGACCCCCTCGGGGAAATTCCCCGACCTGGGAGTTCAGGAATCCCTACTTCTTCCCTGGGACCAGGTTCCAGTGGAGACCTTTCACCCTCTCTTCCTGGTACGTAGGACGACGAGTCAACCTGTCGAGAGGAGTTGTCAGAGGACCCCCGCCCTTTCCCGACCGGGGTGACGAGGCGACGGGGGACGTGGTTTCCGGTCCAAAACAAAGGGAGGTGGTCCGCATGTTCCTTCCTCACCACTCCTGCCTGTCCCTCCTTACCTTTGCATGTACCACTTCAAGCTAATAGGCCTGAGTCCGACTGTACTCCCTTTTCCCGTACGATCCAAAGGAAAGGGGAGGGAAGAAGTCTTCTGTGTCCTGTGTCCGAAGTCATCTTCACTCCCGCGTCCCGCGACTGGGTCCCTTCCGAGTCTCCGGGGAGACCCCTGCGGTGGGGAGGTCGGTCCCGAGAGTCAGCGGGGGCGTCCGAGACACGGAGGAGAGGAAAGGGAGGGAGCCCGTCTTCGACGTCGTCGTCGTCGTCGTCGTCGTCGTCGTCGTCGTCGTCGTCGTCGTCGTCGTCGTCGTCGTCGTCGTCGTCGTCGTCTTAATTGGGGAACGCGAGGGAGAGGAGTGGGAGGGGTAGGCCGATGGTCGGACACCTACGGACGTCCCCGACCTCTTCGTTCTTCCCCAGGGCCCATCGAGGGTCCTGTTGCCTATTAGGTTTTCGGCCTATTAGCTTCGCCCCGGCGACTCTACCCCTCTACTCTTCCCCTCCTCCCAAAGACCGCCAGTGGTGGACAGGGCGGCGTCGGTCCAGTGTTGTGCTGTAACTACTTCAGTGCTGTCCCGCCGCTACTCTAGTGTGAAGTGCTACCGCGCCACTACAGTGCCTCTCTAGTGCCGTTATGGTGCTGTACCCTGTCGGGGGTTTCTACTGTCCCGTTTAAAAAAAATTTTTTTCTATATCGATATACAACTCTTCCCGACGCTGTTTTACCTCAGAGCTGTCCCGTGCCACTACAGCGCTATCCCAGGGGCCCCACACAGCCGTAGCTAGGCGCGGCCGAGCCTCGCCGGGGCCGACCCTACCTCCCCTCCCGGACTTCCCCCGACTCGAGTGGTCCGACGCCGGGGCTCGCCGCTTCAGAAGAGGCTCGCGCTACGAGGCCCTCGGACCCCGGCGACGAGTGCGGCGCAACGGGTGAGGTCCGCGGCCCCACGACGTCGAGGTGGGGATGGGGGCGTCGCGAGAGCTGGTTAGGCGCCGCCGGAGTGAGGTCCGAGGTCGGTTATCGTGCCGACCCGCGATTCGGCATCCCCCACGACGGCGACGGCGGTAGAACGAACACCCATAACGGGCTCAGACCCCGGACCCCGAGCGCGGGCCGCCCGCTTCCACGTGTGTCGGAGACCTCTCGTCCTCCGCTGTCGGACCCCTGGGTCCAAGGAAGCGAGCACGCATCAAGATGGGAGGTCGTGACGGGGAGGAGGGTGCGCCCGAGCGCCGATCTTAACTCGAAGGCCCCCCCACTCCCGGTCCTCCCGAACAAATCGTACCTCTCACACAAAGGCCCAACTCTGGCCCTCCACCCTCCCCCGCCGCAAAGGCCGGTAGCAGCGCCAGGTCCCGTCGACTCCGCTCTCGCTCGACAGGCCCACCCCTCGGGCGCAAGCGAAGAAGGAAAAGGAGGAGGAGGCCCACTCCCCTCGCCTCCAACCCCGGGGCTGGGGTACCTGGCCCTCCTCCGCCTCCGGCGGCTCTCGGCCCCAGGGCGACACACCGGGACTCGGGGCCATCCACCGGCCCCCGCCGACCGACGGCCCGTCTCCTGGCGCTCGGGTACCCTCCCCGCTCGCCCTGCCCGATAAAGACCCCCACGCGACCGGCCCACAACCCTGGGCCTCCACCGCGAGGACCGGGCCGATCCTGTCGGTCGACGAAGACCGAAACGTCCACGGCTCGACCTCAGGGTCCGACTCGGGAAAAAACCCCCCCGGGCCCGGACCAGGACGATAAGGGAGGTAGAGGACTGTCTGTCTGTCTGGCTGGCCGGGGCTCTGCGATGTCCAGAGGAAGGAAGGAGCGGGGATCAATGACAGAGACCACACACAAGAGGGGTGGTTCTGTCGTGCAACTACGACTTATTCCCCCCGCCCCGACTCGTGATGAACATGTAATGCAACGCTTTGGACGGAATAAGTCCTGTGCCTATTAATACGGGGGGGGGGGGGCTCCCCAGGATACCACCAACGTCACTCGTGTTTCCACTTTACTTCCTTCAGCTCTCTTTTCGAAACGAAGGCAAGTGGAGTGTCACGAACACGGGTTAACTCCTGTCTACGTCACCGCGGGGTGAGGTCATGAGAGCGGACCTTTTAGGGTCCTCCTCGGACCTTCCGACGTCAGGTACCCCAGCGACTCCCAGCCTGTGCTGACTCGCTGAAGTGAAAGTGAAAAGTGAAAGTACGTAACCTCTTCCTTTACCGTTGGGTGAGGTCACAAGAACGGACCCCTTAGGGTCCCTGCCCCCTCGGAAAACCCGAAGGCAGATACCCCAGCGTGTCTCAGCCTGTGCTGACTTCACTGAATCGTCGTCGTCAATCACTTCTCATAATTGACTGAGAGGAACACGAAAGACTAGACTAATTGTCTGACCTTCGATTCCTTGTTCAACCTTCCTGCTGGAGGGTCTTGTCAGACAAGTAAAAAGGTCGATAAACCCTTTGTTACAGACGTTTATATTCGTTTCGATAAGTACCGTCAGACAAGACATTGAAAGGATTTATAGACTCTGAAAAAAAAATTTTCTCGAAATAAGAACTAATGAGTATGATCGACTTATCCGACAAAGTCTGCACGAGACAGCAACAAGTTTGTAGAATAGCGACCCATGTATTTACCTCAAGGTGCATACATCGACTGTCTGACTTGATACTATGTAGGGGGTAGTTGGACTTCATAATTCATTTGTAATGGGGGACGAGACAGACTTGTCGACGACGTTGTCTCTCACGAAAATAAAGCCCACATGAACATTGCGGGATTTACGGTCTTGAGAACGAACGGAAAGATCTAAAAGTAAACAGTTCATAACACCCCCACACACAAGAGAGGGACCCGACAAAGGGAAACTAAGACATTGTTCGGTAAACCTAGAACCACAACACAACAACAAGGACGGAGACCAGTCGTTCCGAAACTGACCTGGGATCGTCACTAAACACGGGAATTCGTTAACATCCAAAGTCTCCTTTCTGACTAACCCTCAAGTGTTCTTTTATTGGCGGAGACAGAGGACGTGCTAAACACTCTGGAACGGGAAGAGATTAGTCGAACGGTTAGGTCACCACAAATAATGAAGGTAAAAGTTTTGGATAAGTAAAGAAAATACGAAGATAGCGGGTGGACGGTGCGATAACTACTGTCCACAACTCAGTGGAACTTAAATTTTAGGAAAACACCATCCGTCATTGCACAACCCACTCTAAGTATGTGTGTGTGAGTGCACGTGTAAGTCAGAAAGGTAGAACCTTCCGATCCAACGACCTATATGAAAGACTGAATCCGATGTGAAGTATTAGGGAACTCGTACACAGACCGGACGTGTGGAAAGACAGGGGAAGGGGGATTGTATGTTACTGTTTGGTGACCTTTATCCTTACCTACCTTCACTTACTCTTTCTCCTACAGGAAGTCCACGAATTCCGAGTCACTTGTGAAAAAGAACCCACCCGACATGGAATCAAAACGTCAAGACACACACACAAACAGATAAAGGACTATACCTATAGGTTGGATCTGTCACGACCCGATCCTAACCCCCAACAGTCAGAAACGGTAAAAGATCTACACCTACTGTCCACGTATAAATCGTGTCTTCTAAAAACTTAACGAAGAAATCTTGAGTCAGTTGGGAGTATTACGACGGCCGTAAATATATCATTAACTATGTCATATCTTTTCAACACATTCTTCTTTGACTACCTTTCAGTAAAAAAAAAAAAAGGAAGACTTTCCCTGGACAGTAAGTTGGGCATCTAAGACCTACAGATCATGTTTTATCCCCAACACATTTATGAACAACTCACCTATATACTTAAATTCAGTCCTTAACGATTACTAAGACGCCTAGGACCTCCACTGTAGTTTCGTATTTGACCTATCTAAAATTTCTATTCTCACGACCCCTGTTATCGTTTCACCTCTTACGTGCGGAATCGATTACTGTCAGTGTGCCTTCGAAAGATTTGTGTATCGATCTTTGTGGAGGCCTAGTCAAGTGGACACTACGAGGCTTGAGAGGAGAAGTGTCTATTCTTTTGTCATAAACCTACTTCAGTGTTTCGACAATCGTCTCGATCTTGACTTTGAGTCTAGAAAAAAAAGTCAGCCCACGTGAAAGGTGAGAAGGTGTATCTACTAATTGACAGTCTAATCTTTTATTACCTTATATTTCACAACGTCGAAATGTCACCTAAGTAAAGTATAGGGAACGACACAAAGATAGGACTATTAATGTCCGATACAGTCTCGAGTCCAAACTCCAAATATCTGTCCATACTTGTCACTTTCTGTTGGAACTCTAAAGAGAAGAGGGATTAGACAGTGTGACAGATCGTGAGACGTAAAGCTCCTTAGTTAATAATTAATGAACCGTATATTAAAGAAGAAAAAGACAGAAAGATCACCTGACCAAGACGGACAGACCCTCCGGTACCTCTTCGACCCTTAGTTCGGTTCGGCATGAACCTAAAATAGTTCTAAAACAACCGTCTGCAAACACTTCGTCAAGTTTTCGAACATGGACAAAATATAAACAAAGACGAAGTCACGAGACACCAACAGTTGTCCATGGTAAAAGAAATTATAAATTCTAAAAAAATTTTCCCATGAAACACACTCAGACAGTCAAGTAAAATTTCTGATCATTCTCGGTCTTCTCGATTGACTATCTTTACCAGTGGGAAAACCACTTGTGAATCAAACAACCCAAATAAACAAACAGACAAAACAAAATCTGGTTTTAAATTTAACCCAAGAAAGAGAAAAAAAATAAAAAACTTTTTTTTTCTTTTTTTTTTTTAAAAAAAAAAAAAGAGAACAACGGTGCACCGTAAGTCCTAAGAATCAAGGGGCTGACTTCTACCTTGGACGCGGTGGACGTCACCTTCGCGTCTCAGAATTGGTGACGTGACGGTCCCTTCAGGGACCCAAGAAAGAGTATTTTCTCCTAGCCGTACCAGTAAAACTCTAAAGTACTTCTACATTACTTTTCTATTTCCAAAGTTTCAATCTGGACCCAGACTCTCGACCCACAAAGAAAGGTGAATTATTGATGTTTTGGAACTCGTTCAATGGATAACAGACATTCCTTCCTATTCTGGATGCAGTGTTGAACTAAATTTTCTATTTCATTAATTTCGTACATCATGTCACGATACTTGTATTCACTATGAAACGAAAGAAAGGAAAAGACTGTCTTAGATGGGAGATATGAATCTTCCTCTTATATGAAAAAAGGTATCTTTCCCCAATGTGACTATCTAAAAATTTCATACCAAAGGAAGATCTCTAATAAAGTGGTCAGAATATGGAGAACGGTCCTTTTTCACGGTTTTTCCGATTTAAAGTTTTTCATCGGGAAAAAAAGGACAGAAGAAAGGAAACCAAGAAACAACTGTAACAAGGAAAATCTCATACCTTCACTCTTACTGAAGACGCGTACGACGACAAGACCCGTTACTGGTTTTCTGAAGACAACATCTTTGGTGACAGACCCCGTTGATTAGTCAGAAAACTAGGATATTAATGGTTCTAAAGATAACGAAAGGTTTTCCTCAACCACCGGTACTAGAACTCTGAGTTTATTAATGACATAAATCGTTAAAGTCACTGTAGTTGAAACCCCAAAAACAACAGAACGTTACTACCAACTACTAACGTATTAATATCGTCACCTTTAACGTAAACTGTCTTTCGACTGGATTTATAAAAAATGGGTCTACTACGAAACGACCCTGTCGATCGACAAAGTCCAGTTGTAAAATACATTCTAATAAACTTAATTTATTCATTGACTAAATGGTAGTAGTCTCATCCTTTTAGTGTAAAAAACTTCACATGGATGACATATGGTCTGGGGTCCAATATCTGTAATACATAAATTAGAAATGTCATTGGGATTTTGTCTAAATAAAAACTTTAATCCTTTAACTCCGGGTCCCTTCGTTTTACTGAACTGATTCCAATGTGCCGTTCTCGTGTCGTCTCGGTCCTTAGATTTACGTCCGAAAAGGCGAGATCTCGAATATGAGAAAAAGAAGACGAAACGACGGAAGGTTGGTGTCCACTAGAAAATCTCCTGGTTTCCGTCGAAAAAAACGGGACTTGGTCTTACTTGTCGAACAATAAACTCCCTAAGACTCATATCCCCGCCTTCTTCGAAAAGACTCACAAAAAACATAAAAGGTTCGATCAATCAATTTGTCTCGCGACACCCAGAGTAACCCGATCAGAAATCATAGGGACCACTCAGACCACGAATTTTTGTCGTGGGATTCCTTGTGTAACTCATATTTCGATTTCTCCACCATGAACCATCCTCACCGAGACTACCCTTAATCTAACATGGTCAAGGTAAAATCTTTTCAAACCTCGAGAATGGTACCTTCTTGGTTCTGGGTACACACACGTTTGACTTACTTTCACGTCCGTTATGGACTGTCTGTCCAAACAACACACAAAATTAAATAGTCTCGAGAAAATCTAGTTAAAAAAATTTTTCGTGTTACAGGATTATCGTTTTCACTTATTATCTGTATTTGTCATAGTGTTTATTCCTTAATTTTACTAAAATATTGTAATTTTTTAGAAGTAAGAGTAATGACTGGTTTCTCGACGTTTCATTTTACTCTTTAGGAAAAATTGGATAGTATAACTACTTCTAGTTTCATCTTTATAGACCACGACGGTTCCCCACTACACCAACGAAAGGACAACACGAAAACTTATCTCTTGAAAACCCGTATTTAGTCCTAGGAATTTTTCAAGTACAAGAAACTGAATCATTAGGGGGAAAATCCTTAAATGGAGTTCCTGTATAAATCTACCAACACTTGCTCTCGTAGGTAGGTACGAGTAAATAAGACACAACCTTTCGTAATGACGATGGACGGGGTGTTACCCTCAAACCACTTTAATACCGGACAGGTGTACCACTTTATAATAGAGTGAATTTTTAAGTGTAAAATTTTCTTACTCATGTACCTTTTACAAGGGTTACAATTCGTACTTTTTTGTACTATATGTTAACGCATAAGTACAAGTTTTAACGATAATCAAAACACTTTTCTTTTTATAAAAACATATTGTCTTTCAGACTTTACTATATATATATATATACATGTAAACTCATCACCTTAATAATAGAGAGAGAGAGAGAGAAAAAAAAAAAAAAAAACTGTCACATTTGGGATCGAAATAACCAGGTCAAAAAGTGTCACTTCGGAGTCTTGGTTTCCCGGTCGATTACCACTCCCTCTCATCACAGAACTCGGAACGTCTCAGTCCCAAACGTCCTATGGGAGTCGGGTTGTGTACAAGCGACGGGACCGTGGACCCTCTTTTCTCCCTCCACCGAGAGACGTCCTCTCCACCCCCACACCTATGTCCCAGTACATCATGTCCCGGATCCCAGACAAGAAGTGTCACCCGCTATCTTCCTAGTGTATTTCAAAAAATAATGTCTGGATACTTTTTACTCTCTTAATATATAAAATAAGAGTGAACAAACCCAAAGAAAAAGGAAGAAAGAGAAAAGTGTTTTGTCGTCGTCCTTTCCTTTACGTCCTCCGTTTACTCGGTCCGTGGTCATAAGGCTAGTCTTCCCTTCTCCCTCTGTCCTGATTTGGTAATAACGTCCGACCGGGGTCCCGAGACAGGGTCGTAGGAATCGTGTCCCGGTTTTCGGGACCTCCCTCGTCTGTCTCGGTCCCAACCCCCCGTCCTCCCTCTGCTGAGAGAGTCGACCCGTCGTCGGGACAGGGAGTCCACCGGTGGGACCGGAGACACAAACCTCCGAACCAGAGGTTTCGAACCCTGGTCTGTCTCCCTCCTCCGTCCTTCCCAGTCGTTTCTTTCCGACACTCAAAATAGTCCCAAGGGGACCCTGGTACCCCGGGTCCACCCGTCCCCGTTAGTCCTACGAAGGGCGAACAGACGACCAGTCGAAGAAGTCCTCCCAGAGGTCGAGCAAGAGTAGTAAACTACAGGTGCTTGAACAGGTGGTGTAGGGGTAAGAAGGACCGGTCGTACCACCCGTGTCGACTGTGACGGGCAGCACAATCGGATGGGATGTCACTCCAGACACACCAGTAGTCATAGGTGGATCCGGTAGGGGAGGAAGGAGACGACGAACCAGTGGTGAAAGAGATTGGAACCGGGGACCTAGAATGTCCCTGGTGTGGTGCCACGTACCGTCAGGTGTTGGTGACCACAGAGGCACAACTGTTGAACCAGAACTTCCAGTCCAGGTAGGACCTACAATCTCAAACATGTCTGTGACCACCACAGACAGCTGGTCCGCATCGACCCATAATGACAGTCCAATGATCCTGACACGACAACCCCAGATGTCACGGGACCTCCGCTCCCGACGGGTGGGTGGGAGTCTCCCGAAGGGCCTCTACTGTCCAGTCCTTGGAGGTATCCTCTTCGATGACTCGGTAGAGGGACGTCACTCTCACTTCCCTACGTGTCGTATCGAGAGGGGTGACCAATAATGAGAAATATAACTAAGAAAAGACACAAAAGGTCCCATGTACAATTGAGAAGAATATTCCACCCCCATCTGGGATAAACTTTTTCGTTGTTACTTTGTTATCATCGTTTCAGGACAACAACCATCGGACTTAGTCATAAATAGATGAATTCTTAAACAAACCAAAAATGGACTCGATAATTCAAAAGAGACTATTTTATGTAAGGACTACCAAACAACAACAGAAATCAAGTACCTAATATCTTTAATAAGAACTTTTTGATTGGTTTTCTTTCGTCGAGACGTCAATGAGTAGGGGCAAGGACAAATAGTGAATCGTCAAGGAAGCAGAGACCCTCTTGGGGTCCACACGTAACTGAATGCATATTACCCGAAGGAAAAACAAAGGCAAAACCCAAGTCACGGCCTTGGGTGACGATCCTTCGTCACTATTGTCAAACTATTTTCTACGAGACACAAAAGGAGTACTCGGTAAACTTAGTGATAAAAAGATTACAATAACAATTTACCGAATTTTATCGTAAAACCTGCGTCCCTAATAGTTATAGACCCCTGTTTACACTTCACTGGGGTTCTTAAACGTGTCAGGACGCTATCAAACAGTCGAAGAACTCTCGACTCTAAAACGGACACAACGAATACGGTCGATAAGGATCGTCCATGGTTCCCGAACCGCATAGCATGTACGTGGCATTCTTATAAACAACTGACTTATTATTTAATCGTTATTCCCTTAACAGGGAACTTTTAATTTGTAATTTTAGTAATTTGTAATTTGTATTTTAGTTTCAGATAGTAACCTCTCACTTTCGAATCTTACTTGTGTCAGTCTCGTCTCTATACACGTCCGTGAAATTCCTCTGCATTACGGAAACTCTTGTAGTACTAGACTAATTCTATAACTGTTTATCACACTTACTCACTATCAACGAATCAACACAGACTGAGAAACGCTGGGGTACCTGATATCGGACGGTCCGAGAAAACACACCTTAACAGGTTCGTTCTTATGACCTCAACCAACGGTAAAGGAAGAGGTCCCCTAGAAAGGGTGGGTCCCTAGCTTGTGCCCAGAGGACTCAACGTCCGTCTAAGAATTGGTAGACTCGGTGGTAAGAAATGGTAGACTCGATTCGGATGATAATTCTCTGTAAAGATTTATATTTCTACCCAGTTGAATTTTTCATAGTCGTCTACGTATGAACTGAAATGGAATATTAGATATCTATTATGTAATCTCATACATTACTTAGGTATGTGGAAAAGGTTTCCTTATGGACTCTGTCTTCATCGCCATGTCAATATTTACTGTCAGTAGTTAGTCTACTTTATTAAATTGACTTCGAATAGAGAGAGTTTCTCTACCCTTGACCGGGTCACCAGTCTTACCTTTATGTTACACGAAAATTGACACACACTTTTTATTACAAGTCAAAGTACAACGACAAAAACGGTTTCTTTAGGAGATGAAGTGTAATGACGGGCTTACGAAATAATTTTGAGGCGAAGACCCGAAACAAAACCTTAGACAATGCAAACAACGGTGGAGGGCTAACGACAGGAGACTTCGAAGATGAAAGGGCAACAGGGGACTGTGGAGCCGACGGGAGCGCGACAAGGGACTTCGGAGATAACGGAAGAGTAACAGGAGCCTTCAACGTCAGAGGAAGGGCACCACGAAGATCGAGACCAACGAGGCACCGGAGACTTTTGACGGTCCCCGTACTTAGAACGGTGAGGAGGACACGGAGACAACGGCCACGTCATCCGTGTAGTTTCGTTTGTGGGACGAAAGGAAACTCTTTCTGGCAGGGGAAGTGAAACTTTAGTTATAGGAGTCGGTCAACGAGAAATTCGAGAAAGGTTCGTATGGATTACCAACCGTAAAGTTAAGTGTTTGCACAATTGGAAAATTGTATATATTATTGTTAAGTTTTTATACAATTGTAAATTTCCCGCTCTTGGTCGGAACCTTTCGATTTGGTTCTACTCAGTAACTCCGATTAATGGACTTCGATTGTCAACCGACACTTTTACAAATGACAACAAGGGAACGAAGACCCTTTACCTGATGTCTCAATCAATCATTCATAAATCTCATGTCTCTTTTTTCTAAGTTAAGTCTTGGTCAAAAAATCTTGAATCATCCTAATACCAGGACCTGCTTCGTGCTCCAGTTATCTCTACTCATACCACGTCAAGGACGGGGCCTCCTTGACGAGTACATTGCTCCCCCTATCTACATATTTACGATACTACACCGTTCACTTTGCTACCTCCCCACGTCCCGGGTCTCACGACGACGTTCGTCTCTGCGCAAGTCGAACCTCTCCTCGCCGTCTCGACTTCGGAAGAGAGGTCCCTTCGACTACGGACTGTCTTACAACTTCCAACTTAAACTTCCGCTAAGGGTCCGTTACCCCAACTTTCTCGTTTTCGTGTTTTCACACTTTGTCGAACCAGTTGTTTTCTCTGAGACGCGTCTAATCACAACGACTTTATTTTTCTCGTTTCGACCCTACCACTGGAGACTTCTCCATCTACCACCGGTCCACTACTTCCTAGAATATATGGTATCTTTCGCCGAAACTGAAATTAACAAATTCCGTCCACCAGATGTTTAAAAGAACTAATACGTGAGTATAGGTATTTTTTCAACTCCTACACGAGGTTAAAAACAATTATGTAACATTTGTTCGTGGTAACACGATTTCAGAATACAAATGTTCTCTAAGGTTTTCGTTTTGGAATTATTCTAGTTGATTTTTGTTTATAATTATCAAAATTATAAAAGAAAAGTATTAAGGTATTAAACAGAACACATGGAGACCATTCGGTTTTGAGATCAAACCTCTTGTAACGGAATCTTTTAACCCTCGATAATTTTGAAACTCGTCTTCTCATTATGACGATGTAAGGACCTTGTAAAAACGATTTTATATCTTCTTACCATTACCACGTCTACCCTCTTTCTACCGTTCCCCTCCTTCTACTCCCGATCTCCATTCCTATAGACAATCCTCCGATTATTTTATCAGGTCCTCTTTTGACAGACAGAAGTTCCTTGGAGAGAGAGTGACCTTTCTCGTCAAAATGAGTCATGTCTAATCATCTATAGCCCGATTTATCTATCCATTTTAAATCCTCAAGACATCACTCTCTAATCTCCATAAAAAATCAACTCCATATTTTGTAATAAATTAAGGTCTTGGAAAATGGAGGATTTTCTTTGGAGTGTGGATAATCGTCGGTAAGGGATAAAGGGGAGGAGATCGAAGACCTCCGGTGATCAGATGAGAGGCTGAGATCCTCAAACGGAAAAGACCTGTAAAGTATATTAACCTAAGTATGTCATTCACCGGAAAATACAGATCGAAGAAAGTGAATCCCGGTACAAAAGTTCTAAGTACAACATCGGACAAAACCATGGTGAAAGGAAAAGTGTCGACTTATTATAAAGTCCATATCTAAAACAAAATATATCATCTCAACGACTTAGTATACGATTGACAAATTGAAAAAAAACAAATGATGGCGTCGACGTAGCAAAATGTAAAGGTGGTCGTCACATACTCCCAAGGTTTTACAAAGAGGTACAGGAGTGGTTGCGAACAATAAGACAAAAAAACAAACAACATCACCTCCAACAACTTCTACTCTTTTTAGTCCCTTCCGAAACACCTCCTTTACCTTGAACCGAACCCGGATTATGCATAGGTCAAACGGTTGTCTGTTTGGCTGTGTCATTGTTTGTTCCCGATCAGTTTGTTGGTCTACCCACGTCTAGTAAATAAACAAAATAAAAAAATTACTGACGAATAAGTAACGTGTTTATAAATAACTCGGCTCGTAACAAGAAACACTCCCTAGAGACCGGTCCAAGGACCGAAGCAGAAAGGGTCGGTCCCTTCGAAAGACTTGTTCGTGTGGCGTAAACAACAGAGACAAAAGGGTGGAGACAGGAGAAGACTTGGTCACTCCAGACCGAAGACGGATTTCGGACCGAAAATGACTCCATTGGTACTGGAGGGATCGAACTGTCGAAATGAAAAATGGATTGTGGGGACGACGTAAACCGTAGAAACCGACGAAAGAACTACGGGAAAGGAGTCAACGGAATTCAACGTTGGTACGGAAAGAAACAAGAGGAAAATCGGCTACCTAGTGAGAAAGATTAATGAAAAGGGAGTCAGAGAAGAGTCGAACAGGGAATTTACAAAACAAGAAGTCCCAAGACAAAGACGAGAAAGAACACACGGGTGGCACCTGTTAGAGTAAAAAAGGGAATCAACATTGGAGAAACGAGTGACGAGGGTTTAGATATACACAAGTAAGTGAAGAGACGACCTGGCGTCCGGTACATCGGTGGACATACAGTGTATAGAGGTTGAATTACATAGTTCTGACTTGAGGAGTAGAAGGTGGGGAGAAGGAGGAAATAGGGACATCGTCATGTTTCTGACACATACGGTACTCCGAGGAGGCACTCTAAAAGGACCGTTCTTGGGACCTCAGCTAACGGCAAAGGAGGACGTCCCACAGAAGGGGCGGGTCCCTAGTTTAGGCACAGAGGACGTAGAGGACGGAACGTCCACCCAAGAAATGGTGACTCGGTGGTCCCTTCGGGGGTCACGTTTCTGGTGGAGTCGAGCAAGAGGCTCCACATACGCAGGGAGTCAGTAAGACACGAGGGAAAAGAGGAGGTGAAAGTTGAGCGACAAACGTCTCACGGTAGAGCGCAAAAGTGCATCTCACGAGACAAGGAGACGGACACGGCAAGGGTAAGACGGACTACGCAAGACTAAGTCCATTTGCATTTTAGGAGAGACCACGAAAGGGACTTCGGAGACTAAACTCGAAAGAGAAATCACAAGAGCACGAGAGATATGTAACGAGACAAAAATACGGTATGACGTGACACACCAAAATCCGAAACTCTCCTCTGCAAGTCTCATCCAGAACGGGAACTTACACCAGGAATGAGGATTTCCGGAAAGATCACGGCTGACCATACACAACGATCACACTAAAGAAGTGAAACCGTCTCGGCCTCAAGATGTCGCGAGGAGTAAGGATGGGGTCGTGACGTACTGGCGATCACAAAGACAAACGAAGAGTAGCGGCGTCGTGGACGATATACGTCCGGAAACACCCGGAAACACAGGGTCGGGAGTCGGAAACCCTAAAGGGACAAAAGCGTCGAGGGACAGATCACAGGGCGGTGAGTCTAGGGCCGGTGTGAGTCTCGAGCCGGCGACCCGGAACTACTATGAGACATGCCAAACCCAGGGTCAAAAGACACGACACCAACTCTTTGATAAGGAATTTTCTCTTGACCCGTTGAAACCCCGAGTGAACTTCAAAGGGAAGAGGGTCCCTAACGTTGGAATGTGAGAATAGAGGACCACCTTTCGTTAATAGAATTCATGAGACAGGTCAAAATATCAATAAATATATCTACTACTCAGAACATGGTCGTACGAGGTAGTATCGGCCCTCGTCTTCAGATGATGTGCATGAATACACAGATGAAGTACTTCGACAGAATGAATATTAATGAATGAACTATATATTGTACATCATCCATCGTTATTTCCAAACAACCCAATCGGATTTCTATTACAAACTCTATCCTGGTGAAACCTTATATATACAATTCCTCCTAGTTAGAAAGGATACGACAAAAAAGTCAGAACCAGGTAATTCACCTGTGAAGTGAAGGGTCCTTCTAATAAAAACAAGAAAAGGGGGCTGGAAAAGACTAAGAGAGGTCCTTACCTTTTCACTGAAAAGACTAATCACTATGACCTTTTCTTAAGACAACATCCCTTACCCATTAGAAGTCTTAAAAGTACACAAGAGAGGGACGGTACGAGATTGACCAGACGGGTAGCGTCCCGTCGGATATAAACAGGTCAACTATTCAAAATTAAGTCACATCCTTTCATAATCCTTTGCGTAAACACTAACATATAGATTCAATACAAGAGGTCCGTGGAATAGGGAATATTTCTATAAAACAAGAGGTACATGGAGATTGGCGGTACAAAATAAAAAAGTCAACCAGGATTTGAGACCCACCCTCTCTAATTAATACTGGGAGTTGGGGGTGTCTCCGACGTCTACCCTGAGTCCGTCGAAGACCGAATCGCTCTCCGGAAGGGGGCGGTCAACGGTAGGGGTAAAACGAGAGTATGGACGAACGTAAACGGGAGCCGTCTGTCTTCCGCGGGCTCGAGTGAAGGAGGAGACGGGGGTGCACAAGCAACACGACACGAAACTCTCGACATCGGGGACCACACGGTCAGTCTGGTTCACCACAAAAAAAGGAAATTCTCTTATTATATAAAGAGAAAAAATATAAACTCTTTTCGTAAAAGTCCTCTGAAAAATCCACCGTGATATAACGACGGGAAGAACATAGATGACCCGTGAATTAAATTCCACTTACTGATTACCTGATATATGGAGTATCGTCACTCGGAAGTCGTCGTTGAAAAAGGACGGTTTGACAGGATATAAGAATTGATGTAACGTCATGTCCTTCTATCATTTAATAATTAGGATTTAGACAGAAGAGTCTAACACTATTACTGAACTCATGTGCCATCGACCCCCTTCCATCCCAAAAGACCGACAATTGTATTTGGCATGTTCGAGAAACTAAGATTTTAAGTCGATCGTAACTTGTTCCGACACCGTAGAAAAATGTAGTGTTAAATTAACTGGATTCATTCTGGTCAGTCTTTATAGAACAATCGGAGAGAGGGGAACTTTACTTCATTAACAGAGAACGAATTCATGAGGGGTCATTTTCTATTAGTAGAAAAAACAGAAAAATTGGAAAATAAAACATAACCCCATATCGGTCAATTGTTACGACACTATCAACGTCCACTTGTTTTCTATTAGTAGGATTCAGGAAGAGAGAGTGAGCCTTTTGACATTTGGACCACCCAAGATAAACGCGAAACACGTCTGGGTTTGAATGAAGGATTGAACACACTGTTTCTCCCAATTCTTTCACCATATTAATCCGTCATTTAGGTGAAGTCAAATTTTTGACAAAATTTAACTGAGCGGATCTTTAAGGAGTCCCTCCTTTATTATTTTATCACCTCCTTAAATATTTTTGTCTTATTGTTTATGTCCTGGTTTTATACCAGAAAACCGAATAAAACCTCCAACATATTTTCAGAATGATTAACCTTGTCGAACGTCAAGTTTCGTGACACACCTTACTCGTCCTTGCACTAGTTTTGACACACACACCAATGAGAAACCTGTAGATATGAAGCCACTCATCACAACTGATTTTTTCTACGTGTTACACTCTTAACACTCAACAAAATAAACCCCGTTTTACTTCTGACGGCGGACCTTCCGTCGTACAGTCTATCCAGACTCTCTAACGAGGTTTCTCCGTAACTCCCCTCTTAGTTATTATATATTCTAAAACCACTTCCCCCTCAAGTTACGTTAGTACGTGAATTGAAATGTTTTCCAAAAGGCGACCAGTCCTCCTCGAATACAGTGGTACTTCCCACGAAAAGATCTATACTTCTCTACCTTCCTAACCCTAGTATTTAGTCAAGGACTTTTATACATTAATAGATTTCTGGACAAGGAGGTCAAAGGGACCTCGTCTCACGAAGGGAGAGGTGGACTTAAGGAGAGTCCCCAACGACCTTCAGTCGTCGACGTCGTCGTTGTCCTGAGGAAAAGGTGTCTCCGTCTACCGTTTACGGAGACAAGTCGGAGACCGTGTACGAGAACCGTTCACGGTCGACATCGGCTGTCATCACTTCGCAAACCCAATTTTGCGTGTCGAGAACCAAACTCCCGGACGGGAAACTTGAAAGAAAGAGTAGGAGGTAGGTCCTTGACGGAACTCTTCAGTCGGGTACAACAATTCTAGAAAATCGGTGAAAACTAAGGTCTAACACGACCTATACAAAATCTCTCTTCAACATTCTTAACCAGAACTGGTGGATGGATCAAGTAGGCGACTCATTCTTAGTCCTCCGTCTCACCAGTTCTGGGACCTCGTACCTGAACCCTCAGTCTGTTCGGACTTAGACTCAGGACGAAGAGAATATATGACCCACCATAATGACTTTGAGTGGAAAGTAGTCCAAGAAGTAGATGTTTTGTTCTTACTGTCATGGAGACTATGCCAACAATTCTTCTAATTGACTTTACAAGCACGTTTCACGAATCGAAAGAGGGCCCATGTATTTATTGTTAAATCGTTTACAATCGTCATCAGTAATACTATATTGCTGTATTATTTGGGACTGATCAACCTAAGAACAGAGTAGGGCTCTACTGGGTCATCCGCCACCTAAACTCCAAAGACAACCGAAGAATTTGGAGATCACCCTGTAGTCAGGGGTGTAAAAAACTTCATATGACATCCGTCGACCGGAAAGACGTAGCAGTCCTTTTCATCCGGAGGTAAGTCCAGACTCCAACCGACTTCGGGTACTGTTCCACTTGAGACAAACATAAAGGATATTGTATTGGGATTCCTCGTTCTGACCGATGAACAAACCAGGAAGTCAGTCCCTAGGAAAAGGAGACCTTCTCCCGAGACGACACGACCAGGAGTCGGGACCAAGTGAAGGGGGTTGTGACTACTAGACGGGTACAAACCGTTTGAGAACACGATCCGGTCCAACCAAGAACATCAGTCCCGTCACAAAACGGACCCCGATGAGGTTATCGTAAAAACCTAAAATACAGTCTTCATCGAACGTCTCAATCAAGGAAGGAAGTTTTGCATAAATAACCCACGGACGGTAGGATCTGCAATCCTTACGTGACCACTCCTTCCGTCTGTACCAGAGACGGGAGAACCTCAAACGTCCGATCACTAAGGAACCGCTAATGATCCCTTTTCCTTAAGAGAAGCTGTCCCCACTACAATGACGATAGTTCCAAAGGAAGTTTCTCCGACTCCAGAGGGATCCCAGAGTTCCATTAAGTTACTGTTCTCTCTGGGTCAAAATGAACGTCTTAGGGTTCTCTGATCTCTTACACTAACAGAGTCCGACCAGAATCATCTCCTTGGAAGACGACTCTTAATACATCCACTTCGGGGACAGATAATTATGTCATATAGGTCGAAAGGAAAGTTGGGTCGGGTGAGAGAGGCGGTAATTATTGGGTGTAGGGACTTATTCGTCACTCCCATCAATAGACCTCTAATCCTTTTTCACACTGTCGACGTCGGGAACGAGGTTAAACCTTCATATACATACAGAAGACCACTAAAGTACCCATAATCTATATGGGTTGGTCAGTCGAGAACTTTTAGGAAAAACGTAGTCCAAACAATGATCCGAAAGTCCACTTGTCAGGGACACGTTCCCTTTGTGGTGTAGAATAAATAAGGATTTGAACAGACCAGTTAGTGTTTTCTTTTGACATTTTATGGGTCCCTACTATTCCTTAATACTTACAGGGACTTACTACTTAATTGTCCGGAACAAGATCGTCTTCGTCTTCGTCTCTCCTTACGATCGGTTCCGGATAGGTTGAGGTGGTCGACGTCTGAGACGGGGATTTCTACCTACGGGACACACCGAGTAGGGTAAAGGAAAAAATTGTGAGAGGACCGTTTACTGTCCTCAAATCCTTACGAAAGAAAGAAGGTTGACCGAATTGCAATATGAAACTAAGACTAGGTCGTCGTTAAACTTTATTTACGAATACCTAAGAGAGTGAAAATCCATTATTCCCCTTAATGGTCAGGACCTTCTACTCCTCGAATATGACTAACCCAAAATGAAGACATGAGATTAAAGTCTAAATCCGAATTTTGAAACTTCCCTGTCGGTAAGACGGATAATTGTTTCTTGAGACAAAAGAAGAAAAAAAAAAACTATGTTAAGTCACGAATAACAGGAATTGACTCCCGTTGGACTCAGTCGACCTTCGAATACCTTCAACCGGACCATCTTACTCACTCACAATTAGTCTTATTTACTTCGTTGGAACATCTCTCTACCATTTCTCGGTCCAAGGTGAAGTCTTTCAACGTAGGACGACCCAGTCAGACCGAAAACCGGACTTCGTTTTATCGGGGGACACGACCTCGTGGCGGTTCGACGAGAGAATCGGCACGTAAGGGGAAGTAGTCAGAGAGATCGACGAACCAAAAACAAACTAAAGAAATGGACAAAGAAAAAACTAATATTTTCAGTACGTACGAATTACATCTTTCAAATCCTTTAATAATAGGGTCTATCTTTATTGATGATGGACACTTGGGGTAGCACTTGGACGTCTACACCAAAGTCCCTGTAGCGTCTCCTTCAAGACAGACACTCCCGGAATAAGCGGAACGGGTCAGGGGTGAATGACCTCCGGGGGCACCGGGGTCGGTGGGGACCTGGACTGCCTCCCTCTAAAAGACGGGAACACCTCTGGGACGGGGTCGGACTGTCTTCGAAGGCCGAGAAGGAAAGGAGGAGTCAAAAGTCTTAACGAGAGTCGACACGAGAGGTCTCATACGAGTATTCGACGTGGGACTGCAAAGAGTACTACGTGAAAAGTCTATTACCCCACTCAAAAGGATACTGGAGAAGACACTTTCCAATTTCCCTCCCGAACCAGAGATTCGCGTGTATCCATCTGGATCTCGTCCGACTAAACGGGTCCCATCAGTACCGTCTTCCTTTTCCAAAGACCGGAAAAGTACCCCTCAAAGTGACTGTTCGTGTGGGAGGAAAGGAAGGGGTTCGACAGACTAACTCGACAAAGCGGGGGTGAGGAAGTATAAAGTGCACCCCCAACGACGGAACCGTCGTACCGACGGAGACAGTAGTCCCTCCTTCTCGTCTTCTCACTTCCGGAGGTGTCACACAAAAGTTCCCGAAAGACACACAGACACCCCTCACACACATACACTCTCTCTCGTCCTCCGGTTCCCGTAAACCTATAGAATTAACGGGACGGATCTTAATCACAGTGAAGCTTCGGTGTCTCTTTATAACGGTAAAATGTCTACTCGTATTCCTTTCCGCTCGAAGAGACACCGATCTCAGACATGATCTATTAACCCATCCCTCCTTACAACTGGTAAAACGGGGTTAAAAATAAAGACAGACAACTTACACTCTTAATGTTAGTTGAACTTTTACCTTCATATCCTCTTTTTATGGATATGTGTGTGTGTGTGCAAATATATATATATATAAATACACACATACATACTTCCATAGTATTTTTACTACAATAACTCTCGGTATGTAGACGTCATTTATTTTTGGTTTGTTATGGTTTGTTATAGACTTACAGTCATGATGTATTACAATTACTGAGATTGATCTAATGTGACAAGATTATATGAAAAGATTATAAACACTATAGACCACGAAATATATATAACAATATGTGAATGACGTAAAAATTATGAAGAGATCCTACGAATTAAGTTTATTAATTACTATTATAGATCTACCATTCATATATGATATCTATGTATATTAAGTACAGTTGTTCGCGACAGGGACCGATTTATTTTGGGTGAAGGGACGGTAGCCTCACAAGTGTGATACCTCCGTTTCCTCCTACATCTCTGTATTTTTTCGTACTATTTAAGGTCCTACACAACACCCTCGTGTTTCTCGTCTCGTCCCTTCTCGACTTGGGACGAGACATCGCCCGACCACTCTCTTCACTATAAGATTAGGGAAACTGGAAGAGAATC
Source organism: Capra ibex (assembly GCA_006410555.1). Taxonomy (NCBI): domain Eukaryota; kingdom Metazoa; phylum Chordata; class Mammalia; order Artiodactyla; family Bovidae; genus Capra; species Capra ibex. The sequence goes on along the minus strand of SJYO01007492.1, from coordinate 5,174,416 downwards.
TAAGTAAACTACACCGAAAATTGGATGTCTCGAGAAAGTGAAGAGACAACGTCTCCCTTCCCATTTCCCTTCTTATACATGTCGAGACATTTCAGATCTCTTATTCTCGGGATCCTTCTAATAAAAATAAAGACATGTCTATGTCTATTCGCAACCGAATTAAATTTATTTGACCGAGAATTTTTAAGATTCTTATGGTTGATGAGTATGTCAAAACGAAAGTAAATGTGTGGCTACTCTTTCGTAGACATCGAAACGTAAAATAAACGATATTCGTTTTTCACCAAACTCTATAAATTCTTAGACTTTGAACCATCATAACTCAGGAGTGTACAGGGTAAAGTCGGGTGACGTCAAAAAAAAAAAAAAAATACTCTGAATGTATTATGAGGTTTTTCTCTCTAAAAAAATTATCTATTTAACTGTATTTTAAAAGGAGATAACCGGCATAGACGACTTCATTGTGAAGTACCAAACGATATAATAAAGGAATAAAGAAGAGTGCGAATGACGACAAAATAAATTAAATGTATAGAGACGACGTTGGGAGATTTACTGGAGAAATCTTTGTTGTTTTGGTCGGTCGTTTTTTTCTCTTTTTCCCTTTTTTTTCTTTTCTTTACGTTTTTTTTTTTTTTTTTAGGGTTTGGGTGGTTTTGGTTTTTTTTGGAAGGGGACTTTGTTTTGTCACGAGACTAAGTTCCAAGTAACACACCCAAAGGTCTCTTCTAACCATACTAACACTTACGTTTATTAAATAGTCGGGACGTCAGTCTCTGTCGTTAGTCGACGTCCAAGAATTGCTATTGTAGATGTTCACCCGACATATCTCTTAACGAACTAAGAACCGTAGTATAGGACGTCGAAAAGAGAAACCCTTCTTTTACACAAAGAAGAATTCTGGTGAAAATAAGTGTCCGGCTTCAAACAGATAATAGTAAACTATGGACACGAAAAACTCATACTTCTGTCACAATGTGTCTCTCTACACCCGAGGAAGGGCGACACCGAACCTCCGCACGAGAGGAACGACTGTCGTAAGAGGTCTCAGAAAATCAGTATTCCACCACCCTCTTTTTCGTTTCGTCCTCTAAGACTCACATACTATGCGTCGTCACATTGGGGGTCAATGTCCAAAAGAATTTATGTACCAAATTAGTAAACGGAAGTTAGACGGAAATTTATAATATTTCGAGGACTACTGACCGAGAAAAGATTCGTCCACTGAAATACCATCCTCTCGATAAAAGTAGATAGGGTCCTAAAGCTAAGAATGAGAGTGAATATTGAACCAACACTTTTACCGAAAGTTGATTTAGAATTGTCTATGTAGAAAACTTTGAAATATCGTTGGAATAGGTTAATTACGTTTGAAACTACATAATTTTTCATAGTCCATCTTTGATTTTCACTATCTTAATACCATCTGACCAAAGGTAAGTAGATCCACTGGTCTTGAATTTACACAGGAAAAGAAAAAGAAAAGTAGTAACGAGTCCACTTCCCTTTAACTCACCTAGATTTACAGTATCCACTACCTACTGATAGACGGATCAACTTGACCCTTCGATAAGAGGTGGCTACGAAACAAGACTTTCAAGGTACCACTTTCGGATAGAACGGAAATTCACTTCACCTCACCAGACTTTATCTATTGAGTCCCTTGACCTTTAGCCAACCAGGAAAGTACTCCTTTCTAACGAAACACTAAACTTTTCTAAAAAGTCAAGTGACAAATCCGTCCTTTCCGACATAAGGATCGACCAATACAATCTAAGGTAATAGAGAAATAATTAGGTAAACCGAAAAGAAATCAACAAGTAAAACGTGCAGAGAGCAGTATGGACGGTAAGTAACGAGAGGGGTTAAATTAAGTTTTTCGAGAAAGAATAAAGAATCACTTGACTCTTGCAACCAAAAGAGAGGATAGGGAGGGAAGAATATCGATTCCTTTACTTTATTGTGATTCTTAGACTGATTTTGCATTCATTAAGGTATAATCTTGACTGTAGAAAACTGTCTATAACAATCAATTCTTTTATTGTACTAAAATTTTCAAATAGGTTATAAATTTATTTAAATTTCTATTAAGAAACGGATGATACACGGTTCGTAAAACGAGACAGTTGTTTATGGTTCTTGCACGATGTTTATGTCTCTTACAAGACGTTCTCTTGTGCGACCAGTATCGTTTGTGGGAGAAGGTTGTTGTGTTCTCTTCTGAGATGTGTACCTGTAGTGGTCTACCAGTCATGACTTTAGTCTAATATAAGAAACATTGGTTTCTACCTCTCCGAGATATGTCAGTCGTCTTGTTCTGGTCCTCGACTGACACCGAGTCTAGTACTTGAGGAATGACGTTTTAAGTCTGAATTTAACTTCTTGCAACCCTTTTGGGGATCCGGTAAGTCCATACTAGATTTAGTTTAGGGAATACTAATATGTCACCTTCACAGTTTATCTAAGTTCCCTAATCTAGACTATCTTACGGACTTCTTGACACCTGTCTCCAAATATTGTAACATGTCCTCCACCACTAGTTTTGGTAGGGGTTCTTTTTCTTTACGTTTTTCCGTTTTACCAACAGACTCATCCGGAATGTTTATCGACTCTTTTTTCTTCAATTTCCGTTTCCTCTTTTCCTTTCTATGTACGTAGACTTACGTCTCAAGGTCTCTTATCGTTCCTCTCTATTCTTTCGGAAAAATTCACTCGTTATGTTTCTTTACATCCTTTTGTTATCTTACCTTTCCGATCTCTACAGAAGTTCTTTTAATCTCTATGTTTCCCTTGTAAATTACGTTTCTACCCGTGTCATTTCCTGTCTTTGCCATACCTGGATTATCTTCGGCTTCTGTAATTCTTCTCCACCATTCTTATGTGTCTTGATATGTTTTTTCTATAATTACTGGGTCTATTGGTACTACCACACTAGTGAGTGGATCTCGGTCCGTAGCACCTCATACTTCAGTTCACCCGGAATCCTTCGTAGTGCTTGTTCGATCACCTCCACTACCTTAAGGTCGACTCGACAAAGTTTAGGATTTTCTACGACAATTTCCCGACGTAAGTTGTACGGTCGTTTAAACTTTTTGAGTCGTAACCGGTGTCCTGATCTTTTCCACTCAAAAGTAACGTTAGGGTTTCTTTCCGTTACGGTTTCTTACGAGTTTGATGACGTGTTAACGTGAGTAGAGTGTGCGATCATTTCATTACGAGTTTTAGGAAGTTTGATCCGAAGTTGTCATACACTTACCTCTCGAAGGTCTACATGTTCGACCTAAATCTTTTCCGTCTTATTGGTCACCAGTTTTACGGTTGTAGGAAACCTAGTATCTATTTCGATCTCTTAATGTCTCTTTGTAGACGAAGACGAAGTAACTAATGTCATTTCAGAAACTGACACACCTAGTGTTGTGTGACCTTTTAAGAAGTTCTCTACCCTTAATGGTCTGGTGGAATGGCCGGAGGACTCTTTGGACATACGTCCAGTTCTTCGTTGTTATCTTGGTCTGTACCTCGTTCTCGAACCAAGTTTTAACCCTTTCCTCATGCACATAACAGTGGGACGAACAAATTGAATTCACGTCCCATAGAGCACTTTACGGTCTGACCTACTTCGTGTTCGACCTTAGTCCTAACCTCCTCCTTATAGTTATTGAAGTCTAACGTCTACTGTAGTGGGAATACCGTCTTTCGTTTCTCCTTAATTTCTCGGAGAACTACTTCCACCTTCTCCTCTCACTTTTTCGACCGAATTCTGAGTTGTAAGTTCTTTGATTCTAGTACCGTAGGTCAGGGTAGTGAAGTACCGTTTATCTACCCCTTTGTTACCTTTGTCACTGTCTGAAATACAAGGACCCGGGGTTTTAGTGACCCCTGTCACTGACGTCGGTACTTTAATTTTCTGTGAACAAGGAACCTTCTTCTCGATGCTGTTTGGATCTGTCGTATAATTTTTCGTCTGTAATGAAACGGAGGCTTTCAGGTATATCAGTTTCGATACCAAAAGGGTTATCAGCACATGTTACATTCTCGACCTTTTATTTTTTCCAACTCACGGTTTCTTAACTACGGAAACTTGACACCAAGACCCCTTCAAACAACTCTCAGGGAACCTGACGTTCCTCCAGTATGGTCAGTTAGGATTTCCTTTAGTCGGGGCTTATAAGTAACCTTCCTGACTACGAATTCGACTTTGAGGTTATGAAACCGGTGGACTACCCTTCTCGGCTGAGTAACCACTTCTGGGACTACGATCTTCTCTAACTCCCGTCCTCCTCTGCCCCTGCTGGCTCCTACTCTACCACCCTACCGTAGTGGCTGAGCTACCTGTACCCAAGCTCACCTGGGGTCCTTCACCACTTCCTGCCCCTCGGACCACACGACGACAGGTACCCCAGCGTCAGCCCGTACTGACTCTCTGACCTATTCTTTATGTCTCCATTTCCACTTTTAGGGTCGAGAAGTTCTCCCGTCTTACAACTCCGTCTGTTTGCTTATACTAGGTCACTCTCTTTACGTCACCATCTCTAGAAACGTCCGACACGTCTTCTCTCCTTAGGAGCCACTTCTAAAGATCCTTCCGAAAGACCTTCTTCACCACGGACTCGACTTTGCTTCACATTATTGTTGTTTTCATCACCGTTGACTAGTAATGACTCGAAACTAATGTACGGTCCGTAACACAATTCATAAAACGTATCGAATGGATGAAAATACAGATATAATATCGGCACAATGGTAAAGACAAAAATGTGTACTTTGGTCCTTTGAACTGGGTTCAACTGTGTCGACCATTCAACTGACCAAACCATAATTTTGAGTTCGTCAGAATAAAGTCTCTGGTTTTGGAATTCTTCTTAACACCCCACCCCCATTCTTATACCCAATCTACCTTGTTCCCATAACTAGAACTATTATCCTAAAAGAAGACCAGTATGTTAAAAATTGTATTAAAAGACTCCAAAGACACACTCGTAAGTCAGAGCGGAACCTCTGACCTACATAAAATAATTTGGTTCTAACTTACTCCGTCTAAAAGTGTTAAGAAAATCGGACCTTTCATATTATTATCCATCCAATTTTCTTGTAAAGAGGGAAGAAAACGGGCATTTAAAAGGGAGAAGATTCCTCTACAATACCATGACAAAAAGAGAAGTCGTCAAACGGTGTTAGACCATGGAAACTCGGAAGAAATAACTGTTGGAATATTTTCTCTTAAATGAGAAGATTCATAAGAATTGATCCCTTCACGACTTTCCGAGACCAAAACATTAACTCAGGAACCTTCGAACAAAAAGGAAGATCGTCTGACAGATCTCAATTACACTTGTCACCGACCTTCCATGGACCACCCATCGATTGAGGTGCCTCTCAAACGAAAACTAATCTTACCAGAAACCCCTTTTACCTTTGCAAGGTCAATTCCCTTTCCTCAGTCTTATCTCTGTGTTTCGGATAACTAAGAAGAAATCGTCATCAAATCAAGGTCGTTTAGTGGATTTGGTACTGTAATTGTTTGACACGAGAATTGTCTCGATCCGTGTGTCGTTTCCGTTACTTATCATTAATAAAAAGAAAAGATTCCTGACGAAACACTTCGATGACGATGGAAAGTTAGATTGACCATACTTAGCTCCTTTTTTCATAGCCGGGAAAACTTTTCCTTCTCTCTCCCGTTACCAATAATGGGACCGAAAAAGGTTTGAAGTGTTATGGACTAACGGGGGAAGTTTCCTAAGTCAATGGAGGAGACGGTACGAAAGACCTTATTCAATTGGGGGGCGTCCTCTCTTGACCACACGTCTCACTGTGCCTTGGTAAAAACACAAACAAATAATCACCCACGCGTCCACTGTCTGTACGACCGTCAGTTCTCCTTTCACCCCCGACGGGGGACGCCACCAAACAAAACTTGTCAAGGACACTCAACAAAACCCCTAACTATTATACGGACGAACAGAGCAAAAGTGTACCGTCGGTATAACCGACTCCGGGTGACGAAGACCACTATCGAAGTCCTTCTGTCTACCACACTTCGGTATCGAGTCAGTGACGGACTTCGGGATCTAAATTTCGAAAATGGAACGACGAGATCAAGTAACATCCATATCAATAGTTTCCTTTCGTAGCTTACCTAAGAACTGGTATAATATTTTAACACGCTAAAGTTCTTTTCTTAAAATCAGAGTTTCCTACAATTTTCATTCACGTTTAAAATAGATATTTTATACGATTAATACATGTCAAAAGGTGTCTTTGAACTAAGGGGGAATTAAGGGGGGGTGGGGAATTAAGACAGAAAAACGTCGGGGAACCTGTTGATATATCAGGTACCTTAAGAGGTCCGATCTCATGACCTCACCCATCGGAAAGGGAAGAGGTCTCCTAGAAGGGTTGGGCTCTTAGTTTGGGTACAGAGGGCGTAACGTCCGTCTAAGAAATGGTCGACTCGGTGTTTCCTTCGGGGGAATCAAGGGTCTTCTTAAATAGTCGACGAGAAAAAAAAAAGGAGTTTATTTTGGTCACCCCGTAAGAGAAATGAGGTAAGGATGGTAGAGTCGGGAAGGTAACCCTATGACAAAGCACTTAGACCAATTTCATACTCGAAGGTTTACTGGAATTGTCATACCAAGGACCCTATGGTCATAAGACAGAAATGAAGGGAAGAACCAACGGTCGGTCGTCAAAGGGACAATCGACCTCTTCAGTTCGAGTCATGGACCCTGAATTCTTACGGTCTCCGTTGTCGTGACAGAGATTTATAAAGGTCTCAACAAGTGTCAAAAGATCTTCATAAACTACTTAAAGGAAGACCGTTATTAAGAATATAAGACAACTGAAAAGATGAGACGACCGAACCTCAATACTTTGGACCAGATCTAAAAGGCGGTCTAAATAATCTTAAGACAGAAAACTCTCCACCATTACAATTTATTCGTAACAATCAAGGTCTCGGCGGAGAAAGCCCCTGGGAGGCCCATTAAGTGCACTCTCGAGACGTCAGAAGATGAAACAGTATTGGAATCTTTCTTATTTCACTACCGAGACAAAAGTGGAACCCATCCGAAAGATACATGAGGACGGTTGTCACTCAAGATCTGAAAGGGTTTCCCAAAAGTCAGGTTCCAAGATGGTTGACATTCGGGAAAAGGCATTCCTAAATTATAATGAAAACAAATCCGGGACCCTCGTCTCGGTCCGATACCGCCGCACCCGTCCTCTCCTTGACTAGATTTTAACCTCGAATAAAAGTAGAATGGAAAATAGGTTCAATGAAGATCTTAGGTTATAACTGTGATGGTCACGAAGGGACGAAGGAGGGGACTACTTAGGAAATAGAGTTCTCATTGTTATTACTTTTGTTACTTTTACTTTAGAGCCTCTCCAATTCAAAGTAAAGTCTCCAATTACTTTTAATTATTTACTACTTAGATCTCGACTTTGATCTTGGGAACGGAAAATTGGCACATTCTACTAATTGGTAGAAAATTGGTAGATTCTCCTTCTTAATGCTAGGTGACTTACTCACTTTTTCTTTAATAAGAGGTAGGAAGTACAGACAATGACTCGGGTATTATCTAGCTCCAACTTATTGTAAATTATTTTTTTTTCTGGGAGTTTAAGGGTGATTCACTTGTATACTTGATTGTTTAGTCTCATGGAGGAGAAGAAAGACCCTCGATAACCCTAATTAACAAAATCGTTGTGACGTCGGTCGAGTGAAGGGGGTCTAGAGTGGACAGACGTCAAGAAGGACCAGTGGTAACTTCTACATTCACGAAGACTGGTAGACCAGAGAGGGTCCAAGATAAGGAAACTCGATTATGTCCCCTAGTCAAACAGTCTATTCTGAGTGTTCTTAGTCTCTGGAATGGGTAATGATTCAAAATCATTATGAAAATTCTAATGTCTTTAGTTCCCCACATTCACTTCATCCCTCTCAGACCTTGTAGGAGATGCTAAGACGTGGTCCGACGCGAAGGGAGTAACCTGTACAGGAGAGATCGGGTCCTATCACCTACTCTAGAGATTGACTCCGAAGGCCAGTGGAGTGTTTCGTCCCCCTCACAAACCTAATACTTTGTAAAGTGAAAATAAGATGGTCTATCGTAATATATTGAATACACTGTAAGAAACCCTTGGGTACCTTCGTTTTCTTCCGGAAGCATCCTGTTTGGTCAAAACATAGGGAGAATGGGGGACGAAAATAGAGGAGGAGAAAATTCTAGAGTCAAATTGGTCTCGATGCTCACTGTTGGTCCCTTAATCTCAAAAACGATGGAAGAGAAGCTGGAACATTGGAGGTATTTAGGAGAACTGAACCTCAGAGTTACGTAAAGACAGAGGGGAGGGAAGGTAACCATTCTACGGGAGACAATGAGCGGAGGTTCGAACGTGATAAAATAGGATTCCTACCTATCCGTCGGCAGGACAGTAGTAGTAGTCAAAGAATAGCATAAAAAGGTAGAAGAAAAAAAGAGTGATACTTCACGGAATTGACAATACTAAACACACTTAGACTGAGCTGTAAGGGTGTATTTAAGTACGAAAAGTTGAGTGACCGTGAATTGGTGGGGAGGGAAGGATTGAAAAATTGACACTGTTCTTTGGTAACTCAATGGTTTGGGACAGATATGAGATCGAACAATCAGTCCTACAGCCTATCTCCTACAAGACTCTAGACCGAAAGAGAACCTCTTTATGCATAAAGAGGGAGATGGGACGTCCGTCATCAACGAATGAGAGGGTATAGGGTACATGGAGACTCAAACCTCCACCTCGACTGAGGAGTGACAGTGAAGAACTTGTAATGAGGAGGTGAAGGCACATTTTTGAAGAAGAGAAACTCTAAATATTGTGAAGAATGGGGATTAGTAATAAGTAGACATGGTGGACAGTAAGTGGGCGAAAGTAAATAACGCCGTATACCCGGAGTAGAGAAAAGTCTCAGAACGGTAGTCGGACCTACAGAAGTCATACTGGGAGAATCATGGACTAATGGACCAAAGAATTGGACCGGTGAACTGTCAAGTAGATAAACAAGGTAATAAAGTTATAAAGGAGGTACGTATGTACGTAAACAAATACGTAAGTAAGTTTTTCCCAGAAACTAGTGGACAACAACAACGACAAGTCAACGACTCAACACAGACTGAGAAACGCTGGGGTACCTGACGGCGTGCGGTCCGAAGGGACAGGAAGTGGTAGAGGGTCTCGCACGGGTGTGAGTACAGGTAACTCAACCACTACGGAAGGTTGGTAGAACAGGAGAGACCAAGGGAAGAGGAGGACGGGAGTTAGAAAGGATCGTAGTGCCAGAAAAGGTAACTCAGCCGAGAAACGTAGTCCACCGGTTTCATAGCCTCGAAGGACGTCGAATTCGTAGTCAGGAAGGTCACTTATAAGTCCCAACTAAAGGAAATCCTAACTGACCAAACCAGAGGAACGTCAGGTTCCTTCAGAATTTCTCATAAGAGGCTGTGGTCAAACTTTCGTAGTCAAGAAACCGTGAATCGGAAAAAATAACAGGTCGAGAGTGTAGACATGTTCTGATGACCTTTTTGGTATCGAAACTGATATACCTGAAAACCTCCGTTTCATTACAGACGAAAAATTATATGATAGATCCAAACAGTATCGAAAAGAAGGTTCCTTGTTCGCAGAAAATTAAATTACCGACGTCAGTGACAGGGGTCACTAAAACCTCGGGTCCTTGTATTTTAAAAAGTGACAAAGGTAACAAAGGGGTAGACATACAGTACTTCACTACCCTGGTCTACGGTACTAGAATCAAAAAACTTACAACTCGAAATTCGGTCGAAAAAGTGAGAGGAGAAAGTAGAAGTAGTTCTCCGAGAAATTAAGGAGAAGCGAAAGACGGTATTCCCACCACAGTAGACGTATAGACTCCAATAACGATAAAGAGGGCCGTTAGAACTAAGATCAAACACTAAGTAGGTCGGGTCGTAAAACGTACTACATGAGACGTATCTTCAATTTATTTGTCCCACTGTTATATGTCGGAACTGTGTGAGGAAAGGGTTAAACCTTGGTCAGACAACAAGGTGTAGGTCAAGACAACCAAGGACTGGACGTATGTCCAAAGAGTCCTCCGTCCAGTCCACCAGACCATAAGGGTAGAGAAATTCTTAAAAAGTGTCAAAAAAGTGGATGTTTCATTAAAAGACTCAGGAGACGATCTTAACCTCTATGTCACCACCCCCCACCTCACCATCCCCCACCCTTCTTCGGTCTGTACCAGGAGAGTAAGACCTCGAATGTCTCTTCAACACCCCCTTTCTGTAACTTGTCTACTTCTGTGTTTATTTATATTGAAAAATTCAAAATATTAATGAAACTCCGTTTCTCCGATGTCCCAGGTTTCCCACATGATCTCTCTGAACAGAATCACACCCGCACAGAGTCTCCTTTACTACCAACTTGACGTAGGAGTATACTCCTCAATTGACCAATTTCTTCCCTCCGTTCCTTTAAGACTTATCTCCACCGTCGTACATGTTTCGGTTCAATCCTCTCCCTCACACCACGTAAACTCCTCACTTACTTCCTACCAACACCTTGTACTACTTCTCCTCCCTCTCTCGTACTACGTTCCACCCGATTTTCCATCCGTCCCAAGTCTAGTATACTCTACAAAAATCCAATACAATTCCTAAAACCAAGTAAGTTTCCCTCACGTCGGTGACTTTTAAAATAAATGATAAAAATTTAAAATAAAAGGGTTTATATCATGCATATGTAATATCTGTAAGATTTCCATATATAAGTATAAATCACTTGTTTGTTCAAAGAGTCCATGGATCAAAAGGGAGGATTTTCGGTGGTACGGTCAAAGAACTTATAAGAAGGTTTTTATCAGATACGTACACATACACACATATATATACGTATGTGTATATTTGAGGGGGGTGTGTGTGTGTGTCTAACACCGTATGATATGTGTGACGAGATGTGGAAAGAAAGAGGTGTATTACAAGATTACAAAGGACCTATAGTAAAGTATAGTACTGATATCTCTCACCGGAATAGGGTCGTTGACGTATTTAGAAGGAGTCAAATGAATTGGTCAAGAGACAACTCCCTACATTCAATAAGGTCACAAAAAGTAAGGTCTGTAGTATGTCACTGACAAAACTATAGGATAGTGTATAAACTATTACAAAGACTATTCATTCGAGATTTCAATCGATGGAAATAAGAGATTTCTGACTTAAAGAAAGGAAGTATCGTGAATATAATCAAACGTCAAGACGTAAAAAATAATACAGATAAATTAGTGACAGAGGGGGTAGATTTAATATTCGAGGTAGTTTCTTTACGGATCGTACTTTGCCTGCGAGTTATTATAAACAACTCCTGAAGGACCACCAGGTCACCCATTCTGAGACTCGAAGGTGATGTCCCCCACGTCCAAGTCAGGGACCAGTCCCTTGATTCTAGGGTATACGACACGTTACACCGTTTTTTTTTTTTTTTTTAACAACTTCTCTACTTCCTTATTCCTCCATTCCTATTATCGATCTACCTTTCATTCACACGAAAAAATCAATTTGGAAAATATGGTCCGTCTTTATTAAACGTAGAGAGATTTTTAGTCTCAGTAAACCTTGAATAGTCAGAGGATAATAATTGTAGGTTTAAATCCGAGAGTCAAGTCAAGTAAAGTCAGCGAGTCAGTACAGGCTGAGAAACGCTGGGGTACTTAGCGTCGTACGGTCCGGAGGGACAGGTAGTGGTTGAGGGCCTCAAGTGAGTTTGAGTGTAGGTAGCTCATCCACTACGGTAGGTCGGTAGAGTAGGAGACAACAGGGGAGAAGGAGGACGGGGGTTAGGGAGGGTCGTAGTCCCAGAAAAGGTTACTCAGTTGAGAAGCGCACTCCACCGGTTTCATGACCTCAAAGTCGAAATCGTAGTAAGGAAGGTTTCTTGCGGGTCCCGACTAGAGGAAATCTTACCTGACCAACCTAGAGGAACGTCAGGTTCCCAGAGAGTTCTCAGAAGAGGTTGTGGTGTCAAGTTTTCGTAGTTAAGAAACCGTGAGTCGAAAGAAGTGTCAGGTTGAGAGTGTAGGTATGCACTGGTGACCTTTTTGGTATCGGAACTGATCTGCCTGGAAACAACCGTTTTATTACAGAGACGAAAAGTTATACGATAGATCCAACCAGTATTGAATCTCAATCCTCATTCGTAGAAAGTCATTATTTATCATTAAGTTTTTTCACATAAGAGTATGTGGACCCCAACCGTTTGAAAGAATTTCCCGGTTTATCATTTATAAAATCCGAAATAATTATAACTCTATTGAGACAACGTCGATGAATTGAGACGGTAATCTTGTTTTCGTCGGTATCTATTATCTATTTATTTACTCACACTCACTGATACAAGGTCACTTTCAAATAAATGTTATTATCCGTCGTCGATCTCACCCGGGAACCTGGTATCAACCACGGTGAGCAAATTACTTAGTCATTACTATTGGGAAGAAATTAAGGACTACAACAGTTAAACACTGAAGAGAGAAAAAAACAGTAGTCAGTGCGATCTCGAAATGGTCAAAATAACTGGAAAGTCTGTTGATCTAAACACAAAGCAACTAAAAAGAGATAACAAAAAACAAACAAAAGACAAAGTAACCAATGAGAAATAAAAAAGGAAAGAGACGAATAAAACCTATATTAAATGAGAAAAAAAAAAAGACAGAAAATACTACTTTCGTATTCTAGTAATAAAAAGAGGGACAATTTCAAACCGGAAATGAAAAGGTCTAGAAAAACTTACGTAAATAGATGTTTGTTTTTTCGAAGTAAGACTTCTTATATTCTGGTATTGTGTATCCAAAAGACGTGGAACGATAAAATTGAATTGTTCCATAGTACCCCTATAAAGAAGCCGATGTATTCCTTGAGCTGGATTAAGAAAAGTGAACGACAAATCATAAGACGTCATTGATAAAGATATAACTATCTACAAATCCAAGAAGTTTATAAAGTGGTCATGTTTGATGTGACTTTATGAGTGTTCACCCTTTAAGAGGTCCTATCTTCATGTGTCTTATGAAAACAATCTACATATTAAATAACTTACAGAAGAGAATTGTGAGTCTTCCTTATTTGATGAAGACACACTAAATGGTGAAATTGATGTAAAGTACTAAGAAAGAAACAATATTTAAAAGAATACAACAAATTCCCGACTTGAAACCCCCTTTTCAGAAAGGTGTAATTAGAACAAAGAGACCATAACAAGAGACTACAGGTTATTCTTAACTCGAGAAGGATACCTTAAAAGGTGTCAGTAATGTAGTCATTCCAAACAAAAGTGACACTCAGAAGACTACAGGTCGTTTCCAACATATAGACTTTCTAAAAGGTGCAAATGACGTCACTACCCCAAAGAAAGAAAATACGTAAGAAACTACCAATTATTCTCAACTCAAGAAGGATTTCTGAAAAGGTGTAACTAATATGGTCATACCAAAGAGAAGTCACACCTAAAAGAATACAAGGTTGTGTCAACAATAGGGACTTTTGAAATGGTGGAAGTAATGTATATTTTCCAGAAAGAGGTGTTGCATAAGACAGGACCACTCATTCCCGATGGAAGACTCGTATCTGAAAGAGGGTCAGAAATGTCATCATTCCCAAAGACTGACCAGACTTAAGAGACTACTGAATTTTCTTATCTCAAGAAAGACTTCGAAAAGGTGTAAGTAACGGAAATATCCCAAAGAGAGATATCACTTAAGGGATTACTAATTATTACAATTCATGTAGAAATTCTTAAAGGGTGTGAGTCATGCAGATATTCCAACAAAGGAATACACTTAAAATACTGTTAATTTTCTTTGCTTGACGAGTATCAGACAGTGCGTAAGAGATACAAATACTCGAAAAAGACAGTCTTATTAGAGAGACCACGAATTATTTCCTCTTAAATATAAACTTCTGAAAGGATGTAACATCATGAGAAAGAGACACCTTGAAGACACGAAGATGAAGTTTGGATATAGTTAACACTGTCAAAACAAACGGGAAAGCCTCGCCTGGGAAGTCTTCATAAATAAAACGAAATCCCGACTGTGGAAACAAAGTTTGATAATACGAACATGACGTATCCATGGACTACCTCGAAGAGTATGAAGGTAGGTCCCGAAATGGGGAACGAGGTCAACCCGACAATTAAAACTGAACTCTCTCTCTCTTCGGGGTGTTGTTGTCTAAGGACATCAAAAGGTCGTAGTAGATGGGGACAGGTACAAGTAGCTTATCGTAGACCCTTAGAAGTAAGTTAGATTCATTTCCGGTGTTGGTGTAGAGGTTTACATTCACCGGGGACCTAGATCCGGGAACCATCAGAACCTCGGTAGACCGAAGACTTCGTGAGAAGGTCCGTTCCCCTCTTTCAACACGAATCCGACTTTCAAGACCTCCAATCTTCAGGAGTCAGTCCCACAACCGACCCGACCAAGGAAGACTTAGAAACCCATCTTAGGAGGACATCGAGGAGGATCGAAGACCACCAGTGACAGGCAGGAACCGAAAAGAACCGAACGTCGATATAGCAAGTCAGAGACGAAGACAGTAGTGTCACGTAAGAGGTACACACAGAAAGATCTAGTAACTAAAATCTGAAAAGAAGAAAAGATTTTATTCGTACATTTCGATATTTACAGGGAGACTTGTAACGAAATTGACATAGGGTGTGTAAAATCATACAACACAAAAGTCAAAATAAGTCAAGTTTTACGAAAGATTTGAAAGTACCAAAGTTGGATGTGAACCACATTTAATCATAATGTGGTTCCCCTCGGTGATAGGTCTACAGACCTCGAGTAAGAGGTACATCGAGGAAGAAAGACCATCAAAGAACGACGGTGTCAGTGGAACTTGAGCACAAAGGAGTCGACTCGTTCCGGAGACACGAGACGAATCCAAGAAGGGACAAAGTGTCAGACGTCGTACGGACCAGACATTTGTCTTTCGGTTTCACTAGTGTCCCGAGTGGGAACAAATAAAGGAAAGAGAGTCTGGTGTAACAACAAGTCACGGGGTTTGGTTAACAAAATATATATAAAAAACAGATCAAAAGATCAAAGAGTTGTCACCCTTCCGTTTAAGACACCGTCAAAGAGGAAGTTCCTGTCTTCACCTCCATTGTCGTACAATTTTTTTATGACCGAATGTCTTTTCACGTTCAATAAAAGTAAAAACACTTAGAAAAGTCACATAATTTATACTCTCTGAAAAACACTCTTCTTACTACCTTTCAACTAGATTTTCATTGACTGTCATCAATAACTACATTGTTAAACGACTAAAGTTATTTGACACGTGAGTCGACAATGACTCAGTATGGTAACCAATAACACACTCTTCCACCTACTTCTTTACTCCCCGCAAAGACATCGAGAACCATCGAAGTAAAAATTTTATCAAAGATAAATAAGTAGAAAAGAATTCCTTCAAGACAAAAAAGACCGGAGATTCAACGGAACAGACTGCAATCCAACCACGGACCCAAAGAAAAAAATCTTCGTGTCACCAGCTAACCGAAGGCATCACTGACTGAGGTATTAGGTGTTCGGAAGGATAAAAGAGAACAGAAAGTCAACTGATCATAGGTGTAAATCATTCACAAAGGAAACCGAAACCACCTAATAGGTGAACAACGAAATCGGTCAGCATCGGGAAAAAGTCAATACGCACGGACGTCTGTACTGACATATAGCGAAGTCACCAAACTAAGATGATGTGTAAAAGATATACACCAAGATGTAAAATACGACATTGGGGTCCGACCCTGATCCCACTTCTTTCTCCACGGATTCCATACTTTAAATTCCTCTGTAAGTCAGAGTCCCACCCTATTCGGTCGGGACGTGAATATACTGAGAATTCTGATTCGTGAAGGAATTGTGAACACGGGTTCCGTAGAGGGAACGGAGCGGACCAAGACCGGGACATATTAGAACTGAAGAATCTCCACCGAGTCTACCATTTCTTAGACGGAAATGGTCTAAGCTCATCACGTCCTCATGAGGTCACGTCCTCTGGGTCCAAACTAGGGACACAACCCTTCTACGGGACCTCTTCACGTACCGATGGGTGAGGTCATAAGAACGGACCTTTTAAGGTACCTGTTTCTTCCGACCACCGATGTCAGGTACCCTAACGTTTCTCAACTTGTGCTGACTTACTGATTGTGTGTGTAATGGGACTGGTATCAACCAATATCTGTTGACATATTCTAGAATTTTACTTGAGACACATTTTTGATATTAAATCTTGTACGAAATTGAAATAGATTCTTTTATCTTTACTCCATTATAAAGTCCTTTTGGTCATGGTACGGACTTTTTTAAGTCACCGAGTTTTCAAATAGGTAATCCTTGCAATCGGTCTTAAAACCTGGTACAAT
The DNA here is from genome assembly GCA_006410555.1 of Capra ibex. Classification (NCBI taxonomy): domain Eukaryota; kingdom Metazoa; phylum Chordata; class Mammalia; order Artiodactyla; family Bovidae; genus Capra; species Capra ibex. Next base: position 5,157,970 of record SJYO01007492.1, on the reverse strand, counting down.
AGATCCAATTGGTATCATCCGGTGACAACATGAAGATAAGGAAATAAAGAATAATACTGTATCGAAGAGTAGTCCTTCAAGTAGATCGTCTTATTTTAAAAACCATTTGAAATGATGACGAGACTAATTACGACACTATACGTTTCGGTGGACTGATACTGGTCGACGACTAATCTTTTACCTACTTGGACGTCGGACGTTCTCCAACTCTCTTGAGTCAGACACAATGATGGTCAAGTCACCTCCCCCTCATGAGGTAGAAGAAGTCGAAGGACGAGAAGACCTGGGTATTAGAAGTATGACAGGGTCTCTTTCCGGAACCCCCACTCACCCTGGGACGGGGACAGGAAGTCGCGTGCCAGTGGTCTTCTCGAGACAACAAAAAAACAAAGTACTTGACCTCAAGACACATTTTCCAGATGTACGTTCCTGAATGACTCCTCCCGGTCGTCACTCACACCTCGTTATGAAGATGGTCGATTTTATAGGACTCGGTTTTTTGGAAAGAGAAAACACAGAAGAAAAGGTGAATGGTCTGTCGAAAGGGTGGGAGAATTTTTGGTCAGAAGTTTTATCGAAGGTTACAACCACAAGTCCTGAGAATTGTCTCGACCTCAGAGACAAAAATAAAGTAAAATTTTACAAAGGTAAGAAACAAAAATCTACGGTTCCTCTCGTCCACGGTCACCCACTTCTGTGTCAAACCGCAACCGGACTCTAGGTCCCCTCTTTTAGTGGAGGCCGAAGATCTTCCTTGGGGGAGAGAGGTCAGTACAACCCGACGGACGACGGTCCTGAGACGGACAGTACGGAAAACCACCAATCTCCCCTACACGTAGGTCCGTCTGACGTCGTCCGGGGTCTCGACGGTCCGAAAATCCTGTCTGAGAAGGTTGAGTTACGACCACAAAAAGGTTTTTAAGGTTTAACTTCTACTAAACCTGAAAGACGGACTCCTACTACATGGTGTATAAAACCCCGATCTAACCTCGTCCCGTAGAACCTCCTCCACCTCGGGTGGGTCTTGAGGTGAGTCTGGGGGAAATAGCTCACTGGTCACCTCGAATTAGTCTTTCGAAGCCTTCTCTCTCTTAGGGTCACTTCTTCATCGACGCCACTGTGTCGGAAGATTTTGCTTGTTTGATCCACTACATTTGTCGTGGCCGAGACGTCTCCATTCGTATAGTACTTACTCCTCACTGATCTCTTGACCAGATTAGACGAGAACGTAAACCGTGTGTGCTCGAAACTTCGACACGAGCACCCGTCGCGAATATCCGACTCCTCACATACCTGCGTCGACGAATCACAGTAGAATCATCCCCGACGGGTCTACAAGGTCCCATTAAACTAGAAATCTCTACATGTGAGGTACGTCCCGACTGGTAACAAAACCAACTTCGTCTTTCGACGAGCAATAGGACAGATTCGACCAAGAACCGATGTCCATTCACGCAAACACACCCACAATCAGAGGTGGTCGCTAAGACGTCACAAAAGACGGTCTAACGTTTTGTGAACTAACTACGCCAACGTCAGTTCAAGAGGAGGAGGAGAGGGTAGAGGACGACCATTTGTGAAAGGAATACTCCATTAAAGATAAGGTGAGATTTCATTGGTAGGACCACGACGTATTCTGGACCTGGACGACCAGACCCCTCGGCCTACACCGGTAATCGGTTCTCCGGAACCTACTTAAGAATGGTTCGAAACATACGGTTCCCGCTATGATGGTCACCTCAAATAAGACGAATAATACAAAGGAGTAACAACTAGAAGGACCCGTCTACTAATTCTCCTTACTGAGTGGGACACGAGTAAAAGGGAGTCAACGACACTGAATAAAAACAGACACAAAACAGGACCAACAGAGATAGTTCAATTTCGGTCTCACCCCTCCGATGATGTACGGTCTGTGACACACGATTAGCAACACAATACAGTAAAACAAATTAAAAGTATCGTTATAAAGGTTCATACACAACAATTGGGGCAAAAGGATCACTCCTTTGACTCCAGGTTTATCCAATTTGTTAAACTAGTACGTCGATTACTTGTCGTTTCGGAAAGTCACACCAAAATCTCGATGTCACAATCCAAGTTAAACGAGTATTTGTAAATACCTAAAATAATAGCACAGTCCGAAGGGAGTATCGAGTCAACCATTTCTTAGGTGGACGTCACGTCCTCTGGGACCAAGTTAAGGTCCCAGACCTTCTAGGAGACCTCTTCCCTATGAGAGCTCATAAGAACCCGAAGGGACCACCGAGTCGACCATTTCTTAGACGGACGTCACTCCCTCTGGTCCCAAACTAGGGACCCAACCCTTCTAGGGGACCTCTTCCCTTTCCGATGGATGAGGTCATAAGACCGGACCTCTTACGGTGCTTGACAGGTACCCTAGTGTCTCTCAGCCTGTACTGACTCGCTGAAAGTGAATAGTCACAGTCCGTGAAACGATTCGAGATCTCCATTTGTTCTGTACTAGACACGAGAGTCCTCAAATATCAGATCACCATTGAGTCCGTGCTTCTACCACAAATGTTATCACATATTAAAAAAAAAATTCTTGGTTGAGAATTTTAAAATAAAATAATAATAAAAGGAAATAAACTGACGACCCAGAAGTAACGACGTGTACCTGAAAGAGATCAACGTCACTCACCCCCGATGAGACAAAAACACCACACGTCCGAAGAGTAACGTCACCAAAGAGAACAACGCCTTCGTACCCAAGATTCCGTGCAACCGAGTCATCGACACCGGGTGTCCGGAGCAACGGGACGCCGTCCACCCCAGCAGGATCTGGTCCCTAGTTTGGACACAGGGACCGTAACCGACCACCTAAGGATTGGTAACCTGGTGAGCCCATCAGGGGGTCATCACATATTAATAATGTATCATCTAAATAGACAACCCAACTGGTCTTTCAAACAAACGCAAAAAGATATTGTAGAATACCTTTTTGGACTTACTTGAAAACCGATTGGGTTATGATGTGTTATCCTTGTGTTTTCTTCTTCACTGGGAGAACTCGTCCGTTCACTACACATATAGGTCCCTCCTCAAATGTCTCCACAAGTTGAATAAAGAATTACCTACACATCTTAAAGTGAACCCCAAATTTCCAATTTTTTTTTTTTAAGACCTCTCTCCAGGCCACACACGTCTCCAAATCAGTCGTGTATAAATGCGTGTAAGTGACAGACATTCCACCACATGACTTTCGTTCCGTCACGTTCACAAGATAGTCTATTCTAGGACTAAGGACGGGATTATCTCGAATGTGAGACCGTTCCTTTTATCCGTACTGTAAATACTCATAATTTATGAATATTGGAGTTACATGCAATACTCTTCCATTCATCTCATGACATTCTTGTAGATTGTCCCTGGATAAATTCTAATTCCCCATTTCAATCCGGTGGGATTCATTCCCTTCAACTTCGACTCTAACTTCATCTTCATCCTCAATCCCCCTTTTTTTTTTGTCCGTCTCATTAAGTCCGTCTTTCTTATTGTCAAAGTTTCAAACAACCTACAGAATCTTCTACCGTTTTTCAACTTTCTCTGACCAGAACAAACCATTCGTCTCGTTCTCTGGAAATCTCTTTGTTCTCCGAAGTCTCCACAAGTCTCGGAACGACAACAAGTCAACGATTCAGTACAGGTCGAGAACGCTGGGGTACCTGACGTCGTGTGGTCCGAAGGGACAGGACATGACAGAGGATCTCAAACGAGTCTAAGTGCAGGCAACTCAGTCACTACGGTAGGTTGGTAGAGTAGGGGACGACGGAGAAGAGGACGGAAGTCAGTGGCTCGTGGTTTCGAAAAAGTTACTCAACCGAGAAACGTAGTCCACCAGATTCATAACCTCGAAGTATTAGTCAGGAAGGTCACTTATAAGTCCCAACTAAAGAAAATCCTAACTGACCAAACTAGAGGAACGACAGGTTCTCTGAGAGTTCTCAGAAGAGATGGTCGTGTTAAGTTTTCGTAGTTAAGAAACCGCGAGTCGGAAGAAATACCAGGTCGAGAGTGTAGACACGTACTGATGACACTTTTAGTATCGAAACTCACATACCTCGAAACAACCGTTTCACTACAGAGACGAAAAATTATACGACAGATCCCACCAGTATCGAAGGGAAGGTTCCTCATTTGCAGAAAGTCAAAGTACCGACGTCAGTAACAGTCGTCACCAAAAACCTCGGGTTCTTTTATTTCACTTTCACTTTCAACGAGTCAACACAGACTGAGAAACACTGGGGCACTTGATATGTCAGGTACTTGAAGAGACCCGGTCTTATCACCTCACCCATCGGAAAGGGAAGAGGTCCCCTAAAAGGGTTGGGTCTCTAGCTTGGGTCAACCAAGTAAGAAATGGTTGACTTGGTGTTCCCTTCGTTCTGTTATTTTAGACAGTGACAAAGGGGAAGACAAACTGTACTTCACTACCCTGACCTACGGTACTAGAAGCAAAAAACTTACAACTCAAAATTCGGTCGAAAAAGTGAGAGGAGAAAGTGGGAGTAGTCCTCCGAGAAATCAAGAAGAAGTGAAGGACGGTAATCGCATCGTAGTAGACCCATAGACTCCAACAACCATAAAGAGGGTCGTCAGAACTAAGATCAAGCACTAAGTCGGGCCGCAAAGAGTACTACATGGGACCCGTATTCAATTTACGTGAGGAACTGCGTGAGGAAATGGTCGAAACATGGTCAGGAAACGAGATACAGGTCAAGATTGTCAACGAAGAACCGGACGTATGAATAAAGAGTCCTCTGTCCAGTCCACCAGACCATAAGGGTAGAGAACTTCTTAAAAGGTGTCAAACAACACTAGGTGTGTCAGTTTCAGAAATCACATCAGTCACTTCGTCTTCACTACAAAAGGGTCTTAAAGGAACGAAAGTGATACTAGGTCACTTGCAACCGCTAAATTTGAGACCAAGGAGACGGGAAAGATTTAGGTCAAACATGTCGACCTTCAAGAGCCAAGTGTATGACGACTTCAGAGTGAACTTCCTAAAACTCGTATTGGAATGATCACACACTTTACTTACGTCAACATACCATCAAACTAGTAAGAAACCGTAACGGGAAGAAACCCTAACCTTCTCGGTCGGAAGTCCGGAAGAATTTTATAGTCAGAAATAGAATTGTCCCTTACTTTACCAGTCTACACAATGACACACTACTTATCTTACCTCTTCACGTTCTTCCAGGTACCTCGTCAGTTCTTCCGCCGAGAAACCCGTTCCCTTGGTAACAGGATTTCCTTCAACTTCTATGCCCTTTCTCCTGTTTCTGTCAAGAGGGAGTCCCGACTCCTAGAGTTTGAAGGTTGTCTTAGCGAACCTCCGGGACAATTTTTGTCTAACGACCCAGGGTCGAGGTTTCGAAGACTAAGTGAAACAAATTTCAGCCCGGACTCTTAAACGTAAAGATGTCGAAGGGACCACGGAGTCTATCATTTTTTAGGCGGACGTGATACCCTCTGGAACCAAGCTAGGGACCCAACCCTTCTAGGGGACCTCCTCCCGTACCGTTGGGTGAGGTCATAAGAGCGGACCTCTTAGGGTACCTGTCTCCTCAGGCCGCCTGATGTCGGGCACCCCAGCGTTTCTCAACCTGTGGTGACTCACTGATTCGTGTTCAAGGAGTACACGGTTACGATGATCAGACCCTTGGTGTGAAACTCTTGGTGACGGAACATCCCGAAGGGTCCACCATGATCACCATTTCTTGAGCAGACGGTCACGTCCTCTAGATTCTCTGCACCCAAGCTAGGGGCCCAGTCCTTCTAGGGGACCTCCTCCCGTACCGTTGGGTGAGGTCATAAGAACGGACCTCTTAGGGTACCTGTCCCCTCGGACCACCCGACGTCAGGCACCCCAGTGTTTCTCAGCCTGTGCTGATTTCGTTGACTCGTGTCGTGTCGGAGTATCCCGTCCCCCAATCTTATGTCTCGTGTCTCCTGGTCTACTCGGAATACGTCCTCCTCTCTGCAGAGGAAGGGACACTATCCTCCTTCCTCACTCACCCGTATCCACACTGATTCCACCTGAGAACCAAGCTCTCTTCCTTTAACACCATCAAGATTGGAGTAAGAACAAAAAAGGACTTCACCTTATTTAGTAAATAACTTTCATCTTAGTCCATTCACCTCACCCCTACCCACCCATCATCCGTCCGCTTACTCTCTAGACCTCTCTCACCACTTCCAGACTTTACTGGTAACTAGCCCTATCCTCTACCATTTGTTCCATTCCTTTATCTTTCCACCGACCCATCGGACCTTCTACCTCTCGTACGTAAATGTCAGTATCGACATACTAAGAGGAGTCCTGGAGAGTCGTCGGGACAGTTCCTTTCCAACTGCCAAACTAAGTAGGTTCTAATCTTGAAACGGTCAAAACATCCCTTCCTTTAACTCCGTACCTTTACCTCCAGTAACAGTTCTCTCACCTATCTTCTCTCTATGTTCTTCTTTCCTTCTCTCCGTTTCAACCCTCCCCAACTGTCTCTAAGTCTTCAAGTCATGTCCTCAGACCGTAAGTCTCTAAAACCCTACCCTTTGTCTATGCCCCCTGTCCATGTACACGACCTTCCTGTCCTCCATCAGGACTCTTACCCCCTATAAACTTAAAGTCTAAAGTCTCCACATCTTCAATACCACTAATGTTCCAGATCCCACTTCGATACCTTCTCTCAACAACCCTATCTCGTCTCTTTTTTAAATAACCACTATCCTCGAGTTTCTTGTACAACTTACTCAATAGGTACATCTGGAACTCTGGGAATCATTCCTACTACCCTTACTACTATTGTCGTTGTCAATTACAAATGACTCATGAATGACACACAGTCCATGATAAGACTCAGAAAATGTACTTAATTGGCAAAATAGACATGTTGTTTAGGATACTGAACGACGATGGCATAAAATAAAATATTTACTCCTTTGAGCCCTTTTCTTCCAATCCCTTGTACCGGTTCCGTCGTATCGATGAGACACCATCATGGTTTTGCACTCGTGTCCGCCAGAGTAACAGAGGTCTCAGACAGGAAAATGAGAATGAGACCTCCGTTCCTGAACGTCACTTCTCTTTAAAACTCTCGGTCTACAGTTTCGGTAGTCATTACATCCTCATTACTCATTCAACTCTCTACTGTCGACGCTACTCTCAACTTTACATCACGTCGTTCTATCGTCTCCCTTCTCCGAAAATGTCTCTTCTACTTTCTCATTACTAAACGTTTCCCACAACTCTTCCCCTCGTTTATTTTATCGTAGAGTGGAAATTAGAACTTCATACCCTCTTATCCATCGCTAACGTAACTCCTATGTACCCTTTGACGTAGGAATCTCCGTACGTCTGAATGGGAATTCTTATCCAGTCTCCCCCGAAGGGACCACCAGGTCCCCCATCCTTCCTTTAGACAGAACGTTAAGTCCCCTGTGGTCAAGCTAGGGACCAGACCCTTCTAGGGCGAACGACGCCTCAGAGATTCGGACACACGGCGTTGATGACTCGGTCACGAGGTGTTGTTCTCTTTGGTGACGTTACGCTTCGGACCCGGGACGTTCCTTCTTATTGGGGGTGAGCGACGTTGATCTCTTTTGATTTTTAAATTTTTTCCTCCAGTCCCTAGTCAAATACTCGTACGCCGGAGACGTCGGGAGCGTGACTCTCTCCGGAGCAAGAACTAAATCACAAGACGAGAGTAATAGCACTCTAAGAATTAAAAACTTGTTCATTCGGTGTAAAAGTAAAACATGGTCTAGGACTTTTGAATTTACATCGGACAGAACGCTCTCCAATCCCTTGTTTGATACTTCCATGACTCGTATGACCACTGAAAGACTAGCACCTTATCTTTAAGGTCTGTTAAGTCACCTTAAAAACTTCTCTTTTTCTTCAACCAAAGATTTCCTCTCCTTCACATCTAGCAACATCGTCATTGTCAGCACCAGACCAATCACGAATTGTTGATCAAGAAAGGGGTATTTTGTTTCAGTTCAGGACTCAACATCTGAAACGATTAAATACACCACATTTATGATGGTGACACTGGTCAAAGTTTGATCTTGCACTTCAGTGACTTGTGTCGTAACCGTCTCTACTTGTGTCAGTCGTGTGAATGTCCTATTGATACTAGGTATTTTAATCTGTTCGTTTTAATCTGAATACCATCTAAATCCGGACTGTCAGATGACCTTCTACCACTTTCGAGTTTGAATCCGGAATGTCTTAAGTCCATACAGCACCCCCCTCCTAGGACTTCAACACAACCGACCCCTCAAGAAAAAGAATAACAAGTGGTCAGTATCTGTCACCGTTATTTAACGACGATCGGTGGACGGTCACGTCCATCTGCATTCTCTGCGTCCAAGTCCGGGACCCAACCCTTCTAGGGGACCTCCTCCCGTGCCGTCGGGTGAGGTCATAAGAACGGGTCTCTTACGGTACCAGTCTCCTCGGACCGCTCGACACCAGATGTCTCACCGTTTCTCAGCCTGTGTCGACTTCGTTGAATCGTACGTACGTTCGTGTCTGTCCTAGAGTTCGAAATACCAGATTGCACCTCTCACCCACCTGGACCTCCCTTCTTATGACTCGAACTTGAAACTTTGGGACCTTCACCTTCACCCGAAACACGTCACAATGTGTCTCTGTAATGTATCAAACCATAATGTACAACCCTTGACTTTCGTAACGCTTTTTTACCCCTTTCACTTCAGAAGTCTAGGTCTGTTACTCTAAACTGGAATGTGGTACGAATCCTCAAAGTCAGAGTAGGGCTTCCGGTACCTATCGAGACCACATTATAACTGACGACCACCCCACCAGACTAGTGGAACACGTAAGTCTTATCAATTGACGATCCGGAAAGAAAGTCTTCTCCTGAACCTTAAGTTTGAAGACAAATTGTATGATCTCTCTCATTCTCTTTACACACGTGACGTCTAGAAGATTAATCCCTTCTGACTGATCGTCGTAATCCAAAATCAAACATGACAAAAGTGATCCCATCCAGTTCCTTCAGACGCAGGTTTCCTCCTTCTTTAGCATACCATTTAATGAGAAACGGACTTACGCATGTCTTAACGTTTCCGGACCCCAACAGTTATCGTAAAAAAATAAGAAAACTTTTATACATGTATAACGGAGGCTCTCATCCACAACACTTGAAAATCGTTAAGATCTTCACCTTTCCTTACGGTACTTAAATAAGGGGAAAAAGTCGAATCTCTTCCTCTTCGACCATGACAACCAAATTCATGAAATAGGAAAGATACATTACTTGGAGACTTAACAACCACCCTCCTCGTACCTTCGAACAACTGACCCATGTCCTTGTAAACGTCACGTTCCTCAAGTCAGTAACCGTTAATTGACGACGGTTAGGACGAAAGACTTTCCTCTCACAAGAGAAACTCGGGACCTTTATTTCCGGGTTAATCCATAGGGGTGTACATTCGAAACTGAAGTCTTCTAGACTCCACGAGGAAAGAGAGATGGTCGTGGTAGAGGGGCAAACATCAGTTATAATGTGGAAAAGTTGGGGATGTTCCTTCACCGAAAGACTTCTTGTGTACAGACTCTTCCTATTCACTCGGTTCGGGAACCTGTGAAGAGAAGACAGAAAATAGTGGCTCCTTTCGAACACGACTGAGATGTCTTTCAGCCTTGGATGGAGAATGGTCTTCTATCTCCGCACCCCACACTCGTCGTCGTCGTCTCGGAACGTATTGGTTTCTGTCTTTGGGTTCGTCAAAACAAAGGGGAGTAGGTATGAAAACCAAACCAAACCAAACAAAGAGTCCCAAAAGGTGAACCAACGAAAGAGAATCAAAAATAAAAATTTAGAAAGGAAATTAGGAAATCCGAACACTTTAAAAACGGTTCCCAAGAAAGTAAGAAGACCAATAATAAAGGACTGTGTAAACCTTAGAGACTCCTAGATCAAAAGAGGTCGAGGAATAAGAGTCAATAGACTCGTCGTCTGTGGTTTTAAAAATAATCGGGGTCCACGGGAAGGACCCCGACCTGGTCCCAACACCCAAAGAGTGTAGAATCACTGGATCCGGGAAGGGCACAACAGACACACATATACAAGTGATTTGTGTAGGAATTGTGGGGGGTGGGAGGTGGAAAAATTGGAATGGACTCACCGAACAACATAACTCTCTTTTTGACACGTCGGACAAGGAAACAACACTCATAGGTTCTTAGGAGAATACCGGAGGGACCACCGAGTCACCATTTCTTAGACGGACGGTCACGTCCTCTGTGTCAAGTCAGGGACCAGGTCCCTCTAGGGTGTACAGCTCCTCGTCGATTCGGGCGTGTGGCGGCGACAACTTGGACACGAGACCTCAGGCCCTCGTCGTCGAAGACTCGGGTGGGTGACGTCGACGGCTTCGGACACGCGGGATCCCGGACACGACACGCTGTCCTCCCCGGGGGGAAGTGACGTCGGTCTCTTTTCGAGGGTTCGTTGTTTCTGGGTGTGTCGCTTTCTACTTATGCACTGTAATAAAAATTTTTTAGGGACAATGACATAAAAAGGAAAAATTTCCATAATCACGGACTAGGTATTATGGAAAAGGAATAAGAAAAAAGGCGATATTGACATGGGAAAGAGGAGATTAGACTCAAGACCAAGAAAATAGGCTAATAGACAACAACAAAAATTAACTTCATACCAACTAAATAACACAATCGAAGTCCACATGTCGTTTCACTTAACCAATACGTACACATACCTATGTATGAAATTTCTTAAGAAAAGGTAACATCAAATAATATTCTATAACTTATATCAAGGGACACAATATGTCACTTAGGAACAACAAACAGAGAAAATGTGACGGAGAACTCTTTAGACATACGTCCAGTCCTTCGTTGTCAATCTTGACCTGTACCTTGTTGTCTGACCAAGGTTTATCCTTTTCCTCATGCAGTTCCGACATTTAACAGCGGGACGAATAAATTGAATATACGTCTCATGTAGTACTCTTTGTGACCTGACCTTCTTTGTGTTCGACCTTAGTTCTAACGGTCCTCTTTATAGTTATTGGAGTCTATACGTCTACTATGGTGGGAAATACCATCTTTCACTTCTCCTCGATTTTTTGGAGAACTACTTTCACTTTCTCCTCTCACTTTTTCAACCGAATTTCGAGTTGTAAGTCTTTTGCTTCTAGTACCGTAGGCCAGAGTAGTGAAGTACCCTTTATCTACCCCTTTGCCACCTTTGTCACATTCTGAAATAAAACACCCGAGGTTTTAGTGACGTCTACCACTGACGTCGGTACTTTAATTTTCTGAGAATGAGGAACCTTCTTTTCAATACTGGTTGGATCTATTATATAAGTTTTCGTCTCTGTAATGAAACGGCTGATTCCAGGCAGATCAGTTCCGATACCAAAAAGGACACCAGTACATACCTACACTCTCAACCTGACACTTCTTCCGACTCACGGCTTCTTAACTACGAAAACTTGACACCACAACCTCTTCTGTGAACTCTCAGGGAACCTGACGTTCCTCTAGATTGGTCAGGTAAGACTTCCTCTAGTCGGGACCCTAAAGAAACCTTCCTTACTACGACTTCGACTTCGAGGTCAGGAAACCGGTGGAGTACTCTTCTCAACTGAGTGACCTTTTCTGAGACTACGAACCTCTCTAACCCCCGTCCTCTTCTTCCCCTGCTGACTCCTACTCTACCGACCTACCGTAGTACCTGAGCTACCTGCACTCAGACTCACTTGAGGACCTCTACCACTACCTGTCCCTACGGACCGCACGACGCTAAGTACCCCAGCGTTTCTCAGCCTGTGCTGACTCGCTGACTTAACTTGACTTGACCTGACTCACACGAAGACAATTAGGGTATGAGGACTAAATAGGAGGGGGTGGGGGAACGGTGAAAGGAGAAACCATTGGTATTTAAACAAAAGATACAGACACTCAGACAAAGATAAAACATTTATTCAAGTAAAAATGAGAAAAAAACTAAGGTGTACACTTACTATATTATAAACAAAAAGACACAGAGTGAATGAAATGTATCATATTATTAGAGATCCAAAGTAGGTACAACGACGTATACCGTAACAAAGTAAGAAAAAATACCGACTCATTATAAAGTAACGAAAGGGGCACCATTTCTTAGACGGACAGTTACGTCCTCGACGTCCTCTGTGTACCCAAGTTAGGAACCCAACCCTTCTAGGGGACCTCATCCTTTATCGTTTACCGTTGGGTGAGGTCATGGGAACGGACCTTTTAAGATACCTACCTCTCCGGACCATCCGATGTCAGGTACCCCAACGTTTGTCAGTCTGTACTGACTCATTGAAGTTACAGTCACAGTTATAAGAACGGTCCTATTAGGGTACCTGTCTCCTCGGACCACCTGATGTTAGGCACCCTAGCGTTTCTCGACCTGCAGTGACTCGTGTGTACACACGTAGGTCATAAGGTAACACACGCACAGATATTTCACTTTCACTTTCACTTCAGCGAGTCAGCACAGGATGAGAAACGCTGGGGTACCTGACATCGGATGGTCTAAATGTGTGGTGTAGGAGTAGGTAAGTAGATAACGAAGTACAGAACCGACGACACTTGTCACGACGACACTCGTCAACCCCATGCACATAGAAAAGTTAATCGCGAAAACAGAAAAGATCTATATACCATATATATATCTACATATATAAAGATCTATATAGTAGGACCTAGAATGCCATTGAGAGAAAAATTAAAAAACTCCTTAGACAAAAGGTACCAACGACGTGGTCAAATGTAAGAGTGGTTGTTACAGCCTTCCGAAGGAGAAGAGGTATGGGAGGGTCCTAAATAATAAAATCTGAAAAACTACTACAGATAAAACTGACAACACTTCACCATGGAATAACATCAAAACTAAACGTAAAGAGATTGTTAACTGATACACCTCGTAGAAAAGTACACGGACAACCGGTAGAGATAGAAGAAATCTTTTTGCAGATAAATCCAGAAGAAAGGTAAAAAACTAACCCAACAAACAAAAAAAACTATAAATCGACATATTTGACAAGTACATAAAACCTCTAATTAGAGAACAGTCACCGAAGTAAACGTTCATAAAACAGGGCAAGACACCCAACAGAAAAGCAAAACAAATACCAAAGGAACGACACGTTTTCGAAAATTCAAATTAATCATCATAAAAAAAAATGAGATCCTCCACCTAGGGTTTTCTAGAACGACACTAAATACAATCTCACAAGACGGATACGAAAGGAAACTCTCAAAATATCATAGGCCAGAATGTACTACACTAAAAATTTACCTTAAAAATTATAAAAGACTATAAAGTAATAATCATATTCCTTTACGTTGTCTAAAGATGTATCAGATATATAGAATATAGGACGATGGAACGACTTAAGTAAGTAGTCAAGATTGTCAAAAACACACCTCAGATAGCAAAAGAGTCGCATATCTCTCTCATAGTACAGGAACCGTATGTCACTATTAAAATGAAGAAGGGATGATTAAACCTATACAAAAGAAAGAAAAAGAACAAACTAACGACACCGATCTTGAAGGTCATGATAATCTTCAAGAACAGAACATGGTCTTAAATAACCCTTCCGAAAGTCGAAAAGTGACAATTCATAACCCAACCGACACCCAAACAGGAGTCACCGAAAATAATACAATTCTATATAAAAGAAATATAGGAGAAACCATTATCAAAGAAAATAGTACTTACCTACAACTCAAAATAGTTTACGAAAAAGACGTAGATAACTCTACTAGGACACCAAAAACAGAAACCAACTACACTAATAGACGAAAAATGACACACTTTATTTAAACTTTTACACAAACAACTGATGAAACATTCAATTGAATACTTCGTTCTTCATTTCTCTCAAAACAACACCGAGGTAATAGTCGGAAAACGACCAACCGTCTTGAACTCGGTACCCCTTTTGTCAGAGTTTTGGTCGGTACAGCTCTCTACTATACCCCACCCTCTACCCTACCCCTAAGTCCTAATCTTCGAACATATGTGCGCACCACCTAAGTACAGTTACATACCGTTTTGGTTATGTCATAACATTTCATTTTATTTCATTTTTTTTTGGGTCGGTATAGAATCAATTGTGAGGATAGTAGGGAGGGGTAAAGAGGAAAGTACCTACCAGAATCAAAGAGTTCCTCTAAAACTCTCGATATTGAAACATTGACTGATAATTTTTCTATTTGGGACGGTACAAGATTAGAGTCGAAAACGACTCTTAACCCAACCCCACACAGTAAGTCGGGGGGACCGAAACGATGACTCTCTATAGAAAGGAGACCATCCTAAAAACAATCACTGTCACTATCAAAAACAAAATTATATTAACACAGAGTTGATTTTTACACAACGCCCGACTTAAAAACACTTAGTGAGAGATGATAAATCATCTGTAGTCACATCGTACACAGAATACTTCCTCTCGAGGAGGGACCTGACACCGTTGTGATGGACCTATTCATAGTTGTACGGCACATATGGGACGTCCGAGGACGAGTCTTGTCAAGACGAGTCGAATACTACCTCCTATCAAAACAGTAAAACTTAATACTATAATTAGTCACCCAGACCGAACGGGACACACATCTTCCAACCGGGTCTCATCTCCACCCCCTCTTCCTTCTCCCTCTTCCCCCTCTCCTTACTTCCCTACCTCTTCTTCTCATACTTATCTTTGGAAAGTAGTAAGACTTATTTCGAAGGTACTTCTTTGTCGACAACTGTAGTCCCGGTACTAAATACGTCAACCCAATCAAAGACACTAAAGACAGCTCATGGTCTTTTTTGACGGGGTTCCTTTGCCGGGGTCAGAGGGACTGGGACATAGTAGGGATTTTTAGAAAACCGTAATGAAATATCAAAGACTTCATTTTACTAAACAAGGGATAGAGGAAAAAGAAAAAGAAATTTTTATTTATTATTATTATTACTATTATTTGACGAAGAAAGTTTTACTTTTAGACGGACGGAATGACTCTTTATGAAGACACGAAGATGAAGACCCTTAGGTAAGATTTCGTCATTAAGGATCTATTTCTTTCTCGAAATGTGAGTTGCCACTCTATCATAAATAAATTATTTTTTCACCTTCGTCAGAATACTCCCCTTTCCCTACACGTAGGTTATCATTATGTACAAACCGGCCTACTTACTGTCAAGACCATGACGGAAGATAAAAGGTGAGGTCGGTGTGACTTATCTCAGAAACGAGAAGACACCTGTGGTACGATGACGTCGCTCGTGCTGTGGTATGAAAAATTTTTTTATCGAAATAACAGTATATTAACTGTGCACTATTTGACATGTAAGAAAATTACCAAACAAATAAATAAATAACCGACACGACGTGTTGAACACCCCAGAATCAAGGGACTGGTCCCAAACTTGGATACGGGGAGACGTCACCTTCGTACCTCAGGATTGGTGACCTGGTGGTCCCTTAAGGGATTTGACACATACAATCTGACACATTAAACTAATAAAAATTGTATATATATATATGGGTATTTTAGTAGTAATATTTTTATCCAGTACTTATATAGACAATGGGGGTCTCAAATGAGGACAGAAAGAAAAGGTAAGGGAGGGAATAAGATCCGTCGGTGACTAGACGAAATCCAAGAATATCTAAAAGATCTCAAAAATTTATCTTAGTATGTAATATAAGAGAAGAAAATAACTCCATATTAAATGTCAAAATAACTCTATATTAAATGTATGGCATTTCGAGTAAGGAACCTCTTCCTTTACCGTTGGGTGAGACCATAAGAACGGACCTCTTAGGGTCCCTGTCTCCTCGGACCACCCGACGGCAGATACCCTAGCGCGTCTCAGCCTGTGCTGACTTCGCTGAATCGTCGTCGTCGTCGTCGAGTAAGGAAAATCCACATGTCAAGTCACCAAAATCATTTACATCTCTCAACATATCGAGGGAGACACCGAGACACCGAGTCACCGAGTAACCATTCCTTAGACGGACGATTACGTTCTCTGTGTCCAAGCTAAGGACCCAACCTTTCTAACGGACCTCTTCCTCTACCGTTGAGTCAGGTCATAAGAACAGACCCTTTAGGGTGCCTGTCTCCTCGGACCTCTGATGTCAGTACTCCAGGGTTTCTCAGCCTGTATTGAATTGTTGATTTGGTGTTGTTGTATCTCAACACGTACTAGTGGTGTCGGTCAATTGTAAAGGTACCGGGGTTTTGAAGGGACCACGAGCAAACGGGTTTTGCTCGGTGTGAGGGAACACGTAGGGACGAGGGAGAGGGTCGGGACCGACGGGTGCCAAACACATTGAAACGGAAAAGACCCGAAGGCACACTTGCCCCGGTCCGTTGTACACCAGGAAGCGCAGAGTGACAGAGGGAACCGCGTTACAGAGCTACAGGTAGGAACAACAAACACAGCCATCAACCTAAGAAAGACAATGACATATCACAGGGTGACACACCTGTACAGTATTAAACAAATAGGTGAACAACTACGTGTAAACCCAAAAAGGTCTAAAACCGATATCTATTTCGACGATCCTTGTAAACACACCAGAAACATAGTTGTATGCAAATTTAAAAAGAACCCATTTATGGTCCCTCACCTTATCGACCCAGTATAGTATCCAAGACATAAATTATAAAATTCTTTTAATGGTTTAATAAAGGGTTTATCAACATGGTAAAATGTAAGGATAATCATTACATACTTTCAAGAGTAAGGAGACGTAAGAGTGGTAGTGAACCATATTCAGAAAAAGTAAAATCTATACCACTTTCTTTCACTTCAGCGAGTCAGTACAGGCTGAGAAACGGTGGGGTACCTGACATCGGATGGTCAGAGGAGGTAGGTACCCTAAAAGGTCCGTTCTTATGACCTTACCCAACGGTAAATTATCTATACATTATCATAGAGTAATACCAAAACAAACGTAAAGGGATTAATGATTACCACAACTTGTAGAAAAGTACAAGTAGAAAAGAATCAACGATAGGTATACAAAAACCATTTCACAAGTACAAAAGGGGGCAAATTTTTTAACCTAACAAAAGTATACATATACACATACATATATATATATCTGTGTGTATATATAAAACGTATATTCATTAAATAGTCTATACACAAAATGTTTATAAAAGAGTCAGAGACCGAGCGAAAAGTAAGACATTCGTCACCAAAATTTTTTAAAAAAATTAACTTTATAGGTACTTGACTTCTCGGATCACTAAAAAAGTTACCTAGTACGTAAACTAGAAGATAGATTCTCTCCAAAGAGAATTCAAAAGAAAGTTTTCAAAATATCAAAATCTAAAATTTAAATCCCGACCTTTTCCTATCCTTTACCAAAGGAAGGGAGGAAAACTAGTCAGACCGATCTAAAAGATCTTCCGTTAGGAACCAAAGTAAAGAAAAAGAGATAACGAAAGAGAACAGAGAGTAACCAAAAACAAGATTAAAAATAATAAAGTAAAGTAAAACAAGATTAAAAAATGATAAAGTACCGACAAATTAAACCTAAAGTAAACGAGAAAAAAAGATCAAAAAATTCCATATTAGACTTCAACTCTGAACGAAGAAAAATTATCCCGAGAAGGGACCACCGAGTCTACCATTTCGCAGACGGATGTTACAGCCTCTGGACCCAAGCTAGGGACCCAACCCTTCTAGAGGACCTCTTCCTTTACCGTTGGGTGAGGTCATGAGAACGGACCTTTTAGGATACCTGTCTCCTCGGACCATCCGATGGCAGGTACCCCAATGTTTCTCAGCCTGTGCTGACTCACTGAAGTGAGTGAGTGAGAAAAATTATCCCGAAGGGACCACCGAGTCTGACATTTCGAAGACGGACGTTACGTCCTCTGGGTCGAAGCTAGGGGCCCAGCCCTTCTAGGGGACCTCTTCCTTTACCGTTGGGTGAGGTCATGAGAACGGATTTTTTAAGGTGCCTACCTCCTCAGACTACCCGATGCCGTTTCTCAGCCTGTGCTGACTTGCTGAAGCAAAGCAAAAGTAAAGAAAAATTATACCCGTAAAAGCACGATATTTAAAGGTAGATTCATGTCAAAATCGGTGTAGGATGTCTAAAACCATAAACACAAATGTCAAAGTAAGTCAAGTCTTATGAAAGTTTAAAGGTAAAACGAATAAGGAAAGTGAAAACCTAATAGATCTTATCACAATACATCAAGGGTTTACAAACCCCCTAAAAGGTCTATAACAACATGACAACGAACATTAAATCACGACAACATCGGTCACTTACGACATACTGAATTTAGAAAAATTTAAATAATTCTGAGACAAAGTCACGACTCTTATGTCAGATAGAACCATTTACAAGGTTCACGTGAACTTTACTTATACATATGACGACAATAACAACCCGTCGACAATGTATTTACAGTCTAGTTTAACCAATCACACCAAGTCTAGAGGACATAGGAATAAAAGATAATTAAAGATATTTAATAAATCTCTCTCTTACTTTATAGTGTGAGGTAAAATATCTATGTAAACAAACAGGATCACAATCTACTCGAAGAACATGAAACTTCGAGACAATATCTATTTATTTACAAATCCTAATGACACAGAAGAACTACTTGACTGGGGATGGTACCATTGTAAATAGGAGAAATAGAGACAATCATAAGAAAGGAGAAAAAAAAACATATCAAATAGACACATAAGAACGGTGGAACGGAATTATAGAAGACGAAGACAATCCAGGAATGATAGAGACAGGAAATGACACGAGTAGAAATGTGCTTTACAAGGAAACCATAGTAATTAAAAGAACTTCTCTAGAGATCAGAGAGAAAAAAGAAAACTTCTTTCGACTCACGACTTCTTACCTACGAAAACTTGACACCACAACCTCTTGTGAGAACTCTCAGGGAACCTGACGTTCCTCTAGGTTGGTCAGGTAGGATTTCCTCTAGTCAGGACCCACACGAAACCTTCCTGACTACGATTTCGACTTTGAGGTCACAAAACCGGTGGAGTACGCTTCTCAACTGAGTAACCTTTTCTGAGACTACGATCCTCCCTAACCCCCGTCCTCCTCTTCCCCTGTTGTCTCCTACTCTACCGACCTACCATAGTGACTGAACTACATGTACTCAAACGCACTTGAGGCCCTTAACCACTACCGGTCCCTCCGGACCGCACGACGTTAAGTACCCCAGCGTTTCTCAGCCTGTGAGACTCACTGACTTGACTTGACGGATAACTACCTCTTCTATTCTCCCAATACCTTCGAAGGTGGTATCAAATTCAAGTCAAGTCAAGTCAAGTCAAGTCAGTGAGTCAGCACAGGCTGAGAAACGTCGAGGTACTTAGCGTCGAGCGGTCCGGAGGGACAGGTAGTAGTAGAGGGCCTTAAGTGAGTCTGAGTGCAGGTAGCTCAGGCACTACGGTAGGTCGGTAGAGTAGGAGCCAGCAGGGGAAGAGGAGGACGGGGGTTAGGGAGGGTCGTAGTCTCAGAAAAGGTTACTCAGTGGAGAAGAGTACTCCTCCGATTTCATGACCTCAAAGTCGAAATCGTAGTAAAGAAGGTTTCTTTAGGGTCCCAACTAGAGGAAGTCTTACCTGACCAACCTAGAGGAACGTCAGGTTCCCTGAGAGTTCTCAGAAGAGGTTGTGGTGCCAAGTTTTCGTAGTTAAGAAGCCACGAGTCGGAAGAAGTGTCAGGTTGAGAGTGTAGGTATGTACTGGTTTCCTTTTTGGTATCGGAACTGATCTGCCTGGAATCAGCCGTTTCATTGCAGAGACGAAAAGTTATACGCTAGATCCAACCAGTATTGAAAAGAAGGTTCCTCATTCGTAGAAAATTAAAGTACCGACGTCAGTGGTAGACGTCACTAAAACCTCGGGGGTTTTTATTTCAGACTGTGACAAAGGTGACAAAGGGGTAGATAAAGGGTACTTCACTACCCTGGTCTACGGTACTAGAAGCAAAAGACTTACAACTCGAAATTCGGTTGAAAAAGTGAGAGGAGAAAGTCAAAGTAGTTCTCCGAAAAATCGAGGAGAAGTGAAAGACGGTATTCCCACCACAGTAGACGTATAGACTCCAATAACTATAAAGGGGGCCGTTAGAACTAAGGTCGAACACAAAGAAGGTCAGGTCGCAAAAAGTACTACATGAGACGTATATTCAAATTATTCGTCCCACTGTTATATGTCGGAACTGCATGAGGAAAAGGATAAACCTTGGTCAGACAACAAGTACAGGTCAAGATTGACAACGAAGGACTGGACGTATGTCTAAAGAGTTCCCCGTCCAGTCGACCAGACCATAAGGGTAGAGAAAGTCTTAAAAGGTGTCAACTAACACTAGGTGTGTCAGTTTCCGAAACTGTATCAGCTATTTCGTCTTTATCTACAAAAAGACCTTGAGATAACGAAAAAACTACTAGGTCACCTACAACCGTTAAACTAGAGACCAAGGAGACGGAAAAGATTTTGGTCGAACTTGTAGACCTCCAAGTGTCAAGTGCATAACGACTTCGGACCGAACCTCTTAAAACTCGTAATGACATGATCGAACACTCTACTCACGTTAACACGCCATCAAACTCGTAAGAAACCGTAACGGAAAGAAACCCTAAACTTACTTTTGACTGGAAAAGGTCAGGACACCGGTGACGACTCAAAAGGTTTAAACGACCGTATAACTCACGTCGTGAAAGTCTCGTAGTAGAAAGTCCTAAACTTTATCGAGTTGACCTTAAGGTAGTGGAGGTGATCGAAACAAGTATCACTACGAAAGATTCCGGGTGAACTGAAGTGTGAGATCCTACAGACCGAGATCTACTCACTAGTGTGATAGTATTAATAGAACCAGTACTTCTAGAAAAAACATGTCGAGAAGACACATAAGAACGGTGGAGAAGAACTATAGAAGACGAAGACAATCCAGGTATGGTAAAGACAGGAAATAGCTCGGGTAGAAACGTACTTTACAAGGGAACCATAGAGATTAAAAGAACTTCGCTAGAGATCAGATTGTAAATCTGGTCGAAATAAATATTCTCGACTCTTGACTTTTGTTGAATTTAGAGGGAGTCATTACTTACCCATTGTTTAAAACCACAATCGAGACGTACCACCGGAGACACACACACACACACGTACACGTACGCACGCACACGAGCCAGCTTAGACTGAGAGACCTTGCGATACCTGACATCAGACGGTCCGAGGAGGCAGGTACTTTAAAAGGTCCGTTCTTATGACGTTACCAACGGCAAAGGACAAGGTTCCCTGGAAGGACTGGGTCCCTAACTTGGGAACAGAAAACGTAGAGGACGTAATAATCGTCCCCGTAAGAAATGGCGACACGGTGGACCCTTCACACAATGAGCCATTATTTTTCTCACTATACTGTGCTATACTTAGAATTTTTACAAGACAACTCCCCTTCGTCGGTCTTTGATTTTATCAAACATACACTAAGGAAAATATACTTTAAGATTTTTTCGGGTTTGATCAATTACCACTGTCTTCGTTTAGACACCAACAGACTCGGATCTCTACCTCCGTCCTTAAATGACGTTTCCCGTACTTGGTCGAAAATTTTTTTTTAAACCAACTCTATGTTTTGATACAATCAAAGTCCCTCTGGACCCAAATTAGGGACCAAAGTCTTCTAAGGGACCTCCTTCCGTACCGTTGGATGAGATCATAAGAATGGACCGCTTAGGGGTACCGGTCTCCTCAGACCCCCCGACACCAGGTACCCCAGTGTCACTGACTCACTAATTCGTGTGGGTGTCAGAGGATATCACACTGGGAACTGACAGAAACGTCGGATGGACGACAGAGTTGTGGGACGGAGAGTGAATCGAATACTGGGAACGAAGGGTTGTGATCGGTACAATTAGAGTAAAGAAAACCGACAAGCACAGAGAGGGAAGTCGGAGAACAAATCAAATGGGAAATTTTGAGTAGAGTCCTGAGAGACGGAGGTCTTTCAGAAGGAAATAAATAATTTGATAGGAAGAAGTGTACGAAGGAGAGGTTCTTTCTCTTCATGAGACTGCCACAAAGAACCCAAGTCAGTACCGAGAATTTCCATATCAATGGTAAAACCGAACACAAAGATCAGGGTGATCTAACACATGAACAACTCGTGTCACTAATATTAAAATGAATACAAAACCTAGGAGTCCGGACGAAATATTATTCACGAATTATATATAAACAACTTTCTAACTTATATTTACAATTCACTGTTTTCCTTCATTTTCATGTGTACCTCGCTAATAATGACGAAACAAAATTCGTTTTGAAAAACGTATCTTTCTTTTTATGACCCTTCTAAATATAGTTTTAAAAAATTATGGTTAAATCCACCATTCTAATTAAAGAAATCATAAAAACCGTCAAAACTTAAAAAGTTTTTTCGTAAATTGAACATCAATAAAGTACTCTGTAATAGAATTTTTGACTGACATATTGAAAACGGACAAGTTTATTTAAAAACGTAAAGAGATCCAGGTGTCGTGTCTGTGTTAAAAATTAGGGAATTGGTGTCTGAACTCACACTTCTAAGGACCAACCAGGCTACATAGTCAAGTCGCACTCCGTAGTCTCCTAGGGTCACGCTGAGGATCGTAAGTCGTTCGTTTTTCGGGACTCCTTCAGGACTAACGAGTGGGAGACGGTCACCGAGGGAGGATATCAATACGGTGGGGATGGGGCGTCCGGAGAAAGGTCTCGTGGAGGTGTGGTGTGGGTCCACTCGGGAAACGAAGAGAGGAACCTCTATGCTACCCCTCTATCTCTAAAACTAGTTTCACAAGGGAAAATCACCCTTCTTTCCTGTCTCCGTACTGAAAATAATTATTTATGACATCTAATTTCTTTATTAGGATAATCAATCATAGGGACATTAATATCATGTACCAGAGAGTTAGTAAAAACAAGTCATTCGAGGTTGGATACCCTTAAATACGCCGAGACAGATCTCATCTTAAGGTGACGGATTCTGAGTCAATCTACTACCAGTCCCTTGGTTCGTCTCTGTGTGACCCCTCTTTCGACCTAGACGTGTTGACAAACGGAAGACTTACCGACTAGTATCCAGTCTTATAAACACAGAGACTAAAACTATCGTAGAAAGAAAAGAAAAATTTTTACGAATAAATCCGGTATGGTGCACCGAAGACCCTAGAATCAAGGGACTGGTCCCTAGTATGGACCTGGAGTCGTCACTTTCACGATTCAGGATTGGTCACCTGACGGTCTGTAAAGACGTAGAAATAAAAATTTCGTCGAGTATCTCTCCTCTAAATATGCCTCACAAGGAAATCGCCGTCCAGACGAAGTATTTAAGGTAAGACTCTATAATCCTCCTTTACCATTTAGTTCCTCTGATTCAACTAGAAATAGAGGACTTTTTCAGTTGTCCCACTTCGTTTCGGTCACTTTTACTTAAAAAAAAACGGTCAAAAATTAAAGGACTCCAAAGGAAACCACCAATATATTACACTTTAGATCCCAAAGTCAGGACGTCGTAATTTTATTAAAAACACAAGTCCGTCCTCCCAACACTAAAAACTATATTAATACTTTCTAAACCCGACGCGACATAAAAACAGGTAATATGAAAGAGACTCATATCACCAAAGAAAAGAAAAGAAAAAAGGAGAAAACTTTTTAACGAAGTCGTCAAGAATAAGGTGTAGGAACCCACAGATTTACGACTTCAAAGGAATTACCTACCAAAGTAAAGAGGGAATCAAGTCATAAGGGTTCGTCTGTCTATTTAGAGTTTAAAGTATAAACACATCCTTTGGGAAAAGTGGAAGGTTAGAACCTTATACCTACTTGGTCGGTCAACAAACGAAATTCGACAGAATCAAGAACCCAGAGTAGGTTTACTTGTTAATAACAATCTCTTTATTCTAAATATATTAGTCACTAAGAGTTTTCGGACATTTGTAAAAACTTACAATGTCGACACCTCCTCCCCACGATGACTGTAGATCAATCAACCATCACTGACCTATATGACAATCCCGAAGGGAACACCGAGTCTGCCATTTTGCAGACGGACGTGACGTCCTCTGGGTCCAAGCCATGATGATTTGTAGAATGTCCCACGTCCTATGGGGGAGTGGGAGTTGTGTGTGTACCTATTAACCAGATTTTACAGTATCAACTCTTTGAAACTGAACATACTTCATCGACCACTTATCGTCTTTCTATCATAGATTAATAATAGACCACACCTACAAGGTTTACGTCTTCATCAATTCCTTCATCTAATCAAACTTGACTTTACCAGACCTTTCTAAAAAAACCTTTCTTCTGACCGAAAATTCGGTCTTTGTTTCATGACATGAAACAAACGAACATTCTTATGTGGGGTCAACTTCTTTTATCAAAATCGTTTCAGGGGATCGTATCTGGTACCAAAGGTACCTCGGGTTCTCCCTTTTACTTATATCGATCTCCGTCTTAGTCCCCATCCTTCCTATTCTGCTACATTAGGTCACTACTACCTAGAGAATACCTATAGATCCTCAAACCTGACTTCGTACTTCACACTCACCCCCAGAATTCATCTTCTCATTTTACCACCCACTCCTAAAATCTTTTTAAACCGTTATCCACAAAGTCCTTCTGTCTTACCTGATCTTATCCCTCTCGATCGTCTCCTTTCTGGTTAATTCTAAGAACCTTAATAGATTCAGACACCAATATAGCCAACTTTACCTTTCTTTTAATTCCGACCGGGACACCAGTTGTAAAGAAACTCCTCGAAATACATAAAATAGTTGTATTTCTACTACTTTGTCTCGATTTAAGATAAATAACTTAAGACACTTTTCATGATATATTCCTCCCGAATCCCTTTCTGGTATCAATTTTATGTCACCTCTTTTTGAGTCTCTCTTTCCTTCTTTCACCTTATTATACCATATTATTGGTTCTCAAAAAATTCTACCTCCGTCAGTCGTCATAATCTACGATGTCTCCACTTCCAACTCCCAACTCTTTGTCGATAATCTAAACGATTTTCGTGAAACAACTACTGGAGACTTCTAAGAAAAGTCACTTTTTCACCCCGTCTCAGTGTAAAGTTCCCTAATCTCTCAACCATTTATTACTTCTTTACTTCTGTTATCGACTTTTAACAAATATCCTCTTTAAACTGATGTTTTCTTTCCTCTCTTTATTCTATCAGACCTGGATTATAGAATAGAGTACACATAACTGAAGAAAAGGTCAATATTTCCTTGACCACCACAGACGACCTTTGTCACAAGTCTAATGTAATGGATTCTTACTTCAAGTCAATTTACGTAAACAAGAAGGTCTTGGTCTACGTCCATTTTGTAGGTCAATTAAACATATCACAAAAGTAAATATTACTATAGATGTACGTAAATAAATAAGACTTTCAGGATACTCCAATCCTATATCGAACGTGTACATGTCTATAAATATACTATACGCTCCGTCACATTACAAACCCTAGTATTCGAAACTATAATTCCGACCTAAGTTTAGTATCGAGTCAGTCAGTAACAACAAGTCAGAGGTTCAACGTAGACTGAGAGACGCTGGGGTACCTGACGTCGTACGGTCCGGAGGGACAAGAAGTGGTAGAGGACTTCAAACGGGTTCAAGTACAGGTAACTTAGTCACTACGGTAGGTTGGTAAAGTAGGAGACAACGGGAGAAGACGGAAGTCAGAAAGGATCGTAGTTCAAGAAAGATTCCTCAGCCGACAAACGGAGTTCACCGGATTCATAACCTCGAAATCGTAGTTAGGAAGGTTACTCATAATTCCCAACTAAAGGAAATACTAACTGATCAAACTAGAGGAACGACAGGTTCCCTGAGAGTCCTCAGAAGAGGTCGTGGCGTCCAGCTTTCGTAGTTAAGAAACCGAAAGACGGAAGAAATATCAGGTTGTGAGTCTAGACATGTACTGATGACCTTTCTGTATCTGGACTGACATGCCTGGAAACAACCGTCTCACTACGGAAACGAAAAATTATGTGCTTCAAACAGTATCGAAAGGACGGCTCTTCCTTAGCAGAAGATTAAAGTACCGACGTCAGTGGTAAACGTCACTAAAATCTCCGGTTCTTCTTTTTTAGACAGTGACGAAGGTAGAAAAGCGAAAGACAAATGGTACTTCACTACCCTGTCCTACGGTACTAGAATCAAAAAATTATAACTCAAAATTCGACCGAAAAAGTGAGAGGGGAAAGTACGAGTAGTTTCCGACAAATCAAGGAAAAGTGAAAGACGGAAATCTCACCACAGTAGACGTATAGAGTCCAACAACTACAAAGAGGGCCGTTAGAACTAAGGTCGAACATTGAGTAGGTCAGACCGTAAAGAGTACTACACTCAATTTATTTGTCCCACTGTCATTTGTCGGAACAGTATGAGAAGAGTTAAAACTTAGTCAGTCAACAAGGTATATTCCAACCAAGAACTGGACGTATGTCCAAAGAGTCATCTATCCATTCTACCAGACCACAAGGGTAGGGAAATTCAGTAATCGACCTACTAAAATTCAGCTAATAAATTGAAGAGATTCAAAGGTAAAGAAGGAATCATCTTACTTCTATCATTAGAGATGAAGTATTCCAATGAAATTCCCATTTTACTTCACCATATATTCCATGGATATATGGAATCACGGATCGTGTATCACCTACGAGAAATTTACATCTAAAATAATACAGGTAAATTTTCTCCTTATTTGACTCAGAGTCAATTGGACAAATAAAACCAGTTTGTTGATCATTCATCGTCTATGTCTTGAATATCTCTTCAATAAGTTCTCATCACGATTCTATCTAAACAGTGAATGTCTTTTTTGATTCGGGCTACATTATATGTTATAAGTCTAAATATTTTAATATTTAATCCCCTAATAATTGAATAATAAATTCTTTTGAAAACATTATACTCGTAGGAAAGAGGAAACTTCATATACAATCATATGGTTTCAAACTGAATGTTTGTGTGTAAAAGAGTTCTGACAGACACTGTACTTCACTTCGTATGAAACTACCTTTTACTAACGTAACCCAAACACAATGAGAGTAACATCCCATCCAGTTCATCGATCAATATTTCGATCAATTTTTGTCTTACGGTATGAGATAACTCCTACCCCAGGAAGGTAAAACCCTTGTGTAAAGACCATGTCATAGGAATGAAAGACCCGGATAAATACGTTTTTCATGAAAAGGTCTTGGATTTACGGGAGGGAAAGACAAGACATAAAGACGGGAGTTTAGCTCAAAAGGAATAGTTAAGCAAGATGGAAGGATATCTCTTTGTAGAAGGAAAGGATAAGACCACTATTCCACTTACCTAAACCACCGGAAACTTCTACGTTCACTCCGTTCTTGACGAAACTCGATGTCAACGAAGACGAGAAAAGACTTTCTATAGGGCCGAGATGACATAAAAGAAAAGAACGGGGACAAACGTATTACGGGACATACACCCATTCAATTGTAGTGAAACATAATGGTCAGAAGGTTTTGTGTAGTCAAGTTTTTGTCTAAGAAAGTTGGGAGGAAAAGAGTCAAAGAAGTTGGAAATAGACCACTATGTCCTCTACCTACCAAAGTTCGAAAGTTTCCAACCCCTGTCACTCCGTCCTGGTCGAGACGGACAAGAAGTAGGGGGAGCAGAAGAAACCGTTGGGACTTTGTGGAGAGTCCTAGGGAGACCCAAGTCTCCGTACCCAACTTTTGGTGACGGGATTTAGTAATTTTGGTCGTAAGAGAGGTTGTCTGGATGTCAGGCAACAAGGATGGGAACCCGTTTAAGGACAGACATTCCATATTGAGTAGGGGGACTCGAAAAGACAGGATCCTTATAACAGTATAAAACTTTAGACACAACGATCGGAATCTATACTCTTTTAACAGTCAAGGATCACACTCAGACAAAAGACACA
This sequence comes from Capra ibex, assembly GCA_006410555.1. Classification (NCBI taxonomy): domain Eukaryota; kingdom Metazoa; phylum Chordata; class Mammalia; order Artiodactyla; family Bovidae; genus Capra; species Capra ibex. The sequence goes on along the minus strand of SJYO01007492.1, from coordinate 5,129,935 downwards.
CCTTTTTAAGAAAGATTGATGTCAAGTTCTTTACAGTAGAGAATCGTGGTCCGGAGGAAGAGGGTGAAGAAAGGACGAGGAGTGGAGTGGACTGAAAAGGTAGATGTAAATAATCTCGACGGACCCCGACTGTCAACCGGTTTTGTTTCGGTCATAAAAGACCTCCTTCTTTCTCATCTTCTAGAACATAGAGTCCGAATATTTCATTTTAGAGTGGAACTCAGACAAACCTTAATTCAAGATACACAATTGAAATTGAAAACTTGAGTACTTTATTCTTTTTCTACTGGTAAGAGACATTCGTAAACTCCGAAAAAGAAAAAGGAAAATAAAAAGGGAAAAACCCATCATTGAATTTGGAAGGATGGTTTAGAATAGGAAAGGATCGGTAATTTACGTAAAACAAGGGGTTTTATAAATTCTGGTGAACTTGACCCCTCCTTAACGTGAATCTATGTCCTCAGATACCAGTGAGATCCATCAGTCTATCAGATTCGACGTTTACTCCTGGTAAATTACGAAGTAAACTAGAATTAATTAAAGTCACCCCGGACAAAATTTACCCGGTAGGGGATGGTGGAAGACGTCACACAATAAATCGAGTCGTCCTTACTTCATCGAGAAGATTGAGTGGTCCCACACTACTGGAGTCACTCTGCTCGTAACAATCGTGAGACATTTTTCGATAAAAACTTGGTACAATAAATCTTCAGTAACGACAAGAAACAACGTTTTCTTCAAAACGTTCTTTTACCGGAAACAAGGGTTACTCAAGTAGGTATCACCAACCATCCCGTACATAAAAGTGACCTACGGTGTGGTACTCGTTGACCCATATAATCCCCTCCTAACCAGGTTTCGTCCCACGCAGACCCCGTCCTTACTCGAACCGACGCCCCTCTCACCTCCTTCGGGATTGACCTCGGTAGTCGTCTTAGATGGGAAGGAAAGTTGTCTTACAAACCAAAGGGAAACCGAAATCCCACTTTAGAACTTTTGATTCTGGAATAGTTCTGATCTTTTTAACACAATAACCGTCCGATACACCGATGGGAGAAGTACACATCCAAACACAAAAGTACTAAAAACATTGACGGGAAGGTATCCTCTTTGGATGTGGATGCTGACCGTCAACTAATGAGTAGGATTTCTGATATCACCTCTTTACCTTCCCCTTGTAAAGTTCTAGGACTTCGACAGGTTCCACTTAAACGGAGGACAGTAAACGTCCCTACCCCATCTCCAGAACTGGTAAAAGACTTTACATATTATATCTTGAAAGACAGGTGTGATTTCAATCCTTGTTAGAAAATCTTCACTTAGGAGGTTTTCGGACCGACCGACTGTAGGTCATAAACAATCACATACTAAGAGTTAAAAAGTAAATACCACTCTTATATTCGTATCACCACTATCGACTTTTATATGTGATTTGTCGAAAATTCCCATTGTATTCCTAAAATCTTAAACCCTCTATTCGATCCAATAAACACCGGCATACTGACACATTTAACCGAGTCAGAAAAAACCCTAAGACATATCAATAATTCTCGGTATTTTTACAAGTATAAGAAACCGGTTCGTTAAAGAGAAAGATAGACAGACAGAAAGAAAATTGTTGACAAGTAACATGTAATCAATACACCGTTCTTGACCCCTAAATGATCAATGGTCACACTCTCAACCTGACACTTCTTCCGACTCGCGGTTTCTTAACTACGAAAACTTGACACCATAACCTCTTCTGAGAACTGTCAGGGAAGCTGACGTTCTTCTAGGTTGGTCAGGTAGGATTTCCTCTGGTCAGGACCCACAAGTAATCTTCCTGACTACGACTCCGACTTTAAGGTTATGAAACCGGTAGAGTACGCTTCTCAACTGAGTAACCTTTTCTGGGACTACGAACCTCCCTAAACCCTGTCCTCCTCTTCCCCTGCTGTCTCCTACTCTACCGACCTACCGTAGTGACTGAGCTACGTGTACTCAAACCCACTTGAGGCCCTCAACCACTACCTGTCCCTCCGGACCGCACGACGTTAAGTACCCCAGCGTTTCTCAGCCTGTGCTGACTCACTAACTTGACTTGACTTAGTATTATAATTGTAAATACCTTTCATCTCAGCTCATCTACGATAACTGACTTCGTCCATTTATCTTGTCCCTATGCGACCCAGTCACATCGCCCATAACTTCGGGGTCCCTCAATCTCATCTAAAGAATTTTCTCAACCGGATGAACCCAGTACTTTACACTGACCGAATGACCTATTTCCCACCTCACCATTATAGGGTTTGTCTCCTTCCTTACACAGGTGACCCGGTTTACTATCTTTATACCCCTTTTCCCTTAATATACACCAAGGAGGACTGACCTGGGGTACCACACTCTTCTCGTCACCGTGTTTACTCAACCTCTCTACGTCCCCGGTCTAACGTGTCTCGGAACACACGTTCTTCCTCCTGAAACTAAGAATAGGTCTCCCTCGGAAACTTTCCAAAATTCGTCCACTTACTGTACAAGTCTAAAAGTCAAATCTCTTTAGTGGGACTGACGTCTAACCTCCTCTCTTCTGACTGTGATCCCTGTGCCATGCCTTAGACAACTCTGTACATCCACACTCTAACTATTATCAGACTCACTTTTTTTCGTTTTGTTTATTGTATTCGGAACTCTCGGTGGGTAGCTCGCGAAAGGTATACGATCTGTGTCCCGATTAACAAAATACGTCAATAAAGTAAATTAGAAGGATTGTTGGGGTTCCGTATCTATAATTATAAATTATAATTAATTTCGATTTTTAATCTTTTTATTTCACCAAACCAGAGTCACGTGGTCCGATAATTTACTATTTAAACTCGACCTTAAAAGGTAGAGATTTCGGGTACGAGAATTGTTGACACGATACTACTTACCAATTTTTGATTCCACTACTTATCACACTTATCTCTCTTCACCCACCTAAACTCTTTATAATACCTCTAGTTAGACCACTAGTCAATCAATTAACCTACCTTCACAACCCCTTCTCTCTAGATCCTATTAAACTCGGAAACCGGATCCTTGACCGACCTACCACCACGTACACACTGTCATAAGTGGTTTCACTCTTCACATCTTTCTCCTCGTCCAAACCTCCTCTAAACGTCTGCTAATTAAGTAAACCCCTGTCTCACTCAAACTCCTTGGACCCTTTGTAAACTCACCTTCACTGGTCATCCGTCGACTCCCATTCCCCGATCTCTAGTCCTACATCCAGACCCGATGTCTCTATCATGTGGTCGTAGTTTATCCACTGTCGGTTTCGGTTCCATTATCTATTTAGTAGGTCTCTAATATCTCTCACCTCTTCATTTACCGAACGTCAACCCTAGGACCCCTTGTGTCAGCAATTTCCATTCCTTCCTTCTCCTTTACCCTCTTTTACTCCTCGTCCGTATCTTCACTTTCAGTTCCTTCCCCTCGGAGTGTCCTTCTTCTTTCACCAGTCTTTACGATGTACTCAAGCTAATCGTACGTGGGTTTCCGCTATTAAGTTTTCTTTTTTTAGTAAACGGACTTTCTACAAGTAGTGTCGTAATCAATATTATAAATTTAAACACTTTGTTGAGTTTATAGGTTGTTACACTTTACGAATACACTTAATACCGTGTAAATCAGTGCATGATAAGACGTCGGTAATTTTACTGATAATTTCTCTGACAAGATTACCCTTTTCACAAGTACGATTTACTTAGCTTCGTTCTTGTTATTTTTCAAACTATGTATGACGACTTTATTACTCGAGGAACTTCCACCCCTGAAACGGAATAAGTAGAGGTTTGGGGTTCGGATCTTGTTACTGGTATATATTACCAAGAGTTATTTACAAACGACTTGTTTACTTGACAAACATCGAGAAAAAAACACACACACCATTTTCTAATCTTCCTATATTCTTTTTATACTAATTAACCCCATAATCCTGTTACCCTAACTCCCTAAAACAACAACAATACAAGTATGTCAATCATCTTTAGTCCTCCCCTTTTATAAGTCTATAAACTCTCGATAAACCACAAAAATGTTTTACAAAAAGAAACGTCTCAACTAACAAAATTAAAGTATTGACTTCATCCTACCAACCCGGGAATTACAAGAAGACTTTTCTTTTACCCTCATGTCTCTATGACTTTAGGGAAGACAACAAGTCTCAGTCGATCATTATTCTAAGTGTAATTTTCGATACCCAAAAGTCAAAGATTAAGTAACAAAGTAGAGAAATCGATCAATGAAAGAGGTAAAACCTTTACCACGTTCTTGTCCTTATACGTTCTTAGTCGTAACTTTTTAAATCTTTATACACAATAAAATTTATATTAACGACGACAAACACCAAAAGATTTTCTAGACGAGAGTGAAGACGTCGAGTGAGGTCCGGACATACTTAAGTTTCACTAACATCTACCAGTCTTACGAGTGCCCCTTCCGATGCACTTACACTGTCACTTTGGTCCATACAAAGGGTCGGGGTCGGGACAGAGGTAACGAGGGAGACGTCCTAAGAGTTCCTCTACCTCTAAATTGAAATTCCCAGAATTTAAGAGTAAGGAAAAACCATTATACAAATGCATAACCCGTTAACGATCAAATCACCTCATTTTCCAATCGGACCGTTTCGCATACATCAAACTAAGATTAACCGTATGGAGCGACCCGTCCTATTTCAACCAGTGTACCGGGGGTCACAACACACCGGATGGATGAACTCTTAATGAAGAGGTTCACCCAGTACGACTCTCTCCTGGTACACACCATTAATTCTCTGTGTCCTTTCCGTCCCCGGACCCTCTTCGTTCGTATTTCACCGTCCGAGACAGACTAGAGAAAGGTCTTTACACCCGGAAACGTGTGTCTTAAGGAGGAAATTTGGGACGGTCAGGAGAAAATGGAACCTTCGGTTTAGAGTAGGAAGAAAAGTTCACTAGGCGATCCCGAACAGAACACCAAGTCGGCCACTTCTTAGACGGACGTCACGCCCTCTGGGCCCAAGTTAGGGACGCAACCCTTCTAGGGGACCTTTTCCCTTTCCGACGGGTGAGGTCATAAGACCGGACCTCTTAAGGTGCCTGACATATCAGGTACCCCAACGTTTCTCAGTCTGGGCTGACTCACTGAAAGTGAAAGTAACCATCTAATGTCTAGTTCCATAGAACAAAACGGAAAGGTCCTTTTGAACCCCCATCAACCTTTCACAGTGTATGTAACCGTGTCTGAGAACTATGACAAAAGACAGAAACATCCACTTCCCACAGAAAAGGAAGGAACTTGAAACATCGGTTTCATTAGGGAAGTGGAAGAATTTTTACACAATTCGCATTTCTGGCAAACCAGTAAAGAGTTTCTCCTCCGACGACCCAAACATCGAGTGTAAGTACTCTCACCTGACTTCACACAATGGAAGGGTCGTGAGTCCGGATTATTAGAGTGTGTGTCAGTCGAGTCCCTACCACCTCTTTAGTGAGTAATAAAAAAAGTGTATCAGACACGGTCCTCTATCAAACGAACGGTTCAGGAAATACCGTGTTTCGAACAAACAACAGGTGGAGATAAGTCGAACGGACTTTCGTCAGTCAACGACGATATCAGGAATGTTATATGGTCAATCACGTACTCGTAACTTTCATACGTGTCCCGTACCGGAATCGGTAGCAGTCCAAAGGTTCTCCAAAATTGTTAGGGTCCACAGAATCCAATCTTGCAGTCGAACTAGAACACTGAAAGGGTAAACCGTCACGAGTCGATAGGTCAATACATTACCTTTGACTGTATATCACGTAAGTCTATGCTCAACGAAGAGGATACTATATTGAATACTTCGGGAAGAAGGTCAAAGAATACCCAGTACAAAAACGTCTCGGGGCATTCTTAGCCGGAGGACAACGGTAACACAGTGGTGTCATGGTCCTCTAGAGAGACGGCTGGTGAAGATGTCAGTAACTACCGTCGGCACTCATGTACAGAGTCGTACTACAAAATCTTCTCGTAAGTGACACATGAGAACGTCGGTCGACACAGACTTATGACAAATCTGGTCAGGAGAACCGGTACGATCCCTTCTGGTTGATAGACTTCGTTAGATAATCCTTCATTTTTGATCTGTCCGGGAAAAATTTTAGGGGTACACCGGGCTGATTTCAATATCAAGAAGAGACTCTACCATTCTTTCATCACAATAAGTACGTGAATCGCAATATAATTAACTTCGAACGACTAAAAGTTTAAACGAACGGACCTCAACGGTAAGAATCAATACTTTTGTTTCGAGGAAGGATAGGTAGTACCGTTCTATTCATGGACTCTCAGAACTGTTTCTCGAGAGTGAATCGGTAGTAACGGATTGTTCTAGGAACAGTCAGAAGACCTCCCTGAGTCTGACAAGGGGGTTGGAGACGGACCCGAGTAATAATTGTAAAATGGGAAGTCTCATCACAGTGAGCTACCCACTGTACTCTCTTAAAGACCCAGAACCGACACACACGTGTGTTCTCCAAGTCCGGACAATGGAGCGGACAGAAGCGGACCGGAGAAACTCTGGGTAGTTCCGGGTCAATGGGACTGACACAACCGTAGTGGTCACCAGAGACCACCTCCGTCAGGGACGAATCGTCTCCTCAGAGATCGTTCCAATTTGAAAAGTACATCTACGAAGACCGTTCGTCTCCTCCGACCTTCTCATCGTCCGGTTCTCCTTCTCTGTCTGGTCTTACTTTGTGAACACACTCACTATCTTTCTCAAGTGCCTCATGGTAAATAAAATATAAAAACTTATCCAGTTTCAATTTACTATACATTTCCATATGTCACTTTTCTTGGTAATAGTAGGGAAAGAGGGTTGACAGATCAAAAGGAGGTCTGTTGGTTACCATAATAAAATACGTAGAAAGGTCTCTATAAAATACACAAATATTCTTTTATATGTAAGACACTGTTGTGTAATGTGTGGGTCAATACATGTTACGAACAAAGATATACAATCTCTTAAAAAGACTTAATTATGTACATTATGAAGTAAGAAAAAAAAGAAAATTACTAATGCATTGGAAGGTAATATACTTACATATTAAAGTAACATATTTATATATGAACAAAAGTCAGTTAGAGATAACTACTGGTAAATTTAATAAAAACTAAACGAAAATTTTATTATAATGGTACTTATTAGAATATTCGTACTATCAATTGTGTTTATAATTCACAAGATGTCTATATATTGTGTTCATGTCCTAATTCAAGAAGCTTCTCCATAACGTCCCCGTTTCTATTTAAAAGGGTTTAACGACAAATATCTCCAAAGTTAAATACGAAGGTGGTATTACAATACTCCCCAGGAGAAGGGGGTGTCGAAATAGGTATATTAGACAATCCTTTAAAACCACAAATGGTTAATCGATCCAATTTTTCACGACACGATTCACATTTAAAGGAAAGGAAAATAAAATTCATCCAACTCATAGTGAAAACTAAAATGAAAAACATGTCATCGTAAAATTGGTCTCCAACGGACACAACCTCAGCAACCTTTTGATGCGTCACCTTATAGGTATCTCTCCCTCTTACTGGGTTATTAGGATCCTTTCTTTGTGAGCCCTCTCTATCAGACATTAAAGTACTTCAAAAGGATCATCAACCGGACCAAACACATTCGACCTATTCACGACTCTGGGTCACGAGAGTACATTGACGATAAAGAAATACTGGTTCTTTCGTGGCTACTACTATTTTAGCAGGTCATGGTGACCCTTCTCGAATTCCCTGGAGACTCTCTTTTCTTCTAAAGACTTCTATGGCGGTATAATTTTAATTCATTCGAGCAAGGACCCTTGATGTGAAAGTCCATTTAAACCTAGGAAGTTCGAATGGTATCCGGTAAAAAGGGGGGAACATTCAAAATGCAATAATTTTCTCATTGAGACTGTCTATAGTTTTAAGGGATATCTCAACTAACTATTATATCGGAAACCAAGGTAACCAAGAAATTCGGTACACCATTAACACCAGTTTTGTCACTATTGAAAAATCCCGTTTCCAGGAACGTATTATCTAGTCCTAGGTGTGCCGATTAGGAACAGTCTCAGTATGAACCGCATATAGGTTTGGAAAAATACCTTAAAGACAGTATTTGATCTTCCTGGGTAGAAGGAAACGGAAAAGAGTCCTTTTAAGATATTCCTTAGAGGAGAGGAGAGAAGCGAAACCCTTTACGAAGAAGTCGAAGACTATAGAGTCTTAGGAATGAAAACTGATTAATAAGTAAACTTATATTAAACATCCCAGAAAGAGACAACCCCTGAAATGTCTCTTATACCAAGTTTCGGTCAAGAAAACCCTTGATCGTAACTGTATGATCTAACGCTAATCACTCATACTCCGACTAAGATCTCATTATAAGGAACATAAGACGTTTCGTGAACATGAACTCACAGCGTGTTTGTGGTATACATGTGATATGATAGGAATAAAATGGCGACTCTTTTTACTCCGATTGATGACTGAAGAGACTCCAGTGTGTCGATCTCGGCTTTACGTCTAAAAGATTGGGGGTCCCAGTCCCGAGTAAGAGAGACGAGGAACCGAACTGGACATACACGAAACAGAGACGAAGGAACTCACGAAAAGAGTCAGAAAGTCCCGAGACGGAGAGAAATTCCTGGAGGAGGTAAAAGTCGCTCCGAGAACCTCTAGGGAAGTCTCTCCTCGTCAGAGATAAGGACAATGTGAGTCATAGAACCACACCACGAGCGGTGCCACGTCGTCGAACAAGTGTCCACCGACAGGAGGGGTGACCTGGACTCTAATCAGTGTAAACTCTGTGATGGTCTCTACGTCGTTCCTGGATCGTGTCGTGGACGGTATATTTATTTATTTGCTCAGACTGAATAGTCGTGAGAGTGACTGAGGTCTGAAGTTCACTCACTTCCCATCGACGGTAACGTCGTTGTATCCTCGGAAGAGTAACCGAATTTTACCTTTGTGCTCAACCAAAAACGGAACTTAAAGATTATATCTTTGAAATTATAAATACCTTAAATCGGACCCGGTACACTAGGAAAAACTTTATCATTGTTTTTATCGATGACGAAAAACGTGTGAATGACACAGAAATCATATAAACCTCGAGAAACGTGTGTCATCGAGTAAATTAGGAACATTGACTATAATATTAATAACAATAAAATACCTAATCCTTTATGTCAGTGTTTCTCCAATTCATTGAACGGGTTCCAGTGTATCCGACGACTGAGTTCAGATTCGAAAATTGTGTCGCAATATTGTGACACATGGACCTCGTAAAGTCCTCTTGCCCAATGACCCACGTTAAGACAAAAAGGTTCGGAGTCAGGCATTTTACTACCCTAACCCAAACTGATCGTAATTCCAGGTTAAACAAACTAAGGTGAACGGAAAAGAACAGGGGAGGAAAATGCACCACCACCGGAGAAAGGGGTCGGGACACCAGTCGACGACAAATTAAGGTCCTAAAAATGTGTGTTCGGTCCCTGACAGATTCCACTTTCAGTCTCATTACCCGTAAACGGTAAAACGTAGACAGATATTGAACGAAAACAAGACTTTCTCTTCTGTTTATTCTACAAATTTTTTTTTGTTTGACTTTTGTCCCTTTGACCTTTTTCTCCTGTTGAATGCACCTAAAAAGAAAAGGTTCATAAACGACTAAACACACACTACAAAAACACGAGAAAAAGAGTTCCGACATTATAGTCTTTAGGGAAATTCTGGTATCCATTTTTCACTCTAACACCCTAATTTTTGGGTGTCTACAGACCGAGAAAGACACCGACCACCACTCTAAATTTGTTTACTGTACAGAAAATATACGAAAAGGAGAAAGACAGTCGTTTTACCTTCCTCGGGTTTGGAGGAACGAACGAATACGAGTGTAAAACTCCACCGTTCTCTTCGAAATCCGACAAGTCGACCTTCCGTAGTAAATCCATTTTCGGACGAGAATATTTACTTGTAAAAAAAAAAAAGAGAACGTTTAAGAGAAAGTGTGACCGTGTTTGACACCCTGACAACGCATCCTCTAAGTAAAGGTAGAGTCCGAGGGTAGAATGACCTCGGTCGGAAGGGTCAGGTAGGATCTCCGACAGACGGGTCCTTCAGGTAAGAGCGCGACACATGTGTCGGTTTTGTCCTACTACCCTCCTCTCGGACGACGTCAGTCTCGAACGAAATAAATCACATCGTAGAAACTTGGAGTATCCCTATCCCCGACCCTTAATGACGAAGAATTCTGAACCAAGACCCGAAACCTCAGTCTCGTGACCCGAACGTGGAACTGAGTGATAAATCGAGACCCGTCCAAAGAATTGGAGAATTTCTGAACATATTAACACTCTAACTACTATGGAGAAAGACATGCCAACAACCCTCTCGGTCTAGTCTGTCACGAACCTTTCCAGGGTCGGTACCTGTGTCCATCCGTCGTCTCACTTTACCACATCTCTATATAACAGATCTAAATCTGGGACTGAGGTGACGATAGTTCGAAAGTTCGAACCCGTTCAATGAAAAGGAGAAAGACGGAACCAGAGGAGAACACATATCCCCACTTTATTCCTGTCATGAAATATCTCGACAACACTCCTAATTCACTCTATGTTTCACGAATCTTGTCACGGACGGTGTGTCATTTGAGAGTCAGTTAGAATCGAAGATCGTAATAGGATTGAGAGGTTTTTCTCACCCAATCTTAACTGACGGTGGACCATTGGGACGGTGCAACGACAAAGAATCGGAACTCAAGGTCAAGAAGCCACAAATAGGGAGAGAGAAATTCGGGTAGGGACTGCCATGAAGAGAGAGACAGGACTGTCGAACTGACATCATCTGAGACTACCTCGATGGTTGAGATGGTGACGTTCGGACTGCCACTTGTTCCGACACCTGATGGGGGGACACCGGTTACGTCCGGGGTTGGTTCACTAGTGAGACGGGGTCTTGAGGTAGTGGGAGAAGCCCTTGGTTTCGTGACTACTAGTACCGTAGTGGTCGATACTCACCAGCGAGTCGGGTTTGTCGTTCCCCTTCCACTACCTCTACGTCCATCCTTCCTTCTCGTGGACAGAAAAGAACGGGTCCCTTTAATCTCGACGACCTGACCCAGTGGGTAGGTTCCGAATAAAAAGAGGTAGAATTATTGCTTTCAGTCTAATCATGTATCTTGTAACTAAAAAAAAAAAAAAAATTCTTTCCAATGTCCCGGAAGTCAATTGGGTAATCGTTTTTGAAAATAGAATTTATAAATCATAATCTCCTTTTCTGACTATCGACAAGAAGCTATTAAAGTCCCTCAGTTTAAGAAATCTTTAACGTTCCCATGTTTGGCAAAAAAAAAAATTAGTTTAAAAAAAACCGCATATCCACGAATTGTTACAACCCAATCAAAGACGACTTCTCACGTGTAAAACTTTCGCTTTCATTTTCAGCGAGTCAGTACAGGTTGAGAAACGCTGGGGTACCTGATATGTCAGATGTCTTAAGAGGTCCGGTCTTACGACCTCACCAATCGGAAGGGGAAGAGGTCCCCTAGAAGGGTTGGGTCCCTAACTTGGGTCCCGACAGACGTCCAGTATGACGCACGGACGTAACACCCTCTGGACCCAAACTAGAGACCTAACCATTCAAGGGGACCTCCTCCCGTACCGTTGGGTGAGGTTATAGGAACGGACCTGTCAAGGGACCACCGGATGTCGGGCACCCCAGTGTTTCTTAGTCTGCGTCGACTCACTGATTCGTGCCGTGTCGTGTAGAATCACTCGAGACACTTTTTGACCTCATCTAACGGACTGACCTACCACTCGTAGAAGAGAGACTTCTATGACTTCTTCTCCGATCCAGTCAGCTGTCCGTCCACTGATTCACTTCTTCTCACCGACACCGTTTGACGTGTGGTATTCGGGGCTGACTCCCGAGTCGTCGGGGAGTTCAACCTGACCAACGACGGTGAAACCCCATGCCAGGGTCCGAACAGTCTCGGAGGTCGAAAAGTTCTCTTCTGTTCAGATCTGAAAGTGTACTTTAAAAGGTTGAAAATTCTGGGATCTGGTTCATTTTACGGACGTTCGACCTAAGTCGGGTCTCCGACGATCCAAAACGGTCGACAAAATCTTCAAGGACGTAACCGTCAACCGAGACTTAATAGACATTATAGGGAAGACTGTGAGTCCTCAGAATGCAAAAGTACAAACTCCGTACTGAATTTCGAGTGCAAAGTAGGCCGAAATCAAATTCATAATATACTCCAAAGAGACGACAGCGTCTTAGACAAGTCTGGACATTCCCCTGTCGTGTCGTAATGTTTCATAGAACTCAACAACGACGGTACAAAATAACTCCGTCGAAACAATTCGTAGTGTGAAACGATCTTGTAACAAGAAATTTAACACAACAAAACAATATACAAGTACCAGAAAAAAAACCCAACTCAGTATCTTTACCTAGAACCAACAGAGACGTGTAAAAGGACATGAGGGAAGGGAGCACTCGCGAGACTGAAATAAACTTTGACAACGATACAGTCTCCAAATAAGGGAACTTCCCAGTTCGGAAAAATTGTTCTACAAGGTTTCACAGACCAAGTCGAGTCAAGTCAGCGAGTCAGCACAGGCTGAGAAACACTGGGGTACTTAGTGTCGTGCGGTCCGGAGGGACAGGTAGTAGTAGAGGGCCTCAAGTGAGTCTGAGTGCAGGTAACTCAGTCACTACGGTAGGTCGGTAGAGTAGGAGACAGCAGAGGAGGAGGACGGGGGCTAGGGAGGGTCGTAGTTTCAGAAAAGGTTACTCAGTTGAGAAGCGTACTCCACCGGTTTCATGACCTCAAAGTCGAAATCGTAGTAAGGGAGGTTTCTTTAGCGTCCCAACTAGAGGAAGTCCTACCTGACCAACCTAGAGGAACGTCAGGTTCCCTGAGAGTTCTCAGAAGAGGTTATGGTGTCAAGTTTTCGTAGTTAAGAAGCCGTGAATCGGAAGAAGTGTCAGGTTGGGAGTGTAGGGATGTACTGATGACCTTTTTGGTATCGGAACTGATCTGCCTGGAATCAACCGTTTCATTACAGAGACGAAAACTTATATAATAGATCCAACCAGTATTGAAAAGAAGGTTCCTCATTCGCAGAAAATTAAAGTACCGACGTCAGTACTAGACGTCACTAAAACCTCGGGTATTTCTATTTCAGACTGTGACAAAGGTGACAAAGGGGTAGATAAAGGGTACTTCACTACCCTGGTCTACGGTACTAGAAGCAAAAGACTTACAACTCGAAATTCGGTTGAAAAAGTGAGACGAGAAAGTGAAAGTAGATCTCCGAAAAATCGAGGAGAAGTGAAAGACGGTATTCCCATCACAGTAGACGTATAGACTCCAATAACTATAAAGAGGGCCGTTAGAACTAAGGTCGAACACAAAGAAGGTCAGGTCGCAAAGAGTACTACATGAGACGTATATTCAATTTTTATTCGTCCCACTGTTAAATGTCGGGACTGCGTGAGGAAAAGGATAAACCTTGGTCAGACAACAAGGTACAGGTCAAGATTGACAACGAAGGACTGGACGTATGTCTAAAGAGTTCTCCGTCCAGTCCACCAGACCATAAGGGTAGAGAAAGTCTTAAAAGGTGTCAACTAACACTAGGTGTGTCAGTTTCCGAAACCGTATCAGTCATTTCGTCTTTCTCTACATAAAGACCTTGAAAGAAAAAGCTACTAAGTCGTCTACAACTGTTAAACTAGAGACCAAGGAGACGGAAAAGATACTGGTCGAACTTGTAGTCCTTCAAGTGCCAAGTGCATAACGATTTCGGACCGAACCTCTTAAAACTCGTAATGAAATGATCGCACACTCTACTCACGTTAACACGCCATCAAACTCGTAAGAAACCGTAACGGAAAGAAACCCTAACCTTACTTCTGACTGGAAAAGGTCAGGACACCGGTGACGACTCAAAAGGTTTAAACAACCGTATAACTCACGTCGTGAAAGTGTCACAGACCAACTCGTAAGTGATTAACCCTCCACCACCGGGTCATGGTTGGATCCAAATCTTTTGACCCATCTACTATATCTGGTCTCTTCCTAAATGGTATACTACACTAAAACTCTCAGGTGAAGAGACATAAATAAGTAAGTCCCCCAATCCTGTGGCTGGGACGTCGAGAGACGGTACGTTCTCCCTCTGATATGAATGGTCGAGTGCCACTGACTATGTTATCCCGTCGTCCGGTGGCGAGTCCACTGACAATAACACGTCGGACCATTCAAGACTGGAACGCCGTCCGAGAAGACAACCGACCGGGAAACTGGTAACCCACTCTTCTCCCGAACCCAAGACTCGATATACTCCCATCTTTACCCTCAATGGTTAGACGGTAGGGGGACCGTTGAAGCTGACAGGTAAGGGGACCACGGAAGAAGTACCCATGTCTCTTTCTCGTAAAGTGTCGGAGTAAACACGGGAACGAGAACCGACCAATGACACGGAAGTACCCCTCGGTCGTCTAACAGAGACGGTAGGGGTTAGGATGGTATAGGAAAAAAAAAAAACTGGGTGGAATTGTTAAACGTCCTAGAGTCAAGGAGATGGTCCCTAACTTGGGTCCGGTGTCGTCACTTTAGGATTGTCTGGATCTGGTGATCCCTTGAGGAAGATGGTATAGGAAATTCCCGGTCGAATTTCGGGCGAAGGAGTTTTTTCGGGACGGAATAGGGAGTCCGGGAAAGTAAATTTTGAGGACATCGTAATATGAAGTTTAAATCGTACCGCGACATTGAAGTAATACAAGACGGTACAAGAAAGTCTCAACAAAATATGCAAAACCAGAATATAAGAAGTAGTACTCGAGGGACTGGTATGGGAATGGAGGATGTCATAGACTTTCAAGACACCGACCTCTCCGTCTCAGGAACTCCGAAGGTCTTGTATACAGGGTCAACCAAGGAGACAAAAGGGTCGACCTGACGGACGAAAACTGGAGGTTCAGAGACAGAAGATCTTTTGTTGTTCGGAGGTGTCCGTCTACGTCCGGGTCTATTTCTCGACTGAGAAGGGCACCTATCGTGTTGGGACCTACCGTCGTTTTCGAGACTACTGGTCTTTTAATAGAGCATAGAAACCCTTTTTTGTGTCACTCATGACTGTGCTTTGGGAACACAAACGTTTCCGTGGTCTGGAAACTTCTCGATCCAAAATGAAGGGAAATTCTCAAATGAAAGAATAATCGAATAGGTTCCCCCTTATGACTCTTTCTTTACAAACGTCAGGGTTTGAAGTCGACATTCTTTTACTATATTAAAAATATTCTTTCTTTCTCTTACGAATGGTAGTTGACAGGGGTCCATCATGAAACACCAAGACCACGAAAATGTCCACGTTAGGCAGACGACTTTACGTATCAAATTAATGTGAACTCTCCGTCCTACCTTCCCCATTACCTCGTCTTTTCATGACAACGAGTTTTAATTGACTCATTCCGACCGTCCCCCCTACCCCGTCTCGTCGATAATTCCTCTTAACTTTTAAGTAGATGTTTTACTTTCGTAATGAGACAATAACAAAGGAACTTCTGTGACCAATGGTGAATTCGATCGGTCTCCGGTTTCCGTCATTGATTTTATGATGATTAATTTAACCTTAAAGGATTAGCTTGGTAAGGACCAAGAGTCAAACAAAGTAAAGGAAATTCGGATTGTTTACCTTGAGTCTAATATACGTTCTAGGGTGTCCTTCGTTTTCTTAAGGTTCTTTCTCAATTTTCGTAAGAGTCAAAGGTTTCTATCGTCGGTTTCCTCTCTGACCCAAAAAACCAAAACCAAAACTGACCCTACAATCTCTACCCACCCATTCCCGACATTAAACTGAATGTTTCGTGAACTGAATACTAACCACTCAACCTCAGATCTTTAATAAAACGAATCGAAAACAACAGATCTTTAATAAAACGAATCGAAAACAAAGAAAGAAAATCTCTTGGATTAAAAGGAGTTGGATCTTACAAAATTAATATTGGCAGACAACTTCTGTGTCGTCTATTTGGTAAATAAACTCAAAATAACCACAAATGTCGTCTTCATTACGAATCGTACCGAAGAACCTCCTCTTAGACAAAATTCTCCCCACCGCCCCCAGTCCCAATATGTAAATTTTGCTCGTCTTGGGACGCTCACACGCCTAAAGAGACCGACGGGGAGCCACAATCCTTCGAGACTCCGAAAACCGGGACCTCGTCGTCTCGACAGACGACACACATCACTCACAACACGGACGTACAACCGCGTCTCGAGTGAGGGGACGACGTCCGAAGAACACTCCGGTGGCCCCTGTTCCTGCTATACCCGAAGACCCAGGAGACACCGGGAACAAATCCTCGCCCTCCCTCAAAACGAATACGTCGACGATACGATTCTTCTCCTACCAAAAAGGGACTCATGACAGACGTCGGAACCGGATAAAGGAGAGGGACTGAAAAGTCGTCCTCCTTTAAACCGTACACTAAATTTTTACGTAAAACGAAGAAACGACCGTTCTCGACTTGGTTGATGACCCGGTCTCTACGAAAAGTCTTTGTACTGAGAATTTAGTAAGAAAACTAGTCTCTGGACGAGTCTCGTGAAAGAAGGAAAACGTTTGACCTTGTCGCGTTTCAAACCTACAAGATCTTCGAGAGTATTTCCTATTCCGATTTACACAGACTTTCGTCCACTTACCTTAAAAGACTAGTCGTCCATCGAACATAAAAACCCCGGTCTACTGTGAGACAGGTTTACCTTATAAAAATTTATACGGGAGAACTCCACTTCCTTTGTTATCAAGTACAGAATCGACTCCGTCATTAAGAGACGAGGACGACTCAGCCCCTGTCCTCTTGTCATCTGTCCACGTTGAGGAGGGAGCCCAAAGAGAAACAGATCCCCTGGACTGCCCCATGTCGAGCTCTTACGATTGTCGTCACAGCGGTGACACTGACCCGACGTTCACCCTTGGATGCACAAGTGGAACTGGCAGTCTCTACTCTCCTTGGACGTTTCGGTCTCGAGACACTTACAGTAACAGTTTCTTCCATATAGAACGGCGGAACCCAACCATGTCGACGGAGACCCAGTCTATTTCTTAGGTAGTAGAGAACAAACAAACTTCTTAACTAATCTCTTCTTTCAATCCCCATTCCCGTCGACCATAAACGAAAAGATTTTGTCAGGAACTAACTCACCGAAAATTCCATTTAAAATCGAGTAACAAAAGGGAGGGAGGGAAGAAGGGAGGAGTCCACTTATCCTTCTCTTAATTCCTAAAAAGGGAAACGTAAAAATAAAATAGAGACGACGATTCAGGGGCCCAGAGACATTGAGAGGACGATCGATGTCACTGTGGACGACAGGTTGGAATCTTACTGACGGGACGCGACAACGAAGGATACGAGGAGGACCCTCGGACGTGTGACTCCGGTCGAATTGTCCTTACCGAATCGGAACGAGACCAAACGTCCGTGCCACTAGTCACTACCAGAACCCTCTCCGGGTATTCGACTACCATCCTTTTTGATAGTCTATACGTCTCCTGGGGGGGTTATGTCATAGGACTTGAGTCACTTATCTCTCGTGTGTGACTCATTTGTTTCGACGTCCATCCCGAGGCCCATTCTTTTCACAGAGAGAGGAAAAGGAGATAATTTCACGATTCCTTCCTTAGTTTTTTTCTACAAGTCTCTTATTGTAAAATTCGGCGTAAAACTTCTATTATACATCATAGTCGACTACTTTGGACTTGAAGTCCCGAAATTAGTGCAAGCCGGAAACAAAGGTCAGTAGAGTACAGTGGTTTCGTCTCTTTACCTAGGGAAGGTCCCTCCGACGACACTCCTAGACCCTCCTTTGACGTGAACGGAGACGACACGTCCCAACCCCTTGTAAAGAGACCCGCCCTGACCTCGGTGTCGGGACATCGTGGCCACCACCATTGAGCCGTGACAATTAACGACCGTGCCTATTCGTGAATTTTGTGACGAAGTCAACCCTACAAAAACTACAAATTAAAGGAGTGTTCGTGGTACTTCTTTGTAAAGAAAAAAAGACTTAGTATGTAAAAAAAGTTACCAAAGAGAAACAAATCTTTACTTGTTTCGTGGACATCGGTTCTATCGACCTTTACACCACTAATGGAACGGGTGCCTGTGTCGTCTCGACCTGCCGAGGTTCAGGAGTCTACTGTTCCCTTATCAGTCGATGGAGACCTGAGCTCTACTCCCCTCGGGTCGTCGTCCCCATTCACACGGTCCTCCGCCTCTCGACGTGTCGAGTCCACCACTCTACCCCTCTCCTCAGACTCAGTTCGTGAGGTCCTGGGCAAAATTGCTTCATCAGAGAACACAGTTTGGACTTAACGAGACTTTAGTCCCTCTAACTTACCGAACGGCTCCCAGTGGGGAGTCCGAACACACCTTGTCTTGTACCAAGACAAGAGACTAGGAGTAGTGACGCCCAACACTACGGCAGTGTCTTGTCCTTGAGTTTCGACAGATGGGTCTCCCCCGAATCGATACTGTCGCCGGCGACTGAGGACACTTTCCTCACACCGAAACGAGACGTCGTGGCGGTACAGCAAGGTGGGGTGTCCTCCACAATTTAGCGAGACTAGTGGTGGGACAGGAGAAAGAAAGGTTGGACCAGCTCCCTTGGATGTGCAAAGTGGACTTCCACTGACTGCGCTTCCCACTCTCACTGCATCTGGCCTGGTGCCACCTCCACTTTGGACCACTCAAGTAAATCACTCCTCGGTCCCGCCTTGACGACCTAGTCGGGTCGTCCCGGACCTAGGACTCTGGGAAGGGGGTCGTACCTGTCTCGGTCTACCGTATAGGTCGAAATTTTGTTAGATCTTAGGGGTTCGATTCTTGAGACATCTCTGAGAGACAAGGTCGTTCTGGAGAGGATGCGTGTGTCTTTATACCTGGAGGGGGATGAATTGAGTCTACCTCTTTGTCTTTGAGTCTCTCCCGTTCCGAACGAGTCGAAGTGTGTCGGCAACACAGTCTCGGTCCGGAAACCCGGGGACACGGTCGTGAAAGAGGAGAGACACACTGACTACTGTCTCCCGAGTCCCACGAAACCCTTAGACTCGTGTCCTTATTGAACTCAGTACTACAGAGTAGTCGTGGGTCGACGTCTTTTGTTAAATAAAAACATTCAACTCGGAGTCCGAAATAGACTGTTGGGGGTCCCTTCCATTTCATTGACCACAGGAAATGTAAAAAGTCTAAACGTCTTTGTTTTAAAGAAAGAATTTATCTTGGTACAAAAACAAAACAAAGCTCCGATTAAACCATAATCCCTCCTTTACTCATGTCCCACCCTATCTCACAATATTTAAGGACTCGTAGACTACTCTTCCATATTTGAAAGTTGGATGAGAAATAATCCTAATTCCGGTTCGAATACATGTCTACAGAATCTTCCCTTCCCTAGAACCGTCCAGAAGGTCAGGAACGGGATGGAGAGACTTCCTGTTGTCGGTTCTGTGCCACTTCAGAGGAGACACAATTTTTAGTGTAGTGTCTATCAGAGACTAATACACTTACTATGTAGTCCTGTCTGTTTACTACGTGGTTCACACTTCTTCCATAAGACTTATCAGTGAAAATTGAAGATGTAAACCTTGTCAGAAATACCGTATTAGTTTTCATTCTGTATTACCAGAGTGTCAAGATCTCAACACTTTTGTAACAGGACGACACTACGACAAAATTCCTTTAGGCACAAAGGACCGACGGACCTAAAGGAAACACAAATACCAAAAGTTTGGACATCCCGTTCACGTAAGGGCAACCATTCTAACAACCGTACCTTTTAAAGGAAGGGTAACAACGTATGTTTCATGTCGTCAGTGACTTTCAGTCTAACCTAGTCCTCTCTAACGACCTGTGGGTGGTGAACCAGACCTCTCAAGGCCTTTCGGTCAACCCGTCTCTGAAAGTCTTGTTTGCAACTTCGCAAGGAGAAAAGGGGTGAAGGAAGTGATTTGGGACAACTAAACCTGACCCGGGGGCGTGTACACACCATAAAGAGTCCAATCACCTCTCTGGACCTTACGAAGTCTTCGAGAGGTTCGGTCGGGGTCTAACGACCCGAGTCCTGTTTCGTTACCCCTCGAGTGGCGCCCCGGAAAGGTAAAACTTCCTTCAGTGAACGCAAAGACTTACGAGAGTGGGGCAAGAGAGGACCCGGTCTCGCGTCCGCGTCACCGTCCAGACAATTGAGAGGACGAAGACTTCGGTACTGACTAGGGTGCACGAAAGGTCTAGGGTCCTTTTTGTCGGACCACCTCTAGTAGAACCTACAGTTGCAGTCAGTCGATTGACTCTCCGACTTCCCCTACAAGTAGGCGGTCTAACCCCAGGAGGACCCCCACGACCTGAGGCTGTAGTAACACGTTTTCTAAGTCGGCATGTGCCTCGTCTCCATCGACCCGTACTTACCCCCCTCTGCTCCTTTCTGGTCCCCAGGGGCCCGAAGAACTGACTCGACTATTTCATCACACCCATCTATCTCTTCTCACCCGGGAGACTGGTCCTTAGTGAGTACCACAAGTAAAGAAATTACTTCTTCTTTCCATGAGAAAATCCTGTCCAGTACACGAGCCACGACCTGTGACGTAGTCCAATGTTCCAGTCTTCTCTCGGTACTACAAACTGCTGGCACAAGATCCTCCCCTCTACTAGTTGATTTATATATTGTAGTTATGTGTCACCGAAACTGTCTTCCGGTCAACCTTCGTCTATCCCATCCCCCAGGGGTCTTTTTTTCTTAGACCGAAAAGAATTGAATTCGGTAAAAACCGAATTCGGTAAAACACTACATTTGGACCGATGTCACGAACGGGAACTCCAGAGTGATTAATTACTGGAATTCCCTTCTTTCTTACGTCCTTACCCCTCAAGGGACGACCGGATCACCAATCCTAAGATCCGAAAGAGGCGGTACCGGGTCCAAGTCAGGGACCAACCCCTTGACTCTGGGGTGCTCAGTACGTCACACTGTTTCGTCTCTTTCTTAAGTCCTGGGTCACTAAGAAGAGTCCGTTCTCTTCATTGTCATCGTTTTTACTACTTAGTCAACACTTCTGAGCGTCAAGACAAGGTCACCATTTCTGTCGGACTTCGGGAGTAGGTGGTCTAGTTGACCTTGGATTCCTCTCTATAACTGGAAAAGACTCGGAGTACTAAAGTTAGTCGATTTCGAACCTGAGACAACTGGATACAGGGTTAAGACACGACTTAAGAGACGAGTTCGGGGAAGTACTTACACGTACAGGGCAACCGAATTTTGAAGGGGTTAAAACGGTAGATCCCTCTGTGACGAAACCCTTTCTAGGGACCACAAGAGGAGTGAACGGCGTTCACTATTTAAGAAAGAAGAAGAGTGGAAACCGAACCAACACAGAAAACCGAATTATGGTGGATCTCCTCTTGGGTCAAAACCCCATTGCGATAGTACCTCTGTGTCCGTTCCCTCACTAATAAAAAAGTCCTTTTAACCCTAACTCCATCAAGTCTCTAAAAGGTCTTCATTTTGAATGTGACTAGTTCGTATCTTCCTGTTCCTCCTTTAAGTTATATCCCCTTGTCGTATTTGTCATAAGGACACTATACTTACATCTCAAACGAGACCTTCTTCGGGTACCCAAGTCTCGTGAATGGGCCGGGATCCTATGCCACCTACCATCCGACCGAGATATCTGAGTCCTGTCAGTATTCGTCCGGTCCGCCCAGTCAAACTTATCAAACCCACCCTCCTGAGTCTTCAATCAAAACATACCTTCAAAAACAAATAAAAACTTTGTTCCTATAAGAAAAAAAAAAAAAAAAATTCCCTCCAACCATCACACCTCCGATTTTGATTTTATCCTTCTCTGGTTTCTGAACATCTGTTTAGTCCTTCGAAAACCTGATCAGATCCTTTTCCCACGATTGTGGCTTACTCCATCACCGACACCTTTACCGTCCTCTATACTCCTTTAATTTTCTTGCAGTCTCATTTAGTCATCCCGAACCACTGGGAAAACCTTACTTTGACTCACTTGACAGTTTATACTCTTAAAAGCAACCGCACGGACCTATCTACCATCCACGACTCTGATCCCTATGTCTTTCTTGGTCAAAGTTTCTTTTCTATTGCTCAAGTCAAAACTGACAACTTAAACCCCACAGAACCCGAAGGGACCATCGAGTCTACCATTTCTTAGAACGGACGTTACGTCCTCTGAACCCAAGTTAGGGACCCAACCCTTCTAGAGGACCTCTTCCCTTACCAATGGGTGAGATCATGAGAACGAACCCTTTAGGGTACCTGTCTCCTCGGACCACCCGATGTCAGGTGCCACAACGTTTCTCAACCTGTACTAACTCGCTGATTTTTTATGAACGTGCACCCAATGTATCGCTCTACGAAGTAGTCCATCATCTTACATCTCCACCCTTGGACTCCACCTTCCTTTCCGGTCTCTATCCTCAGTGACCTGTCCGTCGCAATTTCGGTACTCCTAACCACGCAGTGCGACCCTCTCACAGTTCTCCCGACTCCTGTCTCGAGACCTCTTGTAGCCATAAGTTCTCCTTCCGTTTCTTTCTTCCCGGTCGTCTCCTTTGATTCCTTGTCGTCAGTCTCTTCACCCCCCTCTCGGTCTACCCTCGGCGGACGACCCTCAATTCTCTGTCCGACCGTCACTCCCCACCCGACGGTCTCCTAAGTCCACGACGTCTCTGTCCACGCCACTCGTGCGTCTTGTCCGAAAACTCAAACACTAGTCATCGAGTAGTCTTGAGATCACTCTAGTAAAGTGAATCTCCGACCCTCGCTTCGAAAAAGTACCAAACTCTTATGTCTCTACCACATTACGGAGAAACTTCTCCGACCATAACTTTGGTTATACCCTCTGTTCGAGTTTTCTTGCGGAAAATTTCCATCCTTTATGAACTTGTAAAAATATCTGACTCCCTTTCTACATCTTCTCTTCATCTACCACCTCCAACGGCCCCCTCCATCAAGACCCCCTGACCGACACCTGTCTCGTCCTCGTGGCGAAGGAGACCGCTACCCTCCTCTCCTCCCTTCTACACGAGAATGTCCACTCAAACCTTCGTCTCTTCCTGCCGTAAACTTTCCCAAAGAGATCGTGGCTGCAGGTCAAAGAGACTTCGACCTCCATTCTGACAGACGAAGCTCCTCCATTCGGACTCCACCTGTCAGACTCCTTTCACCACTTCCAACTCTTGTGGGTGAGGTCCTTTCCTACGACCGAAACTCGTCATAACCCCAGAGTGGGTTCCAATCTCTGTCCTTCACTCTCGTCGATAAGGTCGACGTGTCATCATAGTGAATCTCGAAAATACTTGTATGGTAATGGGTTCGGAGTGGGGGTGTCTACTACCAAGGCAACCAGACCTCATTCCAGACCCGTGGATTTAAATTTTTTTGGGGGTCTATTTAGATTATGCGTCAGTCCCAAGTGACCTAACCTCTGTCGTACTACTAATCCTGAAAGAAAAATTCGACACGAACCGTCGGACCCTTATCCTTATCCTTCCACCGACGACCTAGCTAGTTCGACCACCCTTAACCGACCCTGTGTCGTCACCGTTCTGAGGTCACTCTCACGCCCACTCTCGCAACACCTTCCCCAACGAACGTCTGAACGTAGTGACGTAGACTCCGTGTTCCTTCTCTCTGCGTAGACCCAAAGACCAAACCGGAACTACCCGAAACGACTCCTTAAGTCCTCCTCCTATACTAACCTTCCCCTCTCTCTCACAATAATGCTACCCTTTCTCGTACCCGGAGAGTGGTCCGTCGGGCCGGAGACAGTCACCGTCGAAACACTGTCACCCGTCCACTGAGAGGTTTGAGTAGGAAGTGGACATTTTTAAGACCGTCGGTAAAACTTCCGAACCACTTCTAATGCATTCTATTACAAATACATCAGGGATTGTGTATAACTCAACTAATTACTAGTAGTAGCCAGACAAAACTTGGTACGACCCAAACTCTACAGACACCATCCAGACCACATCTATAAGATCGTTCGTAAACATCCAAATCTAAACCAGTGAGTTCTCCCGGTACCCCTCTCCTCTATTTCGAGACTCCCAATAGACACACATCTACTTTTACCTTTGATTCACACTTAGTAATCCATTGATCCTCTTTTATACTCTTTACTGACGTAGAAAAATTTAATCAGAAATACCTCATATCAACGGCACGTCACAACACATTCAAAGACGACACGTCGTTTAACTTAGTTAATATGTATTTAGACATAGGTGAGAAAAAAGAGAAAAAATTGCCTAAGTACAAATTAAACTCCTATTAACAAAATGTCATAACACAACCAAAGACGGTATGTAGTTGTACTCAGTCGGTGTCCGTATGTCTACAAGGGAGGGAGGGTGGAGGGTGGAGTAGGGTGGGGAGATCCGTGAGTGTCAGGTGAGACAAATCTAAAGGTAGGACAAATCCAGCGGTCTCTCGTGACTCACCGCAAGGGAACGATGTGTCATCCAAGAGCAATCAATAGATAAAATGTACATCATACTCTGTCGTGGTGTTTAGAATACCTTTTCTAAACAAAGAACTAAGACCTCAAGTATTATGGGGTAAAAATCGGAGTGATGAGTCACTTGAAAATTTTCAGAAAATCCTTTCCTGAAGGGTTTGAAAGTACAGTCAGGTGTGTATCTTCTACTATGACAAAGACACTGTGAAACTCTATGTGTGTGTCAACCCTATTTGTCTGTCAATATGACTTACTTCGACCAGGGCCGGCAGACCCTATGGGCCCAGGGTGGGTCGGGGACATACGTCACCCCTAGGAATGACCCCCGTGTGGATACTTGGGTCACACTGGGTGACCAACCCTCTCAAGTCAAAACTCTGATTGTACCTTAGTGTCTCGTCCAACGGTTTTTACCTCCGGTTCCGATCACTTATCTAAGGTACGGTGGGTCTCCACTCGAGTTTGTAACCTGTCTTCAACTGTCAGTCTTTCATTTGTCTAGACCTGTCTCTTATTGTACCAGAACATGGTCGGTGTGGTAGCACAGTCCGAAAAGAACAACGACGGTGTCATCAACAGTAAAACCGGTACAAAACCGGACGTCTACGAGACTACGGCACGTTGTCAAATGTAAAATCTTTCGTGACACGAAACAGAATGTCTTTTAGATCCGTGTTTGGGTTGTAGTGATGTGAGAATCGACAATTTTCCGACTCTCGTCTTACATGGGTTTTGATTTAGGGACACAAAGACTGGAGACCAATGGAGAACCTTATCCAGAAGAACAATTAATCCCGTCGAATCCCGAAAAGATTTTCGGATCCGAAACCTCAGTCCGCATAGTCCCAACCCTAGACCGAGACGGTATTAATGGACACACTGGAACCCGTTCGATGAGTTGGGGAGACTCGGGGTCACAACAGGAGACCTTTTACCTCTACCACGACCCGTCGGGGAGAGAGTGACTGAACGACACTCTCTTCCACACATCATGAATCGTGTCACAGACCGTGTATGTCTTCCGTGGATCGTCACCGTCGAGGTAGGTCAACTGTCGTAGTCGAGTAGGTGTGACAACGTACAGAGGCGTCGTGGTTCTACCATAAAAAACAAGTCTTACTCGGAGGAGTGGTCTAGAAGTTTCCGGTACTCCACCGTCGCTACGAGTTCTCACTCGACGTCTTCGTTTTCTGTCTGAAAGACTATAAGTCTCGGGACCTTTAGTTGTGACAGTCACTCATTAACACCCCTCAACCCTTACTTTCGGACGGGTCACGGGTGTCGAGTGCACAGTAGGGACGACAGGAACCCGATGTAAAGACCAAGAGACCCTTATTCCTTTATTAGTGAAAAAAGGTGATGGTAATAGTACTTTCTCAGGGTTGAGTAACGTCTCGAAGAAGTGGACCCAGGGACCCGGGGACTCTATCGCAAGTCTCCTCGACACTCAAGTTTACCCCTTTTTTTTAATCAATTTGTAGAAACAAAAGTACTCGGAGACTGACTTTAAATGAGAAAAGGAGTCAGTGTTTCATGACATCAAAATTGTCTTGTACACTGAAATTTCGTTATCTTTAAGTCTATCAAAACATAGTATGGTGAACTACTTTATCGTAAAAATAAGTAGTGATGAAGTTTTAATATTGTCAACAGTCTGTGACAATATTAGAATACTGAATTATAAAATTATTTCTGTATATGATAATAGACATTTCAAAACATAAGAATTTAAGAAGTTTTTGTACAAATCATATTAACGGAAGAAGATATTATGATACAGAAGATAGAACCGTTAATTCAACAGGACTCTTCTTCCAGACACCCTGTACTTTCCAATTCTTGACGACTATGCCTTTTGTCGTTCCCTCTTGTCAGACCCCGGAGAGACTGACGAGGTCAACATAAGTCGGTACTACCCCTATTGACCTCACCACGGTCGACACTTCCGGGAGCCCCCGTCCGGACCGCCTGTGCAGGGGCATCCGCACCCAGACCCCCAGGGCAGGGCAGGAGCACCCGGGACCTTCCACCAGGAGGAGGCCGCGACTGAGGACACCGGGACGCGGGGAGAGGACGACGAACGTCGCACGGTCAACTTGACGAGACTGGTGCCGGTGACACTAAGTAAGTGGTTTGCGACGTAGACACTGGGAAAAACCTACCTCTTAAAGTAGTTCCACGTCAACTCCCTACCTCTGTCGTTGACACCACTCAAACGACGAAACTGACACGGTCGACCAAACCGTAACTGACACCGAGACTCAACTCACCCACCCACGACCACAAAGGTTCCGTCTACTCGCTTGTTCCTCTTCTTGAAACACATAGACGACAAACGGCTCCTGAATTATGAAGGAAGGAGGCACGAACGAGTTCCAATCTCCCTTCGAGACTCCGTCAAAAAACACCAAAAGAAAAAGACAACAACAAAAAACCGGTACGGAACACCGAACAACCTAGAAACAAAGAATCAAGGGACTGGTCCCTAACTTGGGTCCGGGGTCGTCACTTTCACCGTTCAGGATTGGCGGTCTGGCGGTCCCTTAAGGGGACTTCGTCAACGAATTTTGCTTTGTTCGAATTTAGTCTGGTTGGTGTTTTACGTCGTATTTAGTCTGGTCGAGATACCGGAGGACAGGAAAACCTCACGGACACACGAGAGCGGGGTACCTTCGGGTATCTAAAGGTAAGGGGAGAAAAGGAGACAACTTCGAGTAATGTCGGACGGAGTGACGACGTCCCAGAGTCTCGGTTCGAGTCTAAAGTCGACGAAAATAGAGATTCCAGAGTAGAAGGGACCCCTCGGCACCCCTGGTAAAACAAGTGTCTCACAAAGGACAGGGTCGACCCGTCGGGTCGGGAGACAAGTCGGAGAGAGAGGTGACGGGAATGATAAGACAAAAAGAACCGTCTCACCTCGCACAATATACAATAGTAACGAAGGAAAGAGTAACAGCAACGGAACCCCTAGGACAGGACCTGCCATTAGACAACAACATTCTCCATTCTACGTGAACGGGACATTTAAACAAGTCCGAAGATTAATGCATAAACAAGTAACCTCTCCATAGACCGTGGAAGATGCACCCCCGTGACTCAGGATCCTGAAAGGGGAATGGTAGAGACAATGTACCGGATGGGTGTCGTACGGGGTTTTTTCCAGAGGAATGGAAGACTACGAGGACTCCCTCACTCCTCGACAGTGACGTCACTAAACGTTGGACCTTTAGCACCGACACCGACTCACCCGTAACCCTCCCGGACCCCGTACCTGGACCGAATGTAGATAGAGATCCCACACACTCGACATCATGAGGTGTGGAGTCGGAGTGGTGACAAGGGGCACCTAAGGATTAAACAGACAGAGGGGAAGCTAAACTCTAAGTACACGGATACAAAAGAACATGAATGTCTGAATCCAATCGGTACTAATTCAGAAAACCCAAAAAAAGTAAATCAGAAGGATAGATCAGAATATTATAAACTCTCATTATAAATAATACAAAGAGTAATAATTATTATCCACAGTGAAGACACAAATGAGACACAGTTCATAGTATTACTATAAAATATCCATTATAGAAAAAAATATCCGTATTTCTCGTAAAAGAGTCCTTGTATTACAGTAGGTAGGTTCCTATGTGTCAATCATTCAACGTCTCGACTTTACGTTGGACGCTATATTGGAATGTTATTTTGAATCGTTTCATTTTCTTAAAATTTTTTAAAGGTGGTTAAGTCCTGTTGGTGGTAATTGTTGTAACGACCAAATTCGAAAGGGAGTGGAAGGTGGGAAGTTCCTATCCCCAAAACAAAATAAATGTAAAAATTAGTTAGACAGGTTCTATTACAAAGGAAATGGAAAAGGGTTCAACTACTCCTCATAAACTTATTGTTTAGTGTCAACGACGGAAAGGGTCGACTCCTTATTCCTCTTCGTCGAGAAAGGAATTCGTCGTAGGGACCTAGGCCCGAGGTGCACGTCTCAGACCGACAGTGGACACCCACCGTTGGACTCGGAGTGTGTCTGGGAGAAAGGACTCGTCTCTGTCCCTAACACAAAAAGTCCGTTTTTCCTTTTGGCTTCTCCTTTTCGTTCATGTTCTAGGACCTACGGTGCCTAGTCCTTTCGGACCTTGACTTCGGTTGCAGGGCTCGTCCATACAACCCTTGGAGCCCTTGACCCACGGCCCCGGTGGGGCATCATCTACTTCCCGGCGGTGGTAGTGGGAAGGGAGGGTTGTCGAGAAACACGACCTTTTCGTGGAACAGGGGAGGGACTACTCCTGGTCCCAGGCGAAACGGGACACCCCCGTCTTGGACGGACAACCTGTTCGAACCCGAGGTCCCGAGTGAAGAGTCGACGGGAAAGGGACACAACTCCCCTGAGTGGGAGAACGAGAGGAAACGGACGAGTAAGGGGAATCCCAAAGACGGACCTCAAGTCGAAAAGTTCGACGGGGAACTCCAACTCAAGTTCCTGGAACCAGAGAAAGAGGACCAGTCAGACAGGAAAGACTCGTCTGTCCCACTCCGACACTTCTTCAGTTTCGATCACAGACGGACGACCGGGAGGAGAGGTCGGTCGGAAGGGGAGGACGCAAGAGGAGAGGGCCCAAACAGCCCGTCTAGGCGTCCGAGGCGCCGACAGGAGCTCGGGCACCCCCCGACGACGGACGACCGAGGTCCACGTGACCCGAGCAGACAGTCTCGTAAAGGTCGACGTGTTCGTGCCTCTGTCGCAAGCCACCACCCCAATCCTCCCGGCCCCGTCCACGTCCCGAGAGGGAGGACAGACTCGAGCCAGTGACCACTCCAAGGGAAAATGGTATCACCGGGGTCCTGTCCGGAACAGGGGAATACCCTCGACCTGAGACACATCTCGTTAAGGGTTGTGAGACTTGCATCTGGGCCAAAGAAAATGTTGTACAAACAAATTGTAGAGAGTATGAATTTCGAACTATAATCCTTCCGACATTCCCCTGACACATCGCAAGAGCCTGCGTCCGAGACGGGAGCCTTAGAGTGACATCACTCCCTCCTCTCTGTACTCTACTTTTATTTTCGAGCATCCGTCAGGCCCAACAGCCGTCGGCCCGTCGAGCCAAGGCCTCGTGTCACCCCGTCACAGACCTCCACCCCGACCGCTTGACGTCTTCATGGCGGTCCCACGGGGTCTCTAGGACTCCCACCGCCGGTCTCCCCTCTTGCGGCGTGTCGTGGGAGGTGCTCCAGCGGTCCCACAGACAGCGACACCGTGCCAACGATATGCGGTACTTCAGGCAGGCCCCGAAAACCAGACAATCTACCACTCGGACGCAGAAACACACAAAGACTCTAGGAGGAGGAACGACTACAGAGAGAAAAGATTTGGTTTAAGCAACCAAGCACAAAGACAGGTCTTTCATGAAAGAGTAGGTCGGGAATTGGACGGTCAATTTTCAGTGCGAGAAGAAAGAGGGTGCACAAAACCGTAAAGAGAGTGACATAATACAGTCAATGGAATAACAAACAGGGAAATGATCAGTCATTATGGGAACTTCTTCCATCCCTGACATCGAATAAGTAGACACGTATACCTAATTATGGTGACACATGGTCCGGATTCGGTCTGTAACCAATATGATGCCACTTGAGTTGTCTACTACGAAAACACATCGAATATAGTGTGTCTGTAATTTGTTTGTGTAAGTGTTTATGTGTTTTACACTATCACCTTCCATAAATATTTCTTATTGTAACTTCGACTCTGGGGTTACAGTTGCTCTTGCTCTTACTCCGTGTGTCTCCGAGACTCTTTATCCTAACGTCCGGTTCGGTCAACTAACTTCCGGGTCGACGGCCTTCCTCGTCCCCCGTAAACGCCTTCCGCGTCACTCACCCCACTCACCGTGTCCCGACCTGTCCACTCGGCCCGCGACGACACCCGAGGATCCTCGTCAGCGCTCTCAATTCCTCCACACTTACCACGTCAATCTAAATAAATGCAATATTTTTCTGTTGACCGACGGTACACTTCCTTAACCTCTCCTTTGACCTATCTTGTGAGACCACCACCTCTCCACTACTCTCTCTCTCCGCCTCAGGTCTATGCGAACTCCCCTTCTGAACGACTCCAAGTACTATGCAAAAGTCTCCCCACACTCTCTTTTCCTCTGCGTTTCCTACCAGGGGTTCGTAGAAGAAACTTGCTCTTCCTGACCTCTTCTTTACGTCCCCTTCCACCAAACCAAATCTTGCCGACGCTCACCCCAACTCTTCACTCCGACGTTCTACCCACCCCTACTCAAATACCCTTCAAAACTTACAGTCGAATTCCTAAATCCGTAAAAAAGACCACCACTGCTTTCACGACCGAATCCTTTTAATCAAAACACCGCAAAGTAAGTGACTCCTCTAATGTCCACCTCCGGTCGTTCCTCCAAAAACACTCCTCCCCTACTACTACCGAACTTGTCGCACTACAGTCACTTGGCCTCCCCGTCCTTTCCAGGTCCGGCTGAAGGTTGGGCCCTCTGTCTGAGACTATCGTGACTCCTGTCTAAATCCTGTAAGCCGCGTCAAAGTCATTCTCTTCTCCTCCTACCTCGCTTCGTCGCGTCCTAACCCATCCTCAGACGACATATGACCTCCGGCCGTGGCGACTCCTCCCGGTGTAGGGAGTCACCCCTCTCTCCCCTCCCAGGTATCCTCTCGCGGTCCGCTCCCCGACTCCTCCTCCTCCTCGTCGTCGCAGGGGTCTCTCGTCAGTCCTCGTCACCCCTCTCCCCACTCCCCGACTCCTCCTCCTCCTCGCCGCAGGGGTCTCTCGTCAGTCCACTCTTAGCCACTGCCACTACCGTCACTGTCACGACCTCTCCAAAGACCCGTGGACTTCTCGACCTCATCTACCACTCGCCTGTCTACCGACTTCTCCTTCGTGCCAGACAAATCCTTCATCCATCCACCACTCCTTTGCCTCCGGGACTTCTCAATTTTCAGGAAGGCCTTCGACCCATGGTTACTCGCCTCTAAATCCTGACACACCTACCCCAAACCCTCGTCCAAACGCCCGTCTCTCCGTCTTCTACCTCCACTCCAAAGACTCCCCCTGCCGTCCGTCTCTCCTGAACTCTAGGGAGAGGACTCGTCCTCCCCCCTTGTTGGTCCTCCTTCTCCGTCAAACCTTTCCGTCCGAACACCCCTCTCCATCCCCCTGCGTCCACCGGTCGGCGAGGGCCCATTGGGTCTCCGCTCCTGTCTGCTCCCAGCGTCCGGGAAGAGGGCCCCCGCCACAGGTAGGTCCCTCCGCCGAACTCCACTCTCCGGGAACCCAGACCGCACCCAGGCTGGTCCGACCGTCCGGACCGAGAACAAGACCCGAGACGCCGCCCCCTCACCAGCGTCCGGCCTAGTCTCGGCGGTCACCCTACATCGCTCACCGAAGTCCTGGATTTCCCCACGCCAGACCTTACCTTCAAGTCGAACTCCTTCTCAGTCAGACACCTCGGACCACACACACCTTCACTCGACTTCACCTGTGGTACGACCCCGCGCCACTCCGGCCTCCTTCTCACCGTCCTGCCCTCCCCGGGGGCGGACACGGCCCGGGCCCGAGCCTCGGGTCGGCGCCCCGCACGAGACGCCAGTCGTAGACACCCCATCCCACACTAAACCAAAACAAGACAACTCAAAAAAGTGTTGAAAGATAACGAAAACCAGCTTGGTATATTTTAATGACTATTAAACTGAAAACTGGATCTTCTGTCGTCAAAGGTCACCAGTCGGACTACACATGTCTCTTACACAAAGAATTCACTTACACGGGTACACTAGTCGGGGGGTCTTCGTGGGCGACACGTGAAGAGACGTCGGTGACGGAGGGGAATCAACTGTAGACCACAGAACCTCTTCGACTATACTTGTCTTAGAATCACACGCGGAGGAAAGTGAGTCGTAACGTAAATCCTGTGAGTGGGCACAGGAATCCCTCTCGGTGTCGCACGAGTAAGGGTAACGACATATTAAAGGAAACATCCTTATGTAAACAGTCCGTACGACAACCCGCAAAACCGACGGGACCCCCGACGACGACATTTGGAAGACAAGGCCCCAGGTCGGGGGCGTCCTAGGTCCCTTTGGGTTTCTTCCTTGTCGTAACCGCTAACTAAATCTCTCTCTATTCCTTTCTTACAACTTCTATTCTTTTATTTCCTCTCTTTCTCCGACTATAAGGAACCAAATGGATCTCTTGGTTATTTTGAGACTCTGTTCTTCAAACGGGAGAAGTGCCTCCGGTGTCCACGGGAGGGCCAGAGGGTTTCCTCACTTCTGCGTCTTACAGAAGGGCAAGACCAGAATTTTTGGGACCGTCTATTCACTCACGTCCCTCGGGGATACGAGGTTCCCTAGTCGGACTTTTTTTCTCCCTCTCCCTCTCTCCTTCTCTCTTTTTTTTCTCTTCTCTTTTGTACCCCACTGGTTCGACGAAACCACTCGCTCCGGGTTTTCGAAATAAAAAGTTTTCCATGAAAATATGGAACGGAATATGTGTCTCTCTTTACTTTCTACATTCCAGTATGTCTCAGTCGGGTTTGTAAGGTCGTCAAAACGAGACTAGCTTTGGTCCCAAAAAGACGTGTGGAAAGGGTGTTTTCTACAACACATGTCATAGAAGACCGGAACCTCCGGACACTTGTAAAATACTGGGAGAAAAATATTTCCGACGAGTTGGTCTTTTGAATAAAAGGGAGTTTCACAAAAAAGAAATATAAAGATTAGATACAGTCGGAGTCTTTTACGGTCTCAATTGCAAAAAGTGTCTCGTTTCCACGTCACTCAATGTTCTTTCTTGGTTACTCGAGTTTTCAGATTATACCAATTTAAGTTCCGATGGGAACAAAAAGAACGTAAGAGTGATACAATTGATTACGTGAGGGTCCACGCGTCACCTATTCTCTATGCCCTTGAATCGTTGTTCGTAACCGGGTCATTACTTTAGGATGTGGTCGTGGTCGTGATGAGATTATTGAAAATTGAGAAAGTTTCCGAGATTACAAAATCCGAAAGGCACGGAGAGTGTCAACCCTCCGACATTTATTAGTGTACGCATCGACATTCTCAGACCTATATGGACGACTCGTTCGATCTTACGATTGTCTCTCCCAAACTAAACTTTATAAGGAGAGTACAGGTCCTCTGAATAATCGATATCGGGATTCAACTAAAAGAGGTCTCTTTCCACCAGTCCCAATCGGGGGACAATTACAGTCTCCTCAACCACTTTCAGTACTTTACCATTTTGTCTAAGACCAAAACCCCATCTACGAGCTCTTTCGGATCCCTCGGAGAACTCAAGACTGCGGAACGCATTGTCAAGAGAAGGTGTACTGGAACAGTACCCACCCTAGAGGACACCGCTGAGGGCCGTGAAGACCGGGCACAGGAAACCACCTGTCTACATACCTAAAGACAATCCACATCTGGATCCTTACCTTAACGACTCAGTCTCTACGCTCACCAGTCGTGGGCAACTATCCTGGTCACAGGAGCGAACATAACGAATCACCTACTTAAGGTGAATCAAGGGGTTCGTCTCGTCTCGAGTGAGCAGCACTCTCCCGGACCCCACACACGACACACGACGCCTGGGTCTTTGGGTAGAGGTGGAGTCCGAGGACAGGAGGTGTGGATACCGGGTCTTCCCGAAACCCCTTCTTCTCTTCGAAGCTCACGAACCCACGACCCCCCTCTTTCGGGGGTTTCCCTACGAAGTAGATATCCCGTTTCGTCTTCAACACTCTGGGAACTGGGAGGGACCAGAACCAAGAATCCAGTCGTGACACGGGTGGTGTGACCTTTTCGGACGTTTCGGCTGGGACGAAGAGACGACAGGACTCTCAGTCACCTTCCGCACTGACAGACGTCAGTACACAGTCTTGACACGGGGCTCTACCCGTTCGACGTATTCGAACGGACGCGGGGTCTCGTGTGAGTATCCGTCTGCCGTGCACCCGTCCCAGACGTCCGTACTCCAAGGACTCACGGCCCGTACCAGTGTCAGAGGTACGGGAGTAGTAAGTGTCGGAATGCCGGGTAGACCGGTCCTTCCCCGTCTCACCGACTACCAGTAGAGACCTCGGAGAAAGTCACAAATGACCCCCACCCTGGACCCTTCCCTCGCACCAACGCCCCTCACTTCCAAGTTTGCACCGAGTGGACTGACCAGTGGAAAAATTCTTTCCTCCATCCAATCCAGGACCCCCACCTGACACGGTCCGGGTCTCGTGACGTTCGACGTGAGAGCTGCGACCACTGAACATGAGATCAAGACGGTAGAGTCGGGCGGAAACGAACCTCACCATAAACGTGGTCGGTCTCCCGTGGGCAGTACGACGACCCACCCCAGACGGGACTTCAATAATGGGCTGGAGCACCATACTAGACCGGAGACGTCGGAATTCCTGCTCGTCTCTTCCATTGATACCACTGAATTTCTTAGAGTCCGTAGAAAAGACTGGAGTCCACAAAGAATGCCCAGGAATAAACACACGAGACTGGTTGACTACGGGACCCTGTCAGACAGGAGAACAGGGACGAACCTCTCCGGAGAGGTTCGGTGTGCGGACGAGAGGGTGGCGAACAACGGTGAGTCGCTTCGGTCTCATTTGTAGACGCGCCTCGTGCCACCACAGGAGCCGCGGTCGTCGAGACGTCCGCGAAAGGTAGGTGCGACTCGGTCCCAGCCACTTCTCCGAGTCAGAGATCTCGTAGGCACGAACAAGGAACAAACGGACGGAGGGTGTCTTACGACGGGACACGCACTTCCCTGTACTACTTTGTGGGGTGTAAATCCTCTCTCTTTTCTCGTGCAACAACCCACCTGACTGGCTTCGATTATCTACGACCTCCGTCTCTTAGACGTCACCTGCGACTAGACACCCAGACGTCACATGAGGGACTCCGAAGGGACGAGACAGATCGGTCCGGACCTCCTGCGCCCATCGGAGGACGGGTGTCCTCTCCTGGTAAGGCAGCGAGACGAGGAGAAGCCCGACCCCACCCCCCGCGCCCCCCGCCGAGGGCCGAGGACTGCGGGCCGAGGGACTGAGGGAACGTCCGTAGTTTGTCTTCCCGGGCCGTGACTCGTCGTCGGACTACGCGAGCCTCAGGCTCGACCTGTCACTGCTACGGTAGAAGTGCACCGGTCTGGCTCTCTTCCCGTTCGAGGACGTGCCAGTCTTGCCGAGACACGGGTTGCCCGTCTGAGGCGACTTCCGGGCCTCGGGGGCGCTCCTCTAGAACATCGGCGGACCAGACAGAGGAGTCCCACCCCTAACCGTCACGGTCCCAGGTCTCGTAGCGGTCCGACCAAGAGGATGGAGGGTGTAGCCTCCCGTCGACACGAGGGTTGGAGACGACCGGTGAGGTAGGGTTTTGGGAGTTGGTCTCGGCGACCATGAACTTAGGTCTTTGTAAGAGGTCCTTGGGGACTTACTTCGACACTTGCTTCTCCAAAGGAGAAACTTGGGCAGACCATCCAGGGAGTTTTGCAGGAGTGGAGTCCCGGCGGAAAAAAACGTGGGGAGAGGACAAGGTTCCCACCTGTGGCGTCGCGGACCGAAGGAGAGGTCGAGGAACAACCGTCCTGACGACGGCGGTCCCGTGGACGTGTCGCTCCGGACTGACGCAGGGGGTGGGGACCCTTGTTTTGGTTCGTGGCGGTCGAGGACCGGCGTCTTCGGACGGACGCCCGCGCAAGGAACAAGAGATGAAACCCTACCTCGTACGGGAGAGAGAACCGGGCCTCCTTCACCGCGGGCGAGGAGTGGGGGCTACCACTCGACCATCACGTCTTTGTCAGACGGCTCATCCCCTCCCGACCGACGAAGGCCTTTCCTCTCCGCGGGTCCGGCGCCCCGACAACCCAGTGTCATCGGTCTGACCTGTGTCCGACGGTGGGAAGAAGGAGGACCGGTGGGACCGACGAAGGTCTTAGTCCGGGTGTGAGGGACACGACTCCTCCGTCGGTGTCTGTCTGACCTGACACGTCGGACTCTCGCGTGCGTACACCGACGGGGTCGTGCCGGACGAGGCACAGGCAGACAGGCTCACAGAAGAGAGACAGGGACGTACACACCCACACACACACAATCTCACTCACACACACGTAGTTGAGGAGGATCCCGAAAACCGATGAGCGTTCCGTTGGAACTGGACCTTTCTGAAACTCGAACCACCTTGTCTCTGAGACTTAGGGAGACCGGGACAAGGAGTTGGTACTCCTTGGCCAGGGAGTCGACACTACAGACCCACAACTCCGCACCCTCGAAACCCCTACACTAAAAATTTTTCTTTGAAGCCAAATATGATGACGCGATGTCAGACAGCACTCTACTAATTTGGACGACAAGTCAACGCACGGACGGACGACCCCCACGACGAAACGCGAGCCCCGGGTCGGTGGCACGTAAGGACTGCGGAGACGGTCCGGCCAGCCCCGGACCGTAGACGTACACCGGCGTCATGACCCGAAGAGAGAGTCACTGCCGGACCGGGGAGTCCGGTCGACGACGAGAACAGAAAGTCCTACCCTCAAAAGACGGCAAAGAAGTCGGAAAACGCTTGTGTCTTAACTATGTATATACGTGTGTTTATGGGGGGGGGAGAGGACGGGGACAGAGATGGGGCACCTGGTCGACCCCTGTGTGTCCCAGGACTGTGGTTCCACCCGGAAGTCCCCGGGACCAGAAGGCGAACCCAAAGGTTTCGTCATCCCGAGTCGGGGACGGGGGTCCTGTCACGGCTCGACCTTCCTGTCGAACCACTCGAGCCGTCCACCTGCCTCCGACGACAGGTCAGAGTCTCAGGGTCCTTTCCCTCCCCTCTCTTCCTGGTCCCTCGAGAAATAGAGGGACTCCGGGACACGTGTCCACTCCCATAACCACTACGGTCGACTCCTATGACCAAGACAAAAATGTCTTCGTCTCTGCTCCGTAGACTCTTCATTGAATCAGGTGTGTGACAGGCACTTACTTAACCTCGACTCCGGGTCGTCTCCGACCCGAACCAGATCTCGTCTTAGTGGAAATTTTGTGCCCACCGACCCGGGGTGGTGACGTAAAGACTGACTCACCCGGACTCCCCTTTACTCTTAGACGGAAAGATTACACTAGGGTCTCACGAGGCGACGAGCAGACCCCTGGTGTGATACTCTGGGCGACCAGATCTTAACGTGTGAGACCCCGACCTTCTCCCCCGCCGTCGACTGGACAGGACTCGCTCCCGTTTCCTTCGAGCCTCCTCACCCACGAGCTTAGACGTCCCCCACGACCCCGACCCTACACGTCTCGGCTGACGTGTCCTCGGCGACCACCCGTCCGCCCGCCAGTTCTGAACGACTCCTACAACAGGATCTTCTCGAAACTCCCTAAGTGTTTTCTCGAGGTCCTGAACTACTGAACGACCGAAAAAGACCAAAAGAAACCCGGAGGAAACGATGTAGAATAAATAAAGTGGGTACCGAGTAACTTCCTATATAAAAATAGAGGCAAGGTCTCTACTTATATTATTAAAAAGTAAGTAAGGGATGAGGGCGGTTTTTTCCCTTGTTTTGACTCTTCGGTCACGACGAAAGGACCGAACCCTAGAACGCAACTCTTCTGACGGTACGGGGCAAGAACGGACTGAGTTCTTTCTCCGTCTTTAGGAGCCCGACCGAATCCCTCTCGCTCCGATGAAGGTGTATTGGACAGTGGGGTGTCTTTGGGAGGACTTTATTGACTCAAAGTCCTCGGACCATCGGGGACGGAACTGGTTTGATTTATGAGGAGGTGGGAGTTTCTGGAAGTAGAATATAAAAGATGAATCTTACCGGTCTCCCTCCGGTCATCTCCCGTAGCAGCGCAAAGAGTTTCGGGCGTCCACGACACACACCTCTCCTAGGAATCAGTGGTCCTTCGTTGTGAAGTTCTTTTGAGGTGGTCCGACCTTCCGACACCGAGGCCGGACGGAAGATTCCCTCCTTTCACCCCTTTGAGACCAAGAAGGTCGAAGGGAAGTCGGGTAGACGAGTCACTTTCCTCGGTCTTGTCCACCAGTGTGTGTGGCTCTCAACGAGAGACTTCTGTTTATCCAGACCTTTCTTCAACACACGGCAGTTTTCGGTACTCAGGAACCCTTCCTCCCAAACCCCTCGAACCGAGTCCGGGCACCGAGGAAACGTCTTAAACACAACTCCAAGTCCCCAGGGACAAATCGGAGACCAGTTTGGGTACGGTGGCGACATTGGGGAAAGTGGATGCAGTGGGGGGTCAGACACCAACCACGACTACCACCGATGAATTATGGGTCATAGAGGTCACGGTCTCGACCCCGACAGGTGCGAGTCCGGAGGGTGTCTCCGGGTCCACCCCACACTCGGAGACACAGGTTCACGACGGTTTGTCCATTTCGGGGGAGGAGGTAGGACCCCTCGGGAGACTCAACAGTCCAAACTGTGACCTCCAATTAACTAGTCCGGAGAAACCAGTGTTCCTTGTTTTGATTTCAATGGAAAGGACCCCTCCGGTCGGAAGATAGGCCAACAGTCGTGTCTATGCTTTGAGACCGACCGTTCAATGCCGACACGGGATCAGATTGGAAGGTTCGATGTAAGATCCAGGGGGAGTAGGGGTGTGCAAATTGTTAGTGTAAGGACACATAGCTGTGCTCACCAAGAGTGACCGACGTGTAATCTTATTGGACCCGTTGAAGAGTTTGTATGGCTACGGATCTTGGGTGTGGAGTGTTCGATGACACTGAATTAACTAGAAAATAATTAAGAAGTCTATTAAACACGTAGGTATGGTATGGGAACTGTTCCCCCGTTTGTCGGGAATCGTCGCGTCGAGATTTTCGAAACGTTTGGTCAACCTACACTACTGTTTCTTCCTTTCGTGGGTCTGTGGGTCAAGGAGAAGTAGGAGTCCCTCTTCGGGAACTTCACCGCACACCGCCTCCAGTCGTCAAACGGTGTGGTCTCAGACAAAGACACCGTGTATCGAGTGAGGTAGAGGTCGGAAGACGTGTCGTACCCGTCTTCTCTCCAAGGCAGAAGGTGGGACTGGGTAATCTTTGAAGAGACACTGAGAGTGAGGGAAGGAGGTGGACGGTCGGCCTGCGTCTCCTCGGGAGCCCCTTGAGACGTCGGTGCATCTCTGTAGGTTCCACCTCCGTCGACCAAGGACTTGGCGACAGATCGTCTATCGACGAGACGGTCTCACCTGTAACCCACCACGACTCTCTTTACTTGACATAACACGATCGGTTTCGTAAAAAAAAAAAAAAATTCACTACCGACCACAATTCTAACACCCGGACCCGAAAGGAGACACTGTCCGGAAGGACCCGGACTCATTCGGTGGTCCCAACTGTTTCCACGGAGTCGGGCCCCGAGGCGCCGTCGGCACACCCGACGTCCTCCCCGTCGACCTCTCTCGATTCCGGACGGCGTCAGAACCGGTATGTCCAGATCCAGTGTACGAGACCAAAAACAAACCAACAAAAGACTTCTCGTCTGTGATTATGAAGTCCAGGAGGGAATCCTATTCCCGTTGTACGAAGCGTTAGACCTCAGTCTCCGTGCTAAAGGATATCGCACATCAGACCCTTAACCCCCCGTACCTCTCCTTATTAGTCATCGTCAGACTTTGAATTTGAAGACCTAGACATACGCCCCCTTGAAGGGTGGACTGACAACTGTTCTCCATAGAGGCAACAATTGGTATAGAACATCGGGTCTTTTGCCTTCTCTAAAAGTTTGTGAATAAAGACACTAGTTTTTTTGAACTTTTCGGTCCTGTTTAGGTCACGTTTTTCATAAATTAAGTTTGAAACACGACCTTTACTGATGTCGTAAAATGATAAGTTGACCTTTATACCGGTATACCTCCTTTCAACAATAGAAACATTAGACGTCCATTGGTGAGTGGGACTTAGAGACTTCCTCAGGTTATGGACATTCTTTTTGTTACAGTTATATATGAACCTTATTCTGGACCCGAGGGTCAAACTTGACATCCCGGGGTTTACCCCTTAGTTTAGTACCCTTATGGACTCAGTGTACTAAAAGAACCGTAAATAAGCAACCGATTTCTTTAATTTCGTACTTTCGTCTAATTTCACGGTAGGGTAATCTCGTCAAATTCGAAAAGGGGTCCGTTACGGGAGGTCGGAAGTCCATCCAGGTTCGTCGGATTATAGAGAGAAGGAGATTTTGGACCCCAATGTAGACCCGGACGTCCCTGGGTGTATGGCGAATGTACCCTGTCGTAAGTCGGTAGACAGAGGGTGAATGAGTCTTCAAGTACTCCGGCGCCCCGGTGGAATACAAAATATTGTGAGAAGCGCCCGACTAAGACAATGTAC
Source organism: Capra ibex (assembly GCA_006410555.1). Classification (NCBI taxonomy): domain Eukaryota; kingdom Metazoa; phylum Chordata; class Mammalia; order Artiodactyla; family Bovidae; genus Capra; species Capra ibex. The sequence continues at coordinate 5,088,947 of SJYO01007492.1, read as the reverse complement.
CTCTGTCTTGTGTTCAGAGGTAGTCGACACGGAGTCTGTCTCAGGGTACTAGACGTGCCCGAGTAGTCACTGATTATGGCTGCTACCCGTCGGTACCTCTTTAGAGTGGGGGCGAGACAGGGATGGTGTCGAGGTCTTAGGGTTCGATAGAGATGGTTTTCGTCCTCAGCGAAAATTTGTACCAAGAGAAACCTTGATAATGTACGGTATAAGAATAAACTTTTTCGTCACAGGTGAAGTCGTGAGGTCTTCGTGGGCACAGTAGAACGAGTGAGTAGAGAGATCAAGGATCGTGTCACCGACCACACGGGAACTTTCACATGGACACTACTTGTGTCTCTACTCGTGTCCGACTGGCTCGGTCCCTACACCTTCCCCACCGAAGAGTTTCTTTTACGGTCGACTTCTCCCCTCCTCCTAGATCAGTGACGACTCCACGCGACTGTGAGGTCCCCTTAGGCCGGAGCATTCGAGAGTCCATCATAATGAACCCCCTTCTTACTTTTATACTTTAATGACTTGTTACTTACTGTAAATTCTATCCCCATCCCACCATTAACTTTACTTTCATTAGATTCCAGGAGAGTATCCTGTCATTTTTACGGTTAATTGAAATCTCAAATTCAATCGACAAGTACAATTTTTATGACTCTTTCGGTGACTCTTAAGTCTTGATCTTATACATTGTAGATTTGTTCTCCTTTCTTTTTTTTCCGGTGTGAAGTCAGTTGGTTCGTCTTTCGTTCTTATCTCCGTTTTGACGTCGTAATTTCTAGACTAGTAAATTATGCGTCTTCAGTCTAACCTACAATTTTCTTGGTGGTGATGGTGGAGGTTTGTTGTCAATTACCTAACCTATATTGACATTTTGATATAAGTATTTTGTGTGGATTTTATATCGCACTTTCAGCGAGTCAGCACAGGTCGAGAAACGTTGGGGTACCTGATATATCAGACACCTCAAGAGGTCCGGTCTTCTGACCCCACCCATCGGAAAGAGAAGAGATCCCTAGAAGGGTTGGGTCCATAGTTTGGGTCCAGAGGGTGTAACGACCACCTAAGTGTGTTTCTAACTTTTATTTTCAGTCGTTTTTATTATGACCCCCGAAACCAAGCATACTTCTGTTACTCCATTTTTGTCATGTGTAATCTTTCCTCATATTTAGACTCCCTGGTGGTGGTTTTTGGTTTGGTTCTTTAGAGGGGTTTAGGGCATTCTTGGGGATCCTGTGGCTTCCAGTAGTCTTTGACATTTTCCTGCACCCTGTAGTCACTCTACAGATGAGAACCACTTGGGCTCTGCGTCGGTTCAGTGACCACATTCTCCGTGTGACAACTCAGTCGTGTTTTCGAGACGACCCCACTTCTCTCACCCGATCCGTCGACGAGAACCCTAATTTTGAAAAAGGGGAGGTTTCGGGGTCGTAACCCTTTACTGTTAATCCTTAACGACGAAGAAGGGTTCCGAGACTTTCCTTAGAATCTTGTCAACGACCACCTCACCAACTGTCACTGGTACTCCATGGGAAGGGAAGTTTTAACCTTCCCTGTCTTAACCGGAACGGGCAGGGGGTCATTTATGATGGTCCGTCCTCTCGATCACGACACTTCCCTGTACTCGAGTGTCCGGTCTTTATAGGTTTGGGACCGGGGGTATCTGTCGTTTGGTGTCTTTGACTAATTGGTTCTCAACTTTTATTTCGTTTCCTTTATATGTCCCTTTATAATCGTTATACTTCGTCCTTGTTCTTGGTTCACCTTCATCATTCATACCTTTTATATTACTTACACTATCTGTGTGTGTCCAGTTTTGGGTAATCGACCTCACAGTAGAGCCCCGGAAATGGTTTTCCTTCGTCCTTCCCCAATCTCCTCTGCCTATGTGTGTGTGTCGTCGTATTACCGTCTCATCTTCACGACTGGAGACCTATTTCCCCTCAGACTCTCCTGTTCCTTTATTAACCTCTTTATTATTATCCAACTACTCTTAATTTCTACTTGAATACCTACTAATTCTGTTTATACGGTACTTGTAACATCATTCTCTTACTTCTCGTAGATTCTTTTACTTTTTAAGACTTTCGAGGGTCTCTCTTCATCGTCTAGTTACTGTTTTCTTGTTCTTTGTCTAACTGTAGTCCAAAGAATTGTCATAGGAGTCCGCTTTTTTTCTGTTTAGTACAAAGGTTTTACGACTTCCTCTTCTTACATCGCCTTGAGTTAAATATCGTTCTGTTTGAATTTGTACTTTCGTCTTATTTTTTATAAGAGTCCCTATGTTCCGAAGTTTATAAAAAAGGTTATCTAGGTGAATTTTACATGAATCTTCTTCACCAATCTATGCTTTTTCTCTCTGAAGGGACCACCGCGTCACCAATTCTTAGACGGACGGACCTTCTCGGGTCTACGGTGTCTCGTTGGCTCGGACACGTGGTATTGGAGCTTTCGGGTACGCGGTCTCGGGTGCCAGACGCTACTCTTCGGGCGTGTGACGTCACTTCCCCTTGGGGGTGAGCGGTATTGATCTCTTTCGGGAACGTGTCGTCTCTGGGTTTTCATTTACTAAAAAATTTAAGATGTTTTATACTTTTCATTTAAATCTGTACCTTTCTATATACCCTTCATTCTTACTCGTTTATTTAATAAACCGTGTCAAACATGTCTACCAAAGGTTGAATTTTACCAAATTCTAAAAAGTTGAAATACTACTACATTTTTACTATGTCTAAGTCATCTTTGATATTTTAAAACGTAAAAATTTTTAAATAAAACTTCTAAAAAAATTTTACACCTGTTAAAAATTTCAGAAATCTGAGAATGGCATAATGAACAAGATACAAAACCAAAAAACCGGTGTCTCATACACCCTAGAATGGAGAGACTGGTCCCTAACTAGGACATGGGGTATGAAACCTTTCGCTTTAGGATCGGTGACCTGGTAGTTCCTTCAGTGAGCTTAAAACTTAAAAATAGAAAGGACGGATCGTTATACATCCTATGGACGAACACTACGACCCGTCACCGTCGTCGGTGTCGAGGGTCAACGGTGTCTAGTCTTCCCATTTGTCGGCTATGTAACATTGATAAGATATAGATATGTTGGATAGACAAAGAGCGAAAGTCATGTTATAATTTATTTAATGTACTCTATCAGTTGTGAAATAATATCTTCTCCGAAACACATGTTGGGCGTTACCGTTTCGTCACTTCTTAGGTGGACGTTACTTCCTCTTTTGTCAAGCTAGGGACCCAGTCTTTCTAAGGGACCCCTTCCTTTACCGTTGAGTGAGGTTATAAGAACGGACCCTTTAGGGTACCTGTCTCCTCGGGCCGTCCGATGTCAGGCACCCCATCGTTTCTTAGTCTGTACTGAATCGTTGATTTGTTTTTGTTCTTTTACCATAACGGGTCAATTACGTCCGATTAAATTCACAAGACCCGTGGAAATTCCATCTTAGCGATTCGATACTACAACTCCAATCCGCACTATTTACGAAAGAACTGAATTTTATAAAAGTTGAATGACCCAAATAACCCTGTATTGTGTTCAACTCCTTCTAACTCTACTGCCCTTTTCTCCTTCCTCTTCCTTTCCTTTTGTTACTTCATATAATTGTTGGGTCTCGGTTGTAAGACTTTTCATAGTTGTACCATCCCAACGTTTCTGATTTAGAATAATCTTCTAAATCTACTGTCAGTTTCTTTGGTTCCTCTTTTCTTCGTACAAAATCATAGTTCTTTGAGAATTTCCCATATACCCACACTTTTTCCTCCGCCGATCTTTCTCGGGACTCCATAACTTGAGTTTAACCTTCTTGACTATACTTGAGTGTTCAATTCTCTTTATCCATCTACTATTTAACAATATATACCAATATATTCACACACAAAAAAGATGACTAATTTGGATCCCTTTAAACTCATAGTTTAATATTGTTATTTTATCCTTATATACTCTGATATGACTATATGTATTTACTCATTTTTTATGCTTCCCGAGTTATACTTCAGAGAAAAGTCTTGGGGTTTTAAATCCTGATTTCGTTGTCTTTTTTCTTATTTGTCGTTCCCTTTTTTTGTCCTCTCCTTTTTATCAATATTTTAGTCTCTACCTCTCTTCTGACTGTTTTGGTTCACTATCAAGAACCTTTCTAAAAATTCTATCTACTCAGACTAGTTTTGGTTGTTTGTTGTATGTTCCCTCAGAGGTATTCCAATGGTCGACTAAAAGGTCGTCTTTGAGATGTCCGGTTCTCTCTGACCGTGTTCTATAAGTTTCACTACTTCCCGTTTTGGATGTTGGTTCTTATCAGATGGGTCGTCCCGAGAGTAAGTCTAAGTTACCTCTTTAGTTTTCGAAATTCTTGTCGTTTTCGATTCTCTTAGGTCGTGGTCGTTTGGTGGAAATGTTGTTTGTGGTTTCCTAGAAGAGATCCGTCCTTTCTCTGGTAGTTGAATTTTGTTGAAACATATGTGTGTCTGACGACATAGTTTTGGAAGGGTGTGGTTTTTGATGTTGTCTGTGTGTGTCACGGTTCCGTCAGTGAGTCTAGGGTTCTTTTGTTCTGCCCTTCTTTCTTCTGGATGTCTTCGTTTAGGTTTTGTTAATTCTTTTGTAGTTATCCTTGTACGTATAGTTATTAATGGAATTTACATTTACCTAATTTATAAGGTTGGCTTTATATGTCCGACCGACTTGTATATGTTTTTATTCCGGGTATATATACGACAGATGTTCTACGAGTGAAGTCTCGATCCCTGTGTATGTCCGACTTTCAATCCCCTGTCTTTTTCCATAAGGTACTTTTATCTTTGGTTTTGTTTTGACCTCATTCGTTATGAGTACTCTGTTTTGTCTAATTTTGGTTGTTGCTGAACTTGTGGGGTGAATGTGGTTACCTGTCCAGTAGGGATATCTTTGATTCCTGTGTCCAGATCTCACTGTGTAACCTGGTCTACTTGAAGTAGCCATAAAAATCTCAAGAGGTAGACTTCCGTCGTCTTAGATGAAATAAGAGTTCCCGTGTGACCCTGTAAGAGGTCCTGTATGGTGTGTAATCGGTGTCTAATTTGGAACCATTTAAATTCTTTTGGTTTCAGTGTGGTTCGTAGAAAAGATTGGTGTTACGATATTCTAATTTTTATTTAATGACCCTTTTTTGGACTCTGTTGTTATACAATAACTTTTTGATTACCCAGCGGTTTCTTTAAAATTTTTTATGTACCTCTGTTTTCTGTTACCTTTGTACTACAAGCCTTTGGATAGCCTGTGTCGTTTTCGTCGACATTCTCTCTTCAAATGTCGTTATGTCAGAATGAAGTCCTATATTCTCTTTAGAGTTTCTTGTACTGGAATGTGGATTTCGTTGACCTTTCTCTTGTTTGCTCGGGTTTAATCATCGTCCTTTCTTTAGTATTTCCAGTCTCGTCTTTGTCTATTCTCTACTTCTGTTGTTGTCTTTTCTAGTTACTTTTCGACCAAGAAATTTTTCCACTTGTTTTGACTATTTGAAAATCTGTCTGAGTAGTTCTTTTTTTCCCTCTCCCAAGTTTCAGTTATTTTAATCTTTACTTTTTCTTCAATGTTGGCTGTGGTGTCTTCATATTTCCTAGTATTCTCGATGATGTTCGTTGATATACGGATACTTAGACACGTAAAGAAGATCCCCCTGTTTAAGTATCTTTCCATATTAGAAGGTTCTGATTTGTTCTTTATTTTATATATTTGTCTGGTTATCCATGACTTTAACTTTGACTAATTTTATCGACGGTTGTTTGTTTTTGAGTCCTGGTCTACCGAAGTGCCCGTTTAAGATATTTTGTAAATCAACACCGTACACCCTAGATCAAGAGTCTGGTCCCTAGATTGGACCCAAGGGGTGTAACCCTCAATTACCTCAGAATCGGTGACCCGGTGGTCCTTCAGGGAGATAGTTTGTAAATGTCTTCTCAATTGTGGACAGGAAGACTTTGAGAAGGTTTTTTGACGTGTCCTTCCTTGTGAGGGTTTAAGTAAGACACTCCGGTCGTAGTGGGACCATCGTTTTGGTCTGTTTCTATCGTGTTTTATTCTTTTAATGTCCGGTAATAGTGACTACTTGTATCTATGTTTTTAGAAGTTGTTTTATGATCGTTTGGTTTAGGTTGTTATGTAATTTTCCTAGTATATGGTACTGGTTCACCCTAAATAGGGTTCCTACGTTTCCACAAAGTCATAGGTGTCTATTACACTATGTGGTGTAATTGTTTGACTTCTTATTTTTGGTATACTAGTAGAGCTCTCAACGTCTTTTCCAAAGACTATTTTCAGTTATAACTAAATACTAATTTTTTTGGGAGGTCTTTATTCCGTATTTCTCTTGTATTGTATTAATTCCAGTGGACTGTTTGGGTGTCGTATGCATCAAACAGTTTGGGTCAAAGAGTTGTCGCTTTTTGACTTTCGTACGGGAGATTCTAGCCCTTCTTCTGTTTCTACAGGGGAAAGTGGTGAAAATAGGTTGTGTCAAAGCGTTCAAGATCGTTCCGTTGACTTTGTCTTTATTTTCGTTAGGTTTCACTTTTCTTCATTTTTGAAAGTGACAGACGTCTACTGTACTCTGATGTGTATCCTGTAGGCTTTGTATGGTGGCCTTTCGACGATCTCGAGTAGTTACTCAAACCATCTCAGCGTTTGAAATGTCGTATGAGCATGTGTCTTTATTTTAATTGCGTGTCTTTAGGGAACGTAATGATGTGTGACTGTTATTTTCTACTCTTTCTCTTTAATTACTTTGGTAGAGTAAATGGTGACGTAGTTTTTCTCATTTATGGATCATTTCTGAACATAACTTTTTTTGATACTATGACTACTTTCTTTAGTTTCTACTGTGTTTGTCAACCTCTCTATATGGTACAAGAACCTAACCTTCTTGGTCATAGTAGTTTTGCTGATATGATGGGTTTCGTTAGATGTCTAAGTTACAGTTTGACTGTAAAAGGTGTCTTAATCTTGTTTTTTAAAATGTTAAACATGTCTTTGTGTTTTCTGGACTTTATCGGTTTCGGTAGAACTCTTTCTTTTCACCCCGACCTCCTTAGTCCAAGGGACTGAAGTCTGATGTGATGTTTCGATGTCATTAGTCTGTCGTACCCTGACTGTATTTTTGTCTATATCTAGTTGTCTTGTCCCGTCGTTCCGGTCTCTATTTGGGGGTGTGGATACCAGATCAGATACTGTTTCCTACGTTCTTATATGTCACCTCCTTTCTATCAGAAGTTATTTACCGCGACCCTTTTGACCTGTCGGTGTACACTTTCTTACTTTAATCTTGTGAGGGATTGTGACCTCTGTTTTTATTTGAGTTTTACCTGATGTCTGATTCACATTCCGACTTGTGATATTTGGAGAATCTCCTCTTGTATCCGTCTTGTGACTGTATTTGACTTCGTTCTAAAAAAAACTAATTAGAGTAATATGATTACTTTTATTGTTGATTTTGTTTACCCTGTATTAATTTGAATTTTCGAAACGTGTCGTTTCCTTTAGTATTTATTTTGGTTTTTTATCGGGTGTCTTTTACGTAAAAGAGGTTGTTCCCTAGTTAGAGGTTTCATATGTTTGTCGAGCACACCGAGTCATTGTTTTTTGTTTTCGGGTCAGTTTTTTACCCACCTTCTAGATTTATGTGCAACGAAGTTTCGTCTATATGTCTACAAATTTTTCGTATTCTACGAGTTGTAGTGATAATGTACTTGTCTCGCTCTCTAACAGTATGACTCACTACATTCAGTCTGTTTCTGTTTATATAGCGAATATGTACCTTAGAAATCTTTACCATGTTTACTTGAATAAATGTTTTGTCCTTGTCTCCGTGACTACACATTTTGTTAGAATACCAATGTTACCCCCTTTCCTATTTAACCCTATAATCCTAACTGTATGTGTATCATATATTTTATCTTTTGATTATTCTTGGATCCCGTATCACGTCCCTTAAGATGAATTATGAGACGTTATTAAATGTACCCTTTTCTTAGATTTTTCTTCATCGATATACTAAGTGGAACGACATGTCGTCTTTGATTTTGTCGTAACATTTAACTGATATGAGGTTGTTTAAAATTTTTCCACCGTCCAGTCCTTTTTTGTTTACGTTTGTTTTATTCTTTATGTCTTACCTTCTTCCTTAATACTCTGTCTACGATTATTTGGACTTGTATAACTAGTTTGACTCTTTTAATGGTTTTTAGGTTTGACTACTCTGTATTTTTGAACTCATCTACTTACTCGTAATTTATTTGGTTTTACCGTAATTTAGTTTTAGGGAAATCTCCTTAAATTTTTTGTTATTTTAAGATATACCTGAAGGGACCACCAGGTTACCAATTATGTAACGTGGAGGTGACGACTCCCACGTCCAAGGTGGACACCAACTCCTTGATTTTAGGGCGTACAGTGTACCGTACCGGTTTTTCATCTTCTTTTGAAATGAATAAAATAAATAAATAAAAAACTTTTTTGAAAATATCAAACTGATGTGAGAGTTCTTATATTCAAGATATATTCAACAAGGTGTGTGACCTTTTTATTTTGAACGGAAAAAGAAAAAGATTGTCACTAAGGTTTTAGTCTACTCTTTAGTTTCTCTTTTTATCAGTTTTTATTAAGTTTCTCTTTTTTTATATCAGTGAACACTGATAACTACATTTTTGTCTTGACTTATAATCAATCGGTTTTGTACATTTGTATTCAAATAGGTTCCTTACACGAAGTGTTGTAATTACTTCTATCTTTTCATTCTACTCATAAAATTTTTACGTTTTACTTTTTTACTACCGGAAACCATTCGAGTTGTGAATAAATTTTAAATTTCTTTTTAAGTCCCGTTTGATCCTTACCTTCCATAATAGAAATGGAACTATTTCCAATATATAGATTAGGACATATATTTAGTGTAATCCTAAAGTGGTTCCTCACGTCCCTACTACCAAGTTGTAATCTTTTTAGGTAGTTCCATAAAACCGTTTACTTATTTCTGTTTTTAATGTACCTGTATATATTACTTTTCGTTTGTATAAATTATTATTAGTGAATAAATTGTTCTCCTTTCCCATTTGCAGAAACATTTTAGATGGTTTGAAGAAATTCAATTACAGGTTCTAACTGAGGTCTCACCCATATGTGAAGATGTAAATAAGAACGTTATATATTCCCAAAATTATAGGGATATAGTGGTCGTGGTCAACTGTAATAGGAAAAAAAAAGAAGATTAAAACCGATCAGAATTTCTACATTTCACTATCAAGAAATTTTTTTTTTTAGACAACTAATGACTACTCAAACTTGTGGAGAAGTACATAAACGAATGGGAAACCCCGAGGAGTAGATACTTTATACCCGTTCTTAGGGAATCTTCTTTACCTAATCTGTATTATCAGTTGTTCTCAGGTTTGATGTCATGAACCTACGTTAGAGTTTTTGTTGTATTACTAGAGACAAACAAAGGTTCCGTTTGGTAAGTTATAGTGTCATAAGGTTCCGATACGGGGTTGGTCATTGCTACTTCTTCGACTTCAACTTATCAAGAAACTTCTGGATGTTCTGGAAGATCTCGATAGTGGGTTTTTTTCTACAGGAAAAGTAATATCCCCTGACCTTACGTTTTCATATTCAGTTCTTTATGGACCTCATTGTCCGTTTAAACCGGAACCCTCATGTCTTACTTCGTCCCGGTTTTCTTGCGTGACCAGTATCGTTTGTGGGAGAAGGTTGTTGTGTTCTCATCTGAGATGTGTACCTGTAGTGGTCTACCAGTCATGGTTTCAGTCTGACTAATATAAGAAACGTCGGTTTCTACCTCTTCGAGATATGTCAGTCGTTTTTGTTCTGGTCCTCGACTGACACCGAGTCTAGTACTTGAGGAAGAACGGTTTAAGTCTGAATTTAATTTCTTTCATCCCCTTTGGTGATCTGGTGAGTCTATACTGGATTTACTTTAGGGAATGCTAATATGTCACGTTCACTCTTTATCTAAATTCCCTAATCTGGACTATCTGTCTCACGGACTTCTTGATACCTGTCTCCAAGCACTGTAACATGTCCTCCGTCCCTAGTTCTGGTAGGGGTTCATTTTCTTTACGTTTTTCCGTTTTACCAAGAGACTCCTCCGGAATGTTTATCGACACTTTTCTTCTCTTCGCTTTCCGTTCCCTCTGTTCTTTTCTATATGGGTAAACTTACGTCTCAAGGTTTCTTATCGTTTCTCTATTCTTTCGGTAGTAGTCACTAGTTACGTTTCTTTCTCTCCTTTTGTTGTCTTACCCTTTCTGTTCTCTAGAGAAGTTCTTTTAATCTCTATCATTCCCTTGTAAATACGTTTCTACCCGAGCTAATTCCTGTCTTTACCATCCCTGGATTGTCTTCGTCTTCTATGATTCTTCCCCGTTTTTATGTTTCTTCTTGACATGTTTTTTCTCGAAGTACTGGGTCTATTGGTTTGGGTCTATTGTACTGGGTCTAGTGTGGTGCTACCACACTAGTGAGTGGATTTCGGTCTGTAGGACCTTACGTTTCAGTTCACACGGAATCTTTCGTAGTGATATTTCGATCACCTTCACTACCTTAAGGTCAACTCGATAAAGTTTAGGATTTTCTATTACGACACTTTCACGACATGAGTTATACGGTCGTTTAAACCCTTTGAGTCGTCACCGGTGTCCTGACCTTTTCCAGTCAAAAGTAAGGTTAGGGTTTCTTTCCGTCACGGTTTCTTACGAGTTTGATAACGTGTTAACGTGAGTAGAGTGTGTGATCATTTCATTACGAATTTTCAAAGGTTCGGTCCGAAGTTGTCATGCACTTACACTTGAAGGTCTACAAGTTCGACCTAAATCTTCTGTCTCCTTGGTCTCTAGTTTAACGGTTTTAGACACCCAAGTAACTTTTTGGTTCTCTCAAGGTCTTTTTGTAGATGAAGACGAAATAACTGATACGGTTTCGGAAACTGACACACCTAGTGTTGTTTGACACTTTCAAGAAATTCTGTACCCTTATGGTCTAGTGGACTAGACGGAGGACTCTTTAGACATACGTCCAGTTCTTCGTTGTCAATCTTGACCTGTACCTTGTTTACTGACCAAGGTTTAGCCCTTTCCTCATGTAGTTCCGACATATAACAGTGAGACGAATAAATTGAATATACGTCCCATGTAGTACTCTTCGCGACCTGACCTACATCGGGTTCGACCTTAGTTCTGACGGTCCTCTTTATAGATATTGGAGTCTACACGTCTACTGTGGTGGGAATACCGTCTTTCGCTTCTTCTTGGTTTTTCGGAGAACTACTTTTCACTTTCTCCTCTCGTTTTTTCAACCAGAATTTTGAGTTGTAAGTCTTTTGCTTCTAACGCCGTAGGTCAGGGTAATGAAGTACCATTTATCTGTCGCTTTGTTACCCTTGTCACTCTCTGAAATAAGACCCCCCGAGGTTTTAGTAACGTCTACCACTTACGGAGGTATTTTAATTTTCTGTGAATGAGGAACCTTCTTTTCGATACTGGTCGAACCTGTCGTATAATTTTTCTTCTATATAATGAAACGACTGTTTCCAGGTAAATCAGTTTCGATACCTAAATCAGTACATACCTACACTCTCGACCTGATATATTCTTTCGACTCGTGGCTTCTTAACTACGAAATATTGACAAAACAACCTCCTGAGAACTGTCTGGGACCCTGACGTTGCTCTAGGTTGGTCAGGTAGGCTTTCTCTTAGTCAGGACGCATAAGTAAGGTTCCTGACTACGACTTTGAGGTTATGAAACCGGTGGACTACACTTCTTGACTGAGTAAACTTTTCTGCGACTACGACCCTTTCTAACTTCCGTCCACCTCTTCCCCTACTGTCTCCTACTCTGTCAACCTACCGTAGTGGCCGAGTTGTTGCAACTCAAACTCATTTGAGACCTTCAACCATTACCTGTCCGTCCGGACCGCACGAACCAGTGTTTCTCAACCTGTGTTGACTCGCTGACTAGATACTTTATAGAAGCAAATTGAAAGAAATGTTAAATCGTCAAAAAGATATAAGATCCTTATTTAGGAAACCACCAGAATGTGTTCATAGAAGAGAGTCGGACAGTACAAGCAGTAGGAAATGTCTATACTAATCATTGATTTAGGACATGTCAAACGTAACGATGACACTTCAATAGAAAAATTTTTTAATCATAGAAAAATTAATGTAATAGATTAACCCATGACGAGAACACCTTTTTTACGAAAAAATATTCGAATAAAATACCAATCGTTGGAATTTGAATCCCGAAATTTCCACCATGTCACCATTTCTTAGGTTACGTCCTCTGTGTTCTCTAGACCCAAACTAGGGACCCAGCTTTTAGGGGACCACATCCTTTACCGTTGGCCGAGGTCACAAGAAGAAACCTTTCAAGGTACCAGTCTCCTCGGACCATCCGATGTCAGGTACCGCGACGTCTCAACCTGTACTGACTCGTGTCGTCGTCGTCGGAATAAAAATTACCACAAAAAAGAGAACCAATAAAATAAAAAGCCGCAGTACCGTACCGAAAAGGCTGGAATCAAAGGACTGGTCCTTAACTTGGGTCCGGGTGTCGTCACTTTCGTTCGTCAGAATTGGTGACCTGACGGTCTCTTAAGGGAGAGAACCGAAAAACGTGTTTACAAAGATGTAGACTTTTATGCTTGAATTTATATTACCCAAAAGAGTGAACGGTTATAACTTTTCGAGAAACATGAGACCTAGTCTTGAAGGTCAAGACATAATTCGTCATCGTACTATAACCCGTGTCATCCAGACAATCCTATGACCAAACCGATGAAAGTCAAGTCAGTGAGTCAGCACAGACTGAGAAACGTTGGGGTACTTAGTGTCGTGCGGTCCGGAGGGACAGGTAGTGGTTGAGGGTCTCAGGTGAGTCTAAGTGCAGGTAACTCAGTCACTACGGTAGGTCGGTAGGGTAGGAGACAGCAGGGGAAGAGGAGGACGGGGGTTAGGGAGGGTCGTAGTCAGAAAAGGTTACTCAGTTGAGGCGTACTCCACCGGTTTCATGACCTCAAAGTCGAAATCGTAGTAAGGAAGGTTTCTTTAGGGTCCCGACTGGAGGAAGTCTTACCTGACCAACCTAGAGGAACGTCAGGTTCCCTGAGAGTTTCTCAGAAGAGGTTGTGGTGTCAAGTTTTCGTAGTTAAGAAGCCGCGATTCGGAAGAAGTGTCTTCTTCTTTGGTTTATTACTACCGAAGTGATTCTACCTTCCAAAGAAAAAAATACACTTCCAGACTCGATCATCCGTTAAGTCCCCCATTCACCAATAGGGTGTACCAATGGCAGGAGAGCGACATAACGTGCAAGGGTGTCTTTTTTTGACCAAACGGTAGTGGTGACTGACTGATGTAAGTGTAAGACCACGTACCCCTCTCCTTTTAATCTTTCCTCCCGTTTGAGAAGGGAAAATTCCTACACCGGACCAACAATGCATGAAGACAAAGGTAGGGTAACCAGTTTTGGATCAGTGAACAAATGTAGGTCAACGTTCTATCCGACCTTTTGTCAGTGAATGGTCTTCGATGACGGATGGGTTTTGCATCCCCTACGGGCAAGGCTTTACTCCTTCTTCACACTTCTACGTCTGTCGTGTCGTCGGAAGGAGGAGATACCACCACGTATTGATGACAGTTTATTTACTTTAGAGTGTTGTCTAAGTCTTAAAGTTAAATTTTTTTCCATTTGATAGTGTCCGAGCAGAACATAGGTGACTATATGGTATATAATAAATGGAAAATTCCTAAAGACATTACAACTAATGTTAATAAAAAACTAATGTTAAATATACGTACATTCGTTCGTGTACTCACTTCTTATACTCTAAATCACATATATCAGAAATCAATAAGATTTATCAAGTAAGGTTATATAACTTAACTACTACGACCCATAATACAGAATGTCTTAGACTTCGTGACTTAAATCACTTTTAAGTCCGTCATCACCCCCTTAATCGTAAATAAATGTTAGAATGATATACGGATCTTAAACGTCCACAATATCATTTTTCCTCAACTGTGACTTTTGGATCGTACAAGGTTCGTGTTGAATGTCTTCAACCATAATAAGGGTCAAATTCTCTTTTGACTCCGTGTCTCTCCAATCCGTTGATTGAATTCCGATGTGTTTGTCATTTCATCTTTCCGATCCGAGGTCTCGAAGACTAGAAGGGAGAGACATTGTTTCCGAGTGTTAATAAGAAGTTACTACTTTATTTCATACTGCTACTATCTGTCCTCCTTAACCCCCATGACAACGAATAAAGTTGAGTCTTAGTGTTCTTGAAAAAGATAACGTATCTTTTAATTTTAAACTTAAATTATCTTTTTGACCCTGAGTAAATGTATTAAAGTTGAATTTTGAAAAGTCTTTTGAAACAATTTTTTTATCCTTACGGTGTTCCGTCCATCCATTTTTGTTAGATACACCTTAGACTTCCATATAAACGTGTTATGGTTCTATTGATCTCAGATTCCTTTTACGATGAATCAGAATGTAAGGGTTTAATTGATACATAAGTATGAATTCTTATATAAGAAATAAGATTAGAGTACTGAAGTTTTACTAAGTTCGACTTGATCCATTCGACACATTTAGATTTTTTTTCAGACGGATTTTACTTTATGTCTAGTCCAACTACGTTTATATTGACACCGAAGTCTGATACTTAAAATTTATAATACTCATCCTAGTTCGGGTAGAAATAATTAGTTTTATCCTTAATGACGTTAGTTGTGTAAAAACGGTTACTCTTTGTTCAAAATAAGGGTAGTGTAAATTCTTAGACACGAAGTCCTAAGCTTCTTGAGAACCTTTCGTAAAAGACGGAGGACGACCGACACCTTAGTAAAAGAGATATTTTCCAACAACTCGACGAACTTCTTCACGACCAACCACTCTCCGTCAAGTGACACTGCCTACTCCGAAGTGTGGGTTAAGCAAGTCGAAAACTTCACGACCAACACACTACACGTCAGTCCGCGACAATACGTCTTAACCCAGGGACGACCACTGGTCGCGACCGGCGTCCGTAACGTCAAAAACCACGTAGAGTAGCTTGACAACTCGTATATAGAGTCTACATTACCAAAACTACCCTAAGTCTTTCGATGTCACTTAGTCTACCCGTCGTCTGGTGGTGACTGGTACTGGCAAAAAACCAAGTTCAAATCGAAACCCTTCACGAAAGGCCGAAGAAAAGTTAGGTTGGCGACTCGACCAACAACGGACCATATTTAGGTGCAAAGTAGTGTACAGTATTAGACTAGTTCTTTACCAAACAACATCAACACATCTTAATTCTACTGTGAAGTTTTACTACTAAAAAAACTAAACGTCAGTCGGTGTTCCATTCACTCCATGGGTGAATGGTTCGAAAAAGTGAAAAGGTTAAACGAAGTTTACGGCTTACTGGTAGCTCACCAGGTGTGACTCGAGAAGACGTTGAAGAACACATCGACCTTCTCCTAGTCGAAGCTACTAGGAGAGTTAAACGACAACACTTGAAGGGTGTCGGCTCGTGACGTGAGGAGTAACAGTTCCCAGAACAAAGGAAACGTTTTGAAGAACTTAGTGGTCGAGGACCCGGTTCGCGTAACAACTGCGACACTCAACAGAGATGACGAAATGTTGGGTAAAACTTGAGTTTATTCTTTTAATGATCTTGAACGAAAAATAGATTGTGGTAGTAAAGGGATCAGATTTTATTTATATTTTATTTGTCGTTCATTATTCAGTAATCGTTTTTTAATTTCTTTACATGTAATTTTATTACATATTATATCGGTGTAAATTCTTTACATGAGTAATTATAGTTTATCGTTTCAAGTTATTACGTTTTGGCGTCAATGAAAACGTGGTTGGATTATGAACTACGAAGATCGAAAGTCCCGAAACTTTTATCATTATTTAATTTTTGGTCTTGTTCAGAAACTACCCCCTTTTTTTTGTTGACTTTCTAAAACGTTACTTTGTTACAAAAGACCTGACTCATTTTTGGTTTATTAAATAAAAGACTTTTGACTAGAGAAAGAAACATTATATGGTAGACACCCTAGTATGGTTATCCCAGTTTGTCTTTTTTTATAAATTTTAAGAAAGTTCTGTATTTCTTTTACTTATTAAGTGGGTAGTTTATGTTTATATGATAAAATAAGATTCCCTTATAAAGACACCAAAGACGTTCCACTTTTGGGCTTTCACAAATTTTTTGTTTCTTCTTGTCTATTAAATTACAAAGAGAACAAGCTATAAAAAAGGAGGGGACCCCCTTTTTTTGTGTTAAAATGTATTAAAATTATTTTAAATTTTTTCGTTCATTGACCTGTGTGTGTAGTTGTCGATACGAATACTCCTTACTGGTTATTACTTAGTTATAAAAGAAAATGTTTAATAAGGTCCTAGACCTGTTGAGACACCTGATTGTACGTTAACTGTAGAACTATGTCAACAAATGGGCCTATAACCGACAAGAGTTAATTGTCTATGTCTTAAAAAAGGAGAGAGAGATCACAAAATATTATCAAATAGATGATACGGTATTTAAACGTAAAGATGTCTTCCCCTTTGTAATCACAAATATATTTGGTATTTTAAAGAATCGCCCCTGATAATGTGGACTACAAAGACCTATCAAATAACCGTCTGAATAGTCTGTTAGGTTAACAAAAAGGAGGTATAGTTTATTCCAGACCTTCATTCAAAAGGTCAGTCTTTACTGTTTGTGTCTACCTTAATTAGTATGTCTTGGCCCCGTCCAAATGAAGAAAGTGTATCAGGAACCATTGTTTTTGTTCTAAACAATGTCCGTCTCCCTGTCTTGGCATTCATGTGTTACAGTTTTCCGGATGAAATTTTAAAAATAACATAAATAAATAATTTTTTGTTTTTTTTGGTGGACGGTGAGGGTAGATTTTTTACCCTGTATACCACTTCAGAAAGTTCCAATTTTAAAGATTCTCCGAAAAATCTGAAGAGAGTAAAGATAATTTCCTAGTTTAATTGGAGTCGATTTCTTTAAGACACTAACCGGTTATAATATCTTCGAAACTAAGTTTTAAAACACCCCTTATTTGTCTTACCTCTTCTTCCTTTACCTAGGTAAACGGTTTGTGAAGATACTGAACTAGGAGTAGTTTGATGATTTTGTCGATCTCAAACCTTATTACGATATTCTTCTGGAACGCCTATATTCGTTCTGGCAGTCACAGAAACATAGGATTGGGGTCTTAGGATAAAAATTCAAAGAATCCCATTGTTCCAGTAGAAGGTTACGAAATATATCCTTTTATGATCAAGAAGAAGATGGTATTAAGACTATCGATTCATTGTGACACAGAGACACCTTAGTGGGTGTCTAAACGGTCTCTTCCTCTCTGAGAAGAAAAACTTTACTGTTCCCGGAGGTCTTTGACCACGTTTTCTGTTTAATAAACCCTTTGCCCTTCTATTTTGTTGCCCTCCTTTCGACGGTAAACCCCTATTTTATTTTTGTTTTCTTGGGGGTGAAGACACATGGTGTCGAGTCCGACACTCTGTCGTCGTTATCTCCGACTGTGGGTCTCTTCGCCCGTAAAATCACCCAAAAGATGTTTGTAAAGTTCTGTGAACCCCAGATTGTTCACGGTGTCCAAAAGACACACGTATTAATAAAACGTCTCAAAGTCGGGGAAATTGAATTAAATGGGTGTAGGTCTGGGTGTCGACTCTTCCGATCTGGGTCTTTCACTTCCCCTGTGTACTGACATACTTGTCGTCCCTTCCGGAAAAGGGACTTACACTCCCTGGGATACCGTTTTCGTGGTCTCCGAAGATAGGAAGTGTGTTAACCGAACCGTCACTTTTAGTTTTAGTTCTGGTGAAGTGAGAGATGGAATTTTTTCTTTTTTTTTCGACTCATAAAAATAACCCAGAAGTTCAGACCCACGGTGTCAGGAGTAGACTATGGTGAGAATCGAGACATGACTAAAGAGGGGACTGAAAATGTCTCCCGAACGGGTTCATCGGATGACGTCGGTTCCAAAGTGAGGTTTCGATGGAGCGATTCCAGATTCCAATGATACCATCTTAAAATATGTTGTCAAAAGGAATTTTTATAAGGTGTTAAACAATAAGGGTTTGTTTTATTCTAATACGTGGTGAGTCTCTTTAACCAATCAGTAAGACTTCTACAGATTCTTGATATAGTGACGGTTTCTTGTTCCAAAGAGTCAAGTATAAGAAAGGAAGTTAAAAGTAAACATGTAGGTGTGACACCAAGTGCTCAACAGACAAAAGGTAATAGAGTATTAGTTCAGTTCTCCTGGACCCTGAATAGCAAAAGGTTTCGACCTACGTAAGTGTCAAACCACGTATGGTTGTACATACTTTTATCCTTGGGGTGAAGGTGAAATTAGACTATTAAGTTGTAGTCTCAGAAGACTAAACCGAAACCGTTCAAGAAGCACATGGAGGGAGTGGTACTCTTATGCACAATTGTACCACAGGTCCCAGGGTCCCAGATACCCTTTACACCTCATGGTGTACCCCGATAAACCTTGTGTCCTCGCGAGTCCGACTTCCATTTTGTGTAGTAAGGAGACGAAGTGTGAAAGTCTTGATAGGTGTCCTTTCTTTTCTCTCTCTTTCTTTTAACCCTAGTCTCTCATGTCGTGTATACATTAATGAGAAACTCATATTACCGGGCGTTAGAAAGCATGATACTGATTGTAACGTTTGTTACATGGGTGTCTCTATTTGTTCAAATGTCTGTAAATACGAGGTTCTCGTTGGACATTGACGTATAAAAAAGGGGGTGTGGGTTCTTAGTGTGACCTAAACTTCATTCATATTACAATTATCTACTGTTTTACATTTAGACAGTGTTCACAATCATGAATTGTCCTCGTTTTTCTTTAAGTTGAGTGTTCACTGTGATACCGACTCTGAGTTGGAGTCATGGGTTATGGAACATTACTTAGGGGTTTTATGAGGTGCGTTGAGATGATTTTTCGTTTGGGTCAGTGACATAAAGAAACCCTTTTTTTTTAACGAAATCACACCTAGAACGTTGAAAAATTTTAGTATTTCAAAGACATTCTTTTTCTGGTGAGTTTTTTACAGTTAAGAAATTTTTGACAAAAGAGTAAATATCTGAATCATCATGTCAGAAAGGGGATCAAAAGATACATTTGTTGTTTAAGTGTCGTCAAATCTACAGTGTATTTCAATTCGTTGTCAACATTTCTAGATTGTCACTGTCACTAAGAACGAAAAATTCTCTAAAAAACCCCTTTTTTACGAATTCTATTTCGTTAAAAAAAGAACCAAGTTTTAGGTCCGTCTATACTTTCACCCCTTTTTTACTTTGACATTCATTTAAAAACAAATTTCAGTGTCTGGTCGATGTAAAGACCCTAAACTCGTAGACTTTAGATTTTGTATTATTAATGAAAAACTTCACACGACATAGTTCAAGTCTCCTGTTAGTGAATGGTAAACCTGTCCATTTTGAGTATTTCAGCCTGACCCGTAGACTCCCCCAATAGTCATAAGAGACGGTAGAGGTGTGGGTGACCTTGTAGTAGTAGAAGTAAAGCAAAGGAGAACGGTTGTCAATCAAATAGAACTCTGTCTTTTAATGTTAGTTTCTTAATCTTTTCAGAAAGAAGTTCAGAATTCTGTGGGTGATACACCGAGGGAAAGGGAAGGAAAGTGAATGAGTGTGCAAGTTGTTTGTAGGTAGTTCCTAGATGCCTTCGTGATCTGATCACGACCCGATTAGTTCGTTTCAGGGACAGGACATCGTAAATACAAAGATAGGAATGGGTTCAACCCCATCGTACTGTTTTTCGTACTACGAGCTCTCATACAGAGTTAGGACTCGGACTGAAACAATCCACTAAAATAATCCGTATCCCAAGAATTAGGCATCGTTTTATTTCTCTTTTTTCCCAAGACGTACAAGAAGAGGATATCATCTCTAGTTTTGTCTTCAACCGTGGAGAAAGAGACTTTTGTCAAGAGGACGCCCCGTGGTCACAGGTGACCCGTAAATTTAGAGAAAGTAAACAATGTCATAATACTCTTTACTTTAGAAAACAATCTTTTTCTTAAGAGTCATTTCGACTGGTAAACTATTCCTTTCTTGTTAGTTAAGGAAAAAGTGGTTGTCTCAACACGTCTCCGGTTCCCAATAGTCTTTCTTCGGTCCCATTTCTGTACCTTTCGTCCGACAAAGGAAGGGTGAAAGAGGAAAGTTTGAAGTTCTCTTATAATCTACCTAGACCTTTGGGAATCCTTTTTCCAAAAGAAGACGAAAAGAATATAGATGAAAATTGTTCGCTAGGTTTTTAAAGGGGTCGAAGGGCATAATCAAGACTTAATCCGTATTCAGTAGGTCAAAAGATTTATCTTTTACACGATCGACGAGTAAGTATTTTCTTCGATTTAAATAATGGCTAGACCAGTTCGTGGATTAGTCTTTTGTCCCTTTACAACAGGGTTAACAGAGATGGAGGGACTTAATTATATTTAAAAATTCCAATAGATAAAAATAAATAAACCGTCTTGGTCCAGAATCAACGCTGCACACCTTAGAAATCGACACCGTGCACTTGAGAAATCAAATCAGTACCGTACACTCTAGATCAAGGGGTTCGTCCCTAGTGTGGACGTTGGGGGTGTGACCCTTGTACCTAATAATCCATGACCTGGTGGCCCCTTCAGCGACTTAATTATAGTTAATTCTCGTATTTCACCCGATATATATTTGTTTTATATTCTTTTTCCCATACTTACGTACCACCTTTTCCGTTCTATTAGAATCATAAAAGATTTCATTTACTCGTTGACTCTTTTTTAATTTGTGTTTCTACTTGTAGTGTTAATGAGAAATGTCTAAGATCAAAGTCATTAAATTTTAAGAATGTAAGTTTTATATATTAAGTGAGAATAGAGTTCCTTTATTGTCGAACCAAAACCCTTAAAGTCTTGAACGTTAAGTCAAGTATTAGTTATTTATATTAAAGATGAAGGTATTATTGTAATTAAAAATTTGTAATTTTTGTTTAATAATTGTCTGAAAAATCTTACGTTCTAGTATTTGGAAGATTATGTGACGACTATAAAAAGATGACACATACTTCCGTCATATGAGATCCTGTCCAAATTCAAGGGAGTCTTAAAATGTTGCAATTGTGTAATAACGGATCTCTGCATAGTTGTGTAAAAATCTGTCACTATGTTAATTGTAGTGGTCCACTTCGACAATTCTCAAATTTTGAGTAGTTATACATTGAATACTAACAATAGTAAGTGTAAAACGAGGTGATCCAAAAACATGGTCGGAACACATATAATTGTATTTTAAAAGTTTTGAAAAACTGTGTCTTTTAAAAACTCATTTCTTATTAAAAAACCACTTAAAATATGTCCATGAAAGAGACTAATAGGTTCACTGTACATATGATCACAGGACCTTCTACTGTCAAGAAGTTTTATATGGAGACTAAGTTTGTTACGTTTATAATCCTGTTTTTATTCTGTCTTCCGGCATCATTAACGAAGACTATGTATGTCCCTTCGAGTACCACGACCTCTTTCATGGAAACGAAGATGTCTTCTCACCTGATTTCTGTTGTAAAGTTCTTTTGCTCTTCTGAAGTGTCCACACAGTTCACACTGACGACTTTCGTTATGGGTGCTTCACAACCACTTTGTTGTCTCAATCAAAGACCGACCAGTCTTATTTTCGGTGGTCGGTGTCCACAATCAGAGATGTCTTTAGGACACCGGTTATTACTCAATTGATTTTGCCTCATGAGACCATTTTTTTTTGGGTTTGAAAATCTTTGTGACCTAAATTTTCAATACGTCCAAGGAAAATTGATCATTAACTGGGTAGACAACGGAGATTTAGTTACTAGGGGTTAGAACCGACATATAAAGTTAAGGAATGTTTCAAAATTTTACTTCTAATAGACCCAATGTAGGGATTGGTTAATATAATCTTAAAGATTAAATTTATTTTCTCCTGTTATTTTCTCCTGAAGATTCACTAATTATGAGACGTGACGTCCCCCGTGTTCAAACTTGGGACCAGTCCCTTGATCCTAGGGTGTTCGGTACGTCTCCCCGTTGGTGACGGGGGGTGGTTATTTTCGTATGACTTCGTTGACTAAGAAGATTAAAACTCAGTTCGGAAATTATACTGGGATTGTTATCTCATTTCGTAAATTTATAATTTGATTTCGACATGAGAAGGTACAGATCTTAAACGTCAATGAGTTCTCTACCAGTTGTGGTTTTAGTCTAACTAATATAAGATACGTCGGTTTCTACCTTTTCGAGATATGTCAGTTGTTTTTGTTCTGGTCCTCGAGAGACACCGAGTCTAGTACTTGAGGAATAATGGTTTAAGTCTGAATTTAACTTCTTTCATCCCTTTTGGTGATCTGGTAAGTCCATACTGGATTTAGTTTAGGGAATACTAATATGTCACCTTCACTCTTTATCTAAATTCCCGGATCTAGACTGTCTATCTCATGGACTACTTGATACCTTACTCTAAGCACTGTAACATGTCCTCTGTCCCTAGTTCTGGTAGGGGTACCTTTTCTTTACGCTTTTTCGTTTTACCGACAGAGCTCTCCGGAATGTTTATCGACACTTTTCTTCTCTCCGCTTTCGTTTCCTCTTTTCGTTTATATATTCGTAGACTTACGTCTCAAGGTTTCTTGTCATTCTTCTCCATTCTTTCGGAAGAAGTCGCTAGTTACGTTTCTTTCTCTCCTTTTGTTGTCTTACCCTTTCTGATCTCTAGAGAAGTTCTTTTAATCTCTATGGATCCCTTGTAAAGTACGTTTCTACCCGAGTTATTTCCTGTTTTTACCAGACCTGGATTGTCTTCGTCCTCTATAATTCTTCTCCACTGTTCTTATGTGTCTTCTTGACATGTTTTTTCTAGAAGTACTGGGTCTACTAGTGCTACTACACTAGTGAGTAGATCTCGGTCTGTAGAACCTTGCACTTCAGTTCACCCGGAATCTTTCGTAGTGATGTTTGTTTCGATCACCTCCACCACCTTAAGGTCACCTCGACAAAGTTTAGGACTTTCTACTACGACACTTTCACGACGTGAGTTATACGGTCGTTTAAACCTTTTGAGTCGTCACCGGTGTCCTGACCTTTTCCAGTCAAAAGTGAGGTTAGAGTTTCTTTCCGTTACGGTTTCTTCCGAGTTTGACGGCGTGTTAACGTGAGTAGAGTGTATGATCATTTCATTACGAGTTTTAAGAGGTTCGGTCCGAAGTCGTTATGCACTTGGCACTTGAGGGACTACAAGTTCGACCAAAATCTTTTCCGTCTCCTTGGTCTCTAGTTTAACGCTTGTAGACGATCTAGTACCTTTTTCGTTCTCTCAAGGTCTTTTTGTAGATAAAGACGAAATAACTGATACGGTTTCGGAAACTAACACACCTAGTGTTAGTTGACACCTTTTAAGACTTGCTGTACCCTTATGATCTGGTGGATTGGACGGAGAACTCTTTAAACATACGTCCAGTCCTTCGTTGTCAATCTTGACCTATACCTTGTTGTCTGACCAAGGTTTAGCCCTTTCCTCATGTAGTTCCGACATATAACGGACGAAGAAATTGAAGATACGTCTCATGTAGTACTCTTTGCGACCTGACCTTCTTCGTGTTCGACCTTTGTTCTAACGGCCCTCTTTATAGTTATTGGGAGTCTATACGTCTACTGTGGTGGGAATACCGTCTTTCACTTCTCGATTTTTCGGAGAACTACTTTCACTTTCTCCTCTCGCTTTTTCAACCGAATTTCGAGTTGTAAGTCTTTTGTTTCTAATACCGTAGACCAGGGTAGTCAAGTACCGTTTATCTACCCCTCTGTCACCTTTGTCACAGTCTGAAATAAAACCCCCCGAGGTTTTAGTGACGTCTAGTACTGATGTCGGTACTTTAATTTTCTGTGAATGAGGAACGTTCTTTTCAATACTGGTTGGATCTATCATATAAGTTTTCGTCTCTGTAATGAAACGGCTGATTTCAGGCAGAACAATTCCGATACCAAAAAGGTCACCAGTACATACCTACACTCTCAACCTGACACTTCTTCCGACTCATGGCTTCTTAGCTACGAAAACTTGACACCACAACCTCTTCTGGGAACTCTCAGGGAACCTGGCGTTCCTCTAGGTTGGTCAGGTAAGACTTCCTCTAGTCGGGACCCTAAAGAAACCTTCCTTACTACGATTTCGACTTTGAGGTTATGAAACCGGTGGAGTACTCTTCTCAACTGAGTAACCTTTTCTGAGACTACGACCCTCCCTAATCCCCGTCCTCCTCTTCCCCTGTTGGCTCCACTCTACCGACCTGCCGTAGTGCCTGAGCCACCTACACTCAGACTCACTTAAGACCCTCTACCACTACCTGTCCCTCCGGACCGCACGACGCTAAGTACCCCAACGTTTCTCAGCCTGTGCTGACTCGCTGACTTGACTTGACTTGAGACTATTCACAGATAGACTTATGATTATTCTAAAGTTTTTCTTTAGAATGTTCCTCCCCTGTTCTGCGTTCTCATCCTTCTAGGACCCGAGTAGAGAAAGGTACTTGTGTGGTTTTGATGTTGATATGTGTCTCGTTGATAGGAACTCTTTCTGGACTTCTGGTCGTGTTTTCTAAAGGGTGTTGATTTCTATTTTTCTTTTAGTGGTAATTCTACCCATTCTCTCCGTCTCTACCATAGACCGGTCCTGGGTGTCCGTCTCTCCTATAGTGACGACGTCTCCAGGAGGACTCCTCGTTTTCACAGATTTGAGGTGTAGCTCGAGGAGTCGGGCCCCTCCTGGTCGTGGTCTTTCTATTTGGCTGTTTGGGGATATTGTGGACCTAAACTTTTGGTCACCCTGAATGTAGGTCTCCAGACATCCTTTGATTTTAAATTTCCCGTGTACGTTTTTGAGAGAACGGGGTTCAGGGTCTCCATCGTCAAACTTCTGCTGGACCCGGTATACACTTCTTAGTGTGACTGACTAGAATCCCACACACGTCGTCTCGGTCCCTGAAAGTATTAAAAGAGACCAAGACATCGGTGACTCCTTGTGGTCCTAGAAACGAGTGGAAGATGCGGATGAACCAGGTCCCGACCACCCTGGTCAAACTGAGAGGGGTAGAGTAGGATCCGAGTGGACATCTGGGTAGGTCCGACCGCGACGAGGTTTCGATGGGATGATGTGGATCGTTCACCGAGACCGGTCGTGATCTCGGGGAGGTTTCGTCGAGGTGGGATCCTCCACCGGGATGTTTCGTATGACGGGGGTTGTCAGTGTTGAGTGGTAATATCGGTCGATAGAGTCCCAGGTCAGGACGTATGATCCTTTGGATGTCGGTAGTACCGGATTGGTCTCTCCCCACGTACGTCGGGAAAATGTATTTCAGTAGGTAATTTCCGACCGTCTACACCAACTCGATACATCATGTATCTTTGTGTCTCTCGATCCTTTTACCTTCTCTGTTTCCTTAACAAAGTTTACTTTATCCGTTTTTGAAATTTTTTTCTGGTAAACTTTCTGAAGACCCCTGTTGTAGTTCGTATGATTGTATACGTAATATTCCTAAGGGTTTCTTCCTTCTTTTCTTTGTCTTTTGGATAAACTTCTTTTTTGACCGACTTTTGAAGTGATTGAACTTTTTCATTTCAGTAGGTTAAGGTCCTTTACCTCTCAGGGTTTGTTCTACTTGCGTTTCTTTGGATGTGACTCCGTGTAGTATTGATTTTACAGTTTTCAATTTCTATCTCTTATAAATTTCGTCGTCCTCTTCTTTCCCCACTGTCTCCTGCTCTACCGACCTACCGTAGTGGTTGAGTTACCTGTACACAAGTTCGTTCGAGACCCTCTACCACTTCCTATCCCTTCGGACCACGTGACGTGAGGTACCTCAATGTTTCTCAGTCTGTACTGACTTGTTTTCTCTCTTTATTGATCAATGTATGTCTCTTATGAGACAGTTCTAATAGTAAGTGTTGATTTCCCCTTTATTTCAAAGGGTTTGTTCTTCTTCAATTTCCTCAAATAGTAATGTTTTGACTGGGATGTTGTTTACAAGTTCCCTGAAGAAACTTGTATTTTTCCGGTAATGAACTTTATACTTTTAATACCTTCTTTTGTTGAGTTATATTTCCGTTCGTGTATGTTTTCCATCACTGAGTTGGTAGATACATCGATCATACTTCTAATGTTTTCATCATTCTAGTTTATTAGATATTAATAATTTTATGTTGTAATTTTATTATTTTAAACAGTCTTTGTATTTTCTACCCCACCCTACCACTCTCATTTTTACATCACGAAAATCTTATGTGTGTTTGAATTCGTTGGTAGTTGAATTGTATCTGACGATATATGTAATTCAACAATACATTCTCGGAGTACTATTGGTTTCGACTTGTTGTCTATGTGCGTGCTTTTTCTTTTTTCTTATGTTTGTTTTGATTTTTCATTAGATTGACGTTCCCTTCTCTCGTTCTTCTTTTCTTTGCCTGTACTTGCTATGTTTGTTAGTATTTTGTTAAAAATTTTACCATTATTTATGTAAAAACAGTAAGTCAGTAATTCATCACAACCTGAGACACTGGGGCACATGACGTCGTACGGTCCGAAGGGACAGGACATGTATCGTTATTGATGAAATGTACATTTAGTTGATTTGCGACGGTAGACTTCTGTGTCCCACGGACTTACCTATGGTTCCATTCTAGGTATATACACGACGTATAGTCTCTGAGTGAGGTCTGGATTTCTGTGTGTGTCCGACTTCCGTTCCCTTTTCTTTTTCTATAAGGTGCATTGGCCTTTGTCTTTCGACCCCATCGTTATGAGTCTGATTTTTCTGAAATTTTGTTTCTACCTTCTTCCTGTGCCGCATTGCTATTTCCCTGATAAGGTTGTTATTGTGTTTTGTGAACGTACATACATACGTACGTAGGATGTGTCCTCTTGGATTTATGTGATCTATTCGGTTATAATTGTCTGTGTTTCCCTCCGTCACTGTCGTTATGGCATTGTCTTCCCCCTGAGATTGTAGGGTAATATAGTTATCTGTGTAGTTATTCCTTTGTAATCGGAATTTCCTGTGTAATCTGGTCTACTTGAATTATTTGTCATACAATGTAGGGGTTTGTTTTATTATAAGTTCATGTGTACCTTGTAAGAGGTCCTATGTAGTGCAGTCTGGTGTTTTGTTTAGAGTTATTCAAACAACAATAAGTCAACGGTTCAGTACAGACTGAGATACTGGAATACCTGACGTCGTTTGGTTCTAAGGGACAGGAAGTGATAGAGGACCTCAAACGAGTTTGAGTACAGGTGACTCAGTCACTACGGTAGGTTGGTAGAGTAAGAGACAGTGGGGTTTCAACTTTAGTATGATTCGTAGAAAGGGTTAGTGTTACGATAGAGTGATCTGTCGTTAATATTCCTTTTGTGACCTTTTTTGTTTATACACCTCAGGTTTGTTGTACGATAATTTGTTAGTTACCTAGTAACTTCTTTAGTTGCTCCTTTAAATTTTTTTTGTGTATGAAACTCTGTTTTTAGATAGTCGACGTCGTTTTTGTCAAGATTCTCCCTGCAAATATCACTATATCCAGATGGAATCCTTTGTTTTTTTGAGTTTATTAGATTGAAATATGGATTTCCTTCATCTTGTCGGCTTTTGACTTCAATCATTTCCTTCATTATTACTTCTAGTTTTCATTTTTATGTACTTTATCTTTGTTTTTTTATCTTCTCTTGGACAAGAAACTTTTCTACTTGTTTTGACTGATTGCTCTAAGTAGTTTTTGTTCTCCCGAGTTTATTTATTTTACTTTTAACTTTGTCTTCAATGTTAACTGTGGTGTCTTTATGTTACCTAGTGTTCTCTAATGGCACTTGTCAAGATCCGGTTGTTTAATCTGTTAGATCCCCTTTTTTACCTATTTAAGAATCTTTGTATGATAGACTGATTTAGTCTATTCTTTATCTTTTGTACTTGTCTGGTTAGTGTTATTTTGACTTAGTCATTAGTATTTTGAGTTTTTTGTTTTCGACCTCGGTCTACCGAAGTGTCTACTCAAAATGATTTGTAAATCCATTCTCAATTATGGATAGGAAGAGTTTGATAAGGTTTTGTCCTCTCCTTCCTTAAGAAGGTTTGAGTAAGATGTACCGGTCGTCTTGGAACTATGGTTTTGGTCTGTTTCTGTGGGGTTATAGTGACTAGGAGTTTTTCCATGAGCGTTTGACTTAGGTTGGCATGTAATTCTCCTAGTATACGGTACTTGTTTACCCTAAATAGGGTCCCTATGTACTTACTAAGTTATAAGTGTTTAGTTGTATCATGTGGTGTAATTCTTTTACTTCCTGTTTTTCGTATTCTATTAGAGTCATCTACGTCTTTTTCCAAAACTTTATTTTTTAGGTAAAGACTATTTTTGAGTTGTTTCGTCGATGTCTCCCTTCTATGGGTGTATTATTTGTAGTATATACTATTTGAGTGTTGATTGTAATATGGGTTACCACTTTTCGACTTATTTAAAAGAGATTCAACCTCTTTTCTGTTCTACGACTGAGGACTGTCAAAATAAGTTGTGTCATAACCTACTTTAAGTTCGGTACCGTTAGGGTGTTTCTGACTCCGTTAGATGTTTCAGGATCCGTTAGGATATTTCAGGATTCGTTAGTTTGTTCTTTTCCTTTAAAATTTTTAGTTCTTGAAACGACCGCCAGGTCACCGATTCTAAGGTACGAGGGTTACGTCCCCCGGGTCCAAGTTAGGAACCAGTCCCTTAATCTACGGTGTAAACGTTGTTAATTTCTAGGGCGTACGGTGTTGCTACTAGCTTCTACGGTCCACGGTGTTGATTCTGGACCTCCTCGGTTTATTTATTTTATTTATTTATAAAATTTTTTATTATGATTTTCTGTACAGTATCCAATGTTCTTTTGTGAAAATTTTTAAGTTTGACCTTTTCTTCATTTTGGTAGTGATGGACGTCTACTGTACTATGATATATATCTTATAAGATTTCTGTGATTGTTTTTAATATTCTTATTTAGTTAAGACCATTTATGTAAAATGTCCTATGATTTGTACGTCTTTATAAAGTCTAAAGGTATGTGAGTATTGTTAGATAGTCTTTGTCTTTAATTCTTTTGTTAGGGTAAATGTTGACGTAGTTTTTATTATTTTATGAATCCTTCTTTAAATTGGTTTCTCCACTTTCTAGATATGAGATTTTTGATATTTTTCTATGTTTATTTAACCTTCTATGTGGTACGAGTATCTGACTTTCTTGTCACAATTTTACAGATAAGGTTTTATTGACTGTCTAAGTTACGTTAGGGATTGTTTTATGACCAAAATCTTTTCCGTCTCCTTGGTCTCTACTTTAACGGTTGTAGACGAGGTAGTAGCTTTTTCCTTCTCAAGGTCTTTTTGTAGATAAAGACGAAATAACTGATACGGTTTCGGAGACTGACACACCTAGTGGTGTTTGACACCTTTCAAGACTTTCTCTACCCTTATGGTCTGGTGGACTAGACGGAGAACTCTTTGGACATACGTCCAGTCCTTCGTTGTCAATCTTGACCTGTATCTTGTTGTCTGACCAAGGTTTATCCTTTTCCTCATGCAGTTCCCACATATAACAGTGGGACGAATAAATTGAATATACGTCTCATTCATGTAGTACTCTTTGGGACCCGATCTTCTTCGTGTTCGACCTTAGTTGTAACGGCCCTTTTCATAGTTATTGGAGTCTATGCGTCTACTGTGGTGGGAATACTGTCTCCACTTCTCCTAGATTTTTCGGAGAACTACTTTCACTTTCTCCTCTCACTTTTTCAGCCGAATTGTAAGTTGTAAGTCTTTTACTTCTAGTACCGTGGACCAGGGTAGTGAAGTACCGTTTATCGACCCATTTGTCACTTTTGTCACAGTCTGAAATAAAACCCCCCGAGGTTTTAGTGACGTCTACCACTGACGTCGGTACTTTAATTTTCTGCGAATGAGGAACCTTCCTTTCAACAATGGTTGGATCTATCGTATAAGTTTTCGTCCCTGTAATGAAACGGTTGTTTCCAAACAGATCAGTTCCGATACCAAAAAGGTGACCAGTACATACCTACACTCTCAACCTGACACTTCTTTCGACTCGCGGCTTCTTGACTACGAAAACTTGACACCACAACCTCTTGAGAACTCTCAGGGAACCTTACGTTCCTCTAGGTTGGTCAGGTAAGATTTCCTCTAGTCAGGACCAACAAGAAACCTTCCTGACTACGATTTCGACTTTGAGGTTATGAAACCGGTGGAGTACGCTTCTCAACTGAGTAACCTTTCCAGAGACTACGACCCTCCCTAACTCCCGTCCTCCTCTTCCCCTGCTGTCTCCTACTCTACCGACTTACCGTAGTGGTTGAGTTACCTGTACTCAAACTCACTTCGGGTCCTCAACCACTACCTGTTCCTCCGGACCGCACAACGCTAAGTGCCCCAACGTTTCTCAACCTGTGCTGACTCGCTGACTTGACTTGACTTCTTTTATGGTAAACGTAAAAAGTGTTTCTATGGCGCTCATTAAGATTTTAAATATAGTTGAGTGTTTTATGGTGTTTACCGGTTTCCATAGAACTCATTCTTTTTTCGACCTCCAAGTGTGAAGGACTGAAGTTTGATAACGACTAAGAATTTTTGGGTACAAACTTGATGTACCTAGATGAGTGTGTAGCTAAAAAAAGTTATTTATATATCATGATATATTATGTACCGAAAACTTAGACGTCTGTACTTTACCATTTACTCCTCCCGACTGACATTTCAATATACGTCTAAAAGTTGACCGACCGAATTCCAAGTTGACGTATGGGTTTCGGTGTCACTAGGATTGTCATACCATCACGACACTTCTGTCTCTGTGTTTAGTCACCCTGTCTTGTCTGTCTGGTCTGTCTTTGGTTAGGACAATGCTAGCTACATACTGTCTCTTTCGTTCTTATGTGGTACCCCTTCTGTCTGAGATTCGGTTTACCTGACCCTTTGACCCGTCGATGTCCCTTTTCTTACCTTCACTTGGTGAAAAAGTGTGGTGCATCTTTTAATTTGAGTTTTACCTAATTTCTGAATGTACATTCTGGACTTTGGTATTCTGAGGATCTCCTTTTGTGTCCGTCTTTTGAGACTGTAACCACAATTATTATAAAAAAACCTAGATAGAGTAGTCCACTTCTGTTGTTTCGTTTTTATTTGTTGACCCCGGTTTAGTTTGAATGTTCTAAAACGTATCGTTTCCTTTGAGTTGTTTTACTTTTCCGTTGAATGACTTACCCATTCCCATAAACGTTTCATATGTGTGTTTAGTATGTTGAGTCTTTTGAGTTATCTTTTTAATGTTAATTTTTTATCCGTCTCCTAGTTTTATCTGTAAAAAGGTTTTCGCTGTATGTTCGACGGTTGTCTGTGTACCTTTCTACGAGGTGTAGTGATCAGTAGTCCTTTTACGTTCAGTTTTGGGTGTCGTTCCATAGTAGAGTTTAGATAGTCTTACTGGTAGTGTTGTCCCTGTTCCCTTGGGGACACGTGACGACCACCCCGGTGACACCTTTTGTCATACGTCGCAGGAGTTTTTGACTGTTGACTTGATGGTAAACTAGGTCGTTAAGACGAAGACCCATAAAAAATGGGTTTCGTTTGTTTTTTGTGATTAAGTTTTTCTATATTTACGTGGGGATATAGGTTATGTCCTAATGACTGTTATCGGTTTTATATCTTCACAGGTAGTTCTCTTCCTAATTAAGTGAGTCGATATTTTTTCTTATATTAGAACGGTAAACACTTTTGTGTCTCACACGATACGATTCACTTTTTTCAGTCACTCTTTTTCTGTTTATCGCATACTAAAATAGACATACATATTAGATTTTTTTATTTGATTGTCTGTTTTGTCTTTATCTGAGGTCGATGTCTCTTGTTCAAGTCAAGTCAAGTCAACGAGTCAACACAGACTGAGAAACGCTGGGGTGCTTGACGTCGTGTGGTCCGGAAGGACAGGTAGTGGTTGAGGGCCTCAAGTGAGTCTGAGTGCAGGTAGCTCAGGCACTACGGTAGGTCGGTAGAATAGGAGACAGCAGGGGAGGAGGAGGACGGGGATTAGGGAGGGTCGTAGTCCCAGAAACGATTACTCAGTTGAGAAGCGTACTCCACCGGTTTCATGACCTCAAAGTCGAAATCGTAGTAAGGAAGGTTTCTTATGGGTCCCGACTAGAGGAAATCTTACTTGACCAACCTAGAGGAACGTCAGGTTCCCTGAGAGTTCTCAGAAGAGGTTGTGGTGTCAAGTCTTCGTAGTTAAGAAGCCGCGAGTTCGAAAGAAGTGTCAGGTTGAGAGTGTAGGTATATACTGGTGACCTTTTTGGTATCGGGACTGATCTACCTGGAAACAACCGTTTCATTACAGAGACGAAAACTTATACGATAGATCCAACCAGTATTGAAAAGAAGGTTCCTCATTCGCAGAAAATTAAAGTACCGACGTCAGTACTAGACGTCACTAAAACCTCGGGTATTTCTATTTCAGACTGTGACAAAGGTGACAAAGGGGTGGATAAAGGGTACTTCACTACCCTGGTCCACGATACTAGAAGTAAAAGACTTACAACTCCTTTAACCACCTACGGTTTCCGTTCTTCCCACGCCCATTAATCCACTTTTCCTAATTCTCTATGCTCTAAAGTCAATATTTTATTCAGTACTCCTCCATTATACGTCGTATGTCTTATATCGGTTATTATGACATTTTTGAAACATACCACTGTCTACCAATGATCTTAATATCACTAGTAAAGTATTACATAAATTTACAGTTCAGTAATTCAATGTGTGGACTTTGATTGTATTGTGACATGTAGTTGATATAAAGTTAATTTTTTCTTTCCTTAGAATTTTTGAGGTGGTGTGGACCAAGACTGAGAACAAAAACACTTCCACCCTTCTTGGAGTCTATCCAGTAGAACCATGACATGAAGTCTCAGGAGCAGGCAGAGTAGTGTACCCGTTTCCTTTCGAAGTTCACGAGTCATTGTAAGAAATCAACTTTCATAAACCATAACTTCTTTTCCTCCCACAAGTTCTCCTGTTAACCACTCATTCGCGGGTCGACAAACGTGAGGGTGTTTACGAGAAGAAGTTACGCTCTCTTGTACATTGGACTTGTCTTGTCCCTTTTTCTTTGTCGTGATTCGAGGACGATTTTCCCTGATGCATTAAAGAAATTAAGAGTCTGTCCTCCTATGATTCCTTTTGTGACTAACAAGGAGAGAAACGGGGAGAAGGAGTATGTATTTTTATCTTTTTCGTGACGTTTCTTTTCCGGTCTACTAAGGTCATTTTGTCTGTGACACTCGTGAGGGGATTTTGTCAAAATTAGATAACAATAAAATCTGGTCCCGTACCAGTCAAAAAGGACAATTCTCGGTCTACTATTCATATAATTGGTAACACCCGGTATTCCCGAGATTTGTTGAAACAACAACACTTTCCATTCCTTCATATGTGTTATGTCTTTATTTATCCATACCGATAAACATTTAAAATAAATATCTTTGTTTAGACTTAGAGTACGTTAAAAGGGTACAGTGTTTTATATTAAATTAAAGGGGGTTGATAAATCTTTACATTTTTTTATAAAAATCGAGTATTTGATATATCTTTGTCCGTTTTCCGATCTAGGTCGGTACTCCACGTCAATCGTCTGAGACCAAACTCTAGTAATTGACAATTAGTAGTTATGTAGTTATGACAATTGACGAAGTCAAAATAAACCGATTCTTGTAATCTTCCTTCGAGGATAAATTTTGAATATAATTCTCTTTAATGCAGTGTTATCAAATAGACATAAAAAGGACTTTTCGTCTCCAGTCTTCTTAATTTTGATCAGATAAAAATTTGTGTCGAAAGAGTACTATAGGCAATTTGAGTCCAGAAAGGATTACAAGAGAGGGGTTAGAAGAAACAATGGTGGAGAGTAAGATAAGAACCCTCTGACGGGTCCTTATGTAATAAACAATGAAGGTTTATATCGAAGAATCGAGGAGGAAACTTTCGATTTACGTAGTACGGTGACTTAAAGAAAATTACGAAGTTTCCAAGAAACATCGGGTTCTCTTCCCCTGGTGTAAAGACCCGTAATGTAAGTTGGAGAGGTAGGTGTCCGTTCCTCGTACTCTCGTCCTCACTTAATCCCCGAACAGGTTTCTGTATCCCAGTATCTGTTAAGTTCCTACTTCTGAATTGAGAGAATTGTTGGTCAAGTCCCATGAAGAAAGTTTGATGACTTTTTCTAGGTGACGATTGTCTCATCGTAGACACCGTCGATGACCATGTCCAATGTTGAAATGGTTATACTGGTATAGTTTTTACCAAAGATTTTTCATTTACATTGGAAATCAACAAAAAAATATAGATCATCAGTAATAGATAAGTACATGATATACGTTCTATATCAAAATAATTCATTGACTATTATTTGGTTTCTAAAAGAGGAGTTTTCAGGTTTATATTCAGTTCTGTTTATATTTTACTTGTTAAATGTTTTCTGTTGGTATTTTTAATTCGTTAAATTCTTCCGTATAGTACTTTTCTTAGTTTTATATTAGTAGGATGGTAATCCTTCATAACATCCAAGGGTATAAAAGTTCTCAAACCATTCAAGTTAGTATTTAGACCTTATCCCGAGTCATTTTTACAATAGATAAGATGGTAAAAGTTTGTCCATGATGTTCTCTTTTTTTACCTTTGTATATACAACTATGTTTCTTTTGTATTTTAAAATTTTTATATACAAATCCTTATATCAAATGGGAATCAAAGATAGGATGGTTATGACACTTTATAAAATTCCTATGTCAGTTTTGTCGTCTTAAGTCCGATTTCTAGGAAAAATGTACTTAATTGTAATAGAACTGGTGACTCGAACATTCCATTTCAAAACATAAAGGAAAATTTTTGTTAATAAATTTTATTATTATTATTTAGTCATGGAAAGTCAGTGAATTATTTTGACTATATGATTTTTGACCAGAATTAAGAATAAAGAGTTTAGTAAAAAATTAAGAGTCGTAGACTCTACATGAGAATCTTCAAACAAACGAAAAATTAGATCAATATTCTAGTGAAGGACTTTTATTATGTCAATCGATCACAGTCCACTGGGGTCCCATGACTTTAACATTTTGATAAATAAACCTCCGAAGATTGGTGTCGAGAGTTGAGAGACGGGGTGTTCGGTCGGAAGTGTTTCAAGTTCTGATTAATATCCTGTATTTTCATACGATTAATATTGGTAGTTCTTAGTAAAGTCTCTCCTTTGTTCGTTATCGGACTCATTTAATGACAATTTATAAAACTCCCACGTCCACTCCAGTCTACTTTAGTGAGTCTCTTTATTTTAGTCATCTTACACTCTGCTTGTGTTTCATCGTATTAATATTCGATTTTTAGAACCACAGAATTTCTAGATCATAAAATTTGTAAATAGATACTGATACAACCAAAGGACGAAAGAACTAGATATACTGAACGACATTTAAAAGTAAAGGTGGCTTCAAATAAGACCGATTATTTCTAATATATGGTAAATTTACATGTGAAAATATCCAGAGAAATTTCCGTTAAATACTAGTATAACGGGCTAATGTCAAAACGACAACTTTTCATACGTAAAGGAAAAAATAAAATTATTTCAATAAAAATGTTCAATTTTATATAGGAGTAATACTTTTCTCAAATTTTATATCTTTTCCACCTTCTTTTCATGTAAGTCTGAGTAATGAGTTTTCGTTGATGATAGTTGTCAGTCCCCCAATAAAGTTAGAAATTTTTTAAAAGGAAATACTTATGTGTCTCAACTCAAAAATATGTCATTGAGTTTATATTCATGTATATTTTATGTACCAATTTTTTTTTTTTAGTGTCCCGAAGGGACCACCAGGTCACCGATTCTGAGGTACCAGGATTACACACCCCGGACCCAAGTTAGAGACCAGTCCCTTAATAAATCTAGGATGTACGACGTTGATCGTCGGTTTATTTATATAGTTATTTTATTTCTCTTTATAATTTTTTTTTAGTGAAGAGGGAATCTAGTCCTTGTTCTATTTTTCCGGTGAAGATAAGTTGTGACCTATCCTTTAGGATCGGTCTCATTGGTCCGTTCTTTTTCTTTATTTTTCGTGACTCTATGTTTTTCTTCTTCCTTTTGATAGAGATACACGTCACTGTACTTGGATATATATCTTTTAAGATCTCAGGGATTTTTATACGACGACGACGACGATTCAGCGAAGTCAGCACAGACTGAGGCACGCTGGGGTGTCTGCCGTCGGGTGATCCGAGGAGACAGGGACCCTAAGAGGTCCGTTCTTGTGACCTCACCCAACGATAAAGGAAGAGGTTACGTACTTTCTCTTTTCACTTTCACTTCAGTGAGTCAGCACAGGTTGAGAATTACTGGGGTACCTGACGTCGGATGGTCCGAGGAGGCAGGTACCTAAAAGGTCCGTTGTCATGACCTCACCCCACGGTAACGGAAGAGGTGGGGTTTTTATATTAATCTCGATTATTTACTTGAGTTATTTCGACGTCTTATGTTCGTTGTATTTTAGTCAACGTTAGTTACTAGGTTTCTCTTATAAATCTTTTAAGGTAAATGTTGGAATAGTCTTTATTTTATGAACTCTTCTTATTTAAATTGGTTCCTCTATGTGTAAATGTGTGAATATTGATGTATTTTGAAGACTTTAATTTCTTCTGGATTCTTTTTGTAGAACATAAATACCTAGATCTCTGTCATAATAATGTGATGTCTGTCATAATGATGTTGTGGTTATGAAGGGTTTCATTTGATGTCTAAGTTACGTTAGGATAGTTTTAAGGTTTCCAACTAAAAGAAAAAACTTCTTTACCTTTTCAGTTAGGATTTTGACAATACTTTAACATTCCTTAGAGTTTATCAGTTTACTTAGAACTCCTTAGTGTGAAGGGTTAAACGATGTTTCGATGTCGTTAGTTTTGTCACACATTATGAGTATACTGGTTCTTCATAATTTTTGACTTT
The DNA here is from genome assembly GCA_006410555.1 of Capra ibex. NCBI lineage: Eukaryota > Metazoa > Chordata > Mammalia > Artiodactyla > Bovidae > Capra > Capra ibex. The sequence continues at coordinate 5,051,726 of SJYO01007492.1, read as the reverse complement.
CACGTTTTATTTGTGTATGTGTAAATCAGTTTACTAAAGACCTTTCCTACAGTTCTGGTTACTTACTTCTTTCTCACCTGAGAAATTGTTTACTACGGTCCTCTTGACGTATAGGTGTATAGGTCAATCGGGATTAAGTTATATAGGGGCACAATCAGGGAATCAACACAGACTGAAAAACACTGGGGTACCTGACATCGGACGGTCCGAGGAAACAGTACCTTAAAGGGTCCGTTCTTATGACCTTACCTAACGGTAAAAGAAGAGGTCCCCTAGGAGGACTGAGCTCCTAACTTGGGTCCAGAGGACGTGACGTCCGTCTAAGAAATGGTGGACTATATGGAGTGGACTATCTTATTAGTAAGTTTTACCTAGCCACTAGATTTGTGGCTAGGTGACTGAATATGTATTCGCGATTCTGGTATTTTGAAAATCTTCTTTTGTGTTCGTTTAGAAGTACTTGAACTTGAAGGGTTACCTAAAGAAATCTATATAGTGGTTTTCTTGTTCGTTGTTATCTTTTTTATTTGTCTTGAAGTAGTTTTAATTTTTACTTTCATATTCTTTCATATACTTTGACTTTTCTTTTGGGTCTTTTTTATAAACTGAGTGTTTAGATTAAGTTCAAATGATAGGTCTGATATTTTTCTCTAAGATGTTGAGTCATTGTTCGTTTGATGAGTCAAAATTTTGTCCGTTTTCTAAACCTGTAAAGGGGACTTCTCTGATATGTTTACCGGAGTATGTACTTTTTTACGAGTCACAGTAATCAGTAATCCCTTTTCGTTTTGTTTTAGTGTTATCCTATGGTGGAGTGTGGGTAGTCTACCGATAAAGAAGAATTCCTATAATTGTTCCGAACTGTTCATATACCTCTATTACATTGTGAGTCTTTAACGACGACCGCTACATTTTACCACGTCAGTAGAACCTTTTACCCAACCACCAAGGAGTTGTTCGATTTGTCGATGGTAAACTGAGATCTTAAGGTGAGGATCCGTATATCATGGGGTTTCTGTAATTTTGTCCACAAGTTTGTTTTTGAATATAAACTTACAAGTATCGTCGTGAGTGATAAATCTCGTCGGTTTTCCACCTGTCCTGAGTTTACAGATAGTCGTGAAAGGGTTGGTGACTTATTAAGTTGGCAAAATTTGCCCTTGTTTCATGACTAAGTATAATGTTTTACCTACTGGAGACTTTTACACAATTCACTTTCTTCGTTCCGTACTTTCAGGTGTTTGACATTGAAAGGTGAATATACTTTGTAGATCTTATCCGTTTGGGTATCTCTGTCTTTCGTGTAGATGCCAACGGTTCCCGATCTGTCTCCTCCATTCTTCCCTTTCGTATTACCCATTCTCCAAAGGGAAATCTCTTTATTTTAAAATCTTGTTCTATCACTACTACCAAGGTGTTGTAGGACTTACATTACTTAATATATGAAATTTTACCATTTAAAATATAATATGTATAATATGGTATGATAGTTATAATATAAGGTATATGTTAAAACATTCAATGAAAAGTTTTACATACAGAGGTTCTTAAAAGGTACAGTTTTGTATATCTTCAATATCTTGGTTAAGTAAGGAAATTTTGATGACAAACTATAAATTATCATACCTACATGATATAGACTAACTTAGTAAAGTACTTGTGATTCCACCAAAGATCAAAAAACGACAATTTTTACAATGTTACTTTTGTGGTAATACACAAAAGGATCCATTAACATCATTGAAGAAACACCCTTTCTATGACTAGTTATCTAAACGATCTGACTTCTTAGATATACGTGAAGTTCAAAATTGTCGGTGACAGTTGAACGGGAGACTTTTCCGGAGGTTGTCACGTGTACACAGAAGTGATTATGAATCGTAATAGTTTGAAGAGTTAGAAAGTTCAAAAAATTAGGTAGACTATCCACTTTTTAAAGGGACTAATGTCGACTGGTGAAAAAATATAATCTCTCCGTCGGGTTGTGTCATTAGTATTGTGCCTGGGATTTCGACTCGACGGACGCAAGTGAAGTGTTGAACCGGGACGGTGAATGATGGAAATTCTGGAATCCGTTCAATAAATTGAGTGACACGGAGTCTAAGAAGTCGTCTTTTGCTATAATCAAGAATATGTAGTATTCCCACATGATTGTTAATACATTCAATTATATACTTTACCCGAATATAATTTTATATTGTATGTTTCATTTACTAATAATTTATAAAGACTATGTGAAATAGATAATCTTTAGAAAACTAAAAGAAGACTATGAACTGACAAAGAAAACGGTTAATAGGGAGGATGTCTTGCAATTGTCACCACCAGTTCCATAACTATAATTTCGACAATAAATTGATATGTAAAAATACATAAAAGTTTTGAGAAATGTTAATCGTAGTCAAGTCAAGTCAAGTCAAGTCAAGTCAACGAGTCAGTACAGACTGAGAGACGCTTGGGTACCTGACGTCGTGTGGTCCGAAGGGTCAAATAATGGTTGAGGGCCTCGAATGAGTTTGAGTACAGGTAGTTCAACCACTACGGTAGGTTGGTAGAGTAGGAGACAACAGGGGAAGAGGTCGTTGTCCCAGAAAAGGTTTTTCAGTCAAGAAACGTAGTCCACCGGTTTCATAACCTCAAAGTCGAAGTCGTCGTCAGGAAGGTTACTTATAAGTCCTGACTAAAGGAAATCCCACCTGACCACCCTAGAGGAACGTCAGGTTCCCTGAAAGTTGTCAGAAGAGGTTTTGGTGTCAAGTTTTCGTAGTCAAGAAGTCTCGAGTCCAAAGAAATATCACGTTGAGAATGGAGGTATGTGCTGATGACCTTTTTGGTATCGAAAGTGATCTACCTGGAAACAACCGTTTCATTATACGACGAAAATTATACAACAGATCCAAACAGTATCGAAAAGAAGGTGCCTCGTTCACAGAAGATCTAAGTACCACCGTCCGAGGTTTCAGATAGTGAGTAACAAAGGGGTAGATAGACGGTACTTCACTACCCTGGTCTACGGTACTAGAATCAAAAGACTTACTACTCAAAATTCGGTTGAAAATTCGTATTGGTATACAAATATTACGGTTGAAAATATCATATTGGTATACAAATATTACTCCTTTTTTATTTTTTCCCTTGTTTAAACTCTACATTTGTATTCATTTGAAAATTTTAAGGGATTTTCCTTATTCAATATCCAATTGTTTTCAAATAAAGAACGGTTTTAACGATTGTTCAAACATTAATGAAAGACATTCAGTAGACTCTTAAACGATTGGATATCATAACAATGTCTTTCGGTAAATAATTATATTTGTTTATTGTTCTCTTTATATGATCCTTTTTTGAAAATTGTCCAAATACTAAGTGGAGTGGTTATCTTATATATGTCGTCTCACAGATGTACATTTCATGAGTTTACAAAAAATAACTTTAAGGATCGTTACTCGTGCAAAACTAATATGAGTATTAGTAATCTAATAATTATTTAGGGTTTTTTGTGGAATAAAGAACTATATACATAATTATTTTAATCCTTTACAAGAAATCTAAGAAGTATAATATTTGAGGTTTCTTTCCTTCACACCAGTCTTGCAAACGTTGAAAATGGATTTGTTTTACGTACAACTGTGTGTGTCTTCCAAGAGTTTAAAACGACTTTCTTAGGTATTTTTAGGAGAATATACACTGAAAATTTTTATAAAAAATGGTAGATCTTTAACCTAGTTTTGTATTCCCTTTGAATAATTGTCCACGGTAAAACTAAGGTACTTGTTGGTTGCGACGAACGTATTGGTCGATGTTAAGTCTATACAATAAGTAGTCGTTGTATGAATAAAGTATGTATTTTTACTTAAAGTCTATATAATTGTTACAGCTAGATTTTTTGAGGTTTATAAAATCTGTAACTACTCTTAAATTTATAAATTTATGTTTCTGGTGAGAATCGTTGTACCTTTTATATCCTTGATGTTTCCCTTTATATAGGTATGACCTGATATATTTTTACTTTTGAAAAACTTATCACATTGTATGTCTTTCTGGTTTTCTGTTTTTATGTGATCCTTTTAAATTAGAGTATCATCTTAGTTATAGGGATTATATTTTCTCTGAGATGTCTAGCCCTCCTTTTTAGGTTTACTGGTTGTATTTTTCTGTAAAATGAAGTGTTTTTGACCTTTTTTGTGTACGACCTAGGTGTTCAATTGTAAAAGTTTTTAAGGTAGTCTTATTATTTGTAATCTTTCTCCTGATCATTTCTCCTAAGTTCTTTGTCCGTAGTGGGACGACCATTTTGGTATTCGATGGTATTAATAGGACCTTTCATTAGACTTTTATAGAATATTAATCTTTTTATATACGAAATTGGATCTTTATTTTCGTGGTCTAGTAATCCATACGTTTTTTTTTTAAATGACTTCGTGCCAAACGTTCTCATTCTCTTCTCCTCCCTCTTTGAGGACTTATATATTTTCTCCTTTCCGACTTATTTACAATACAAGTATAAGACGTTATAATACACTGAAAGAAGGAATTTCGTTCCTTAGACTAAATATAAGTAGGTTCCCTATGTGTCTGACTCTTATCATTCGATGTTTTTGACCCATATCATATCCGGGGTAAAACTTTTTTTGCTTCGTTTTATTTTTGACCATTTGTAGATGTGTGTACATATTTGTATATAACGTGTCTTCTATTGCTCTATTCAGTTGTTGTGATGTTATTTTTAATGGTTTTCTCTTCTATGTCCAGTGTATAGTGTGACGTTTGTGACTAATGGAGTCCCTCACCTTTACCTGTCTAATTAAAAAGAATAATACGGAAACGAATGACAAAATTGTCAATTGACTCAGGTATGATGAACATATTAATTTTTTCCTTTGAAATCGTTGTTTATTTACTGATTTATTATGGGGGACTTTATGTTTCCCTTATTTTAAACCGTTTATCTCTTTTTTATTAGTTAATGTAAGTCTCAAGGTAGTAAGGTTTTATTATTGGTGACATTTATGAAAAGTATATAAAGTAAAATGATACAATAAATACACTTACCGACTATTTGGTGATACAATTTTATATCACTATGTGTATGTGAGAATGAAACGAGTAATTACGAAATCATAATTCTAAAAATACAATGATCTTCAGTGAAACATTTGGTAAAAATAACCCCCGTATTATATATTGAAATATTTATATGATATGAAATGAAACCACCTGTGACTTCACTAAAGGTCAAAACCCGTTACTACAGACTTGAAGTCTGAAAACTCTCTAAGGGTTTTTTACTTAATAACCACTTTATTATACTTGTAAGTTTTCATAAGAACTTCGTATGCGAGTTTTGACGAAAAATGTTTGATACATGATAAATAGTACTTGATACTTCCACTTGGAGGTAGAGTGTCTTGAACATAGTTGCTACTCATAAAATTAAAAAGCTGAAAACGATTACACTATCTATTTATAACTGTATAGATAAGATTACACTTAAATTTCAAATTTACTCTGATGTTTTAAGTATATTTATGTATGTATATATGTGTCTCAGTGGATAGAGTGAAGAAAACACTTAACGATAATCCGGATAAAAAAAGGTAAATCGTTATTTTACTTGGTTGAAGTTAAAGACAATGAGATTGTCAGAATTAATTTGAATATTTTCCAAATGCACTGATTCTGAAAATTTAGTCCCAGTCACCAAGTAATTCTTCTCTCATATCCTCGTTATGGTTTGTGTGTTATATATGTTATGAAAGAGTCGAATTAAATATTCAAGATGGTCTTAATAATTTTTACGTTATCAAATGTATTGTTGACTAAAGTATGGACGACTTAAGGTTCCGTGTTCATATTCTATGACAGACCCAGTATAAAAAGTGGTAAACCAGAGGCGTGAAGAACTTATTTGACCGTATTCGGATTTGAGTTGAGTCGTTTTCACGTCCTGTCTTATAGAAGGAAGTCGAACTATCTCGCCTGACACCTTTCCATCTTTTGTAGACTTTATGATTGAATATTCTTTTTATTATTGTAATGAGTTAAGTGATTTATTTGTGACTGATGTGACGGGGTCCATAACACCATATGTGATCACTTATGTACCTAATTTCTGTCTATGAGTAGAGTTCCGAAAAAATCAATTTCTTTATTTCTATTAAATCGTGTATACTATATTGTAAATTTATTTTACAGAATAAATTCATTTTAAGATACTTTTGTTTATTTCCGGTAGATTATCACTTCTCAGTACAATCTAAGGTCTCCTACAATTTCCACCTCTTCTTAATTTGTACATCTAATTCTTAAAGTTGAACTCCTATATTTTTCTAAAGGGTTTCATATAAGGTGTTTTATGATTGGTACACTTTCGAGTTATTTTGACTCAAAGATTCTAGACTATTTAAACCTTTTGTCGTCATATAATATAGACGGACACTTCTTAAGTGTCATACAAAATTATATAATTTCCGAGTCTTCTATAGACATTTTCCTTACGATAAATTGAAATTCAGTATAAATAAACTTATTTTATGTAAAGTCTAATGTATAATTGTTGAAGTACGAAAACTTTTACGACCTTTTATGTCATACACGAGTCGGTGTTTTGACTTTCCCAAACCTCTGAGTCCTTATATCCTCTTTTCATTTCTCCCGTCTAGTACCATTCGGAGTATATAAATATATATTTCTAAAACTTCTGTTGATTCTTAACTTAACGAAGGGTCCACAGAGTCCCCATTTCCTAGGAGGGTGGTTAAGTTATCTGTCTCCTCTACACCCAAATAAGGGACCCAGTCCTTCTAGAGATCTCCTCCTTTACCGTTGAGTGAGGTCATAAGAACGGTCCCTTTAAGATGCCTATCTCCTCTGACCACCGGATGTCAGGTGTCACAGTGTTTCTCAACCTGTATCTCGTTTCCTCGTGTGCGTGTATACTGGACTTAATCAAAATCCGTACTCTCAATAGATTAAACTAAAAATCTCTAGAATGCCCTTGTCTGACCAGGCGTGACACCCTACTCAATTTTGTGGGAAAGGTCAAGGACGAAAAGGTGTACATTTTTTCTGATGTACAAAGGTTACCATGTGAACTCGAAGGGACTCAACCAAAACGTTTAAATTTGTCCAGTAAGTACTCCCGTTCCTGGTACAAACTGGAAAAATGGAGTTATACATGGTGGTACGGACTATGTACTGTCTATTTATGTCATTCATAAAAAGACCTTCTTACTCATCATCTTTACTCATCCGTAGGACACACCGATGACGTAAATCCGGACCGTCAGATTATGTCATAATGAAGAGGTAAGAGTGATGGGGAGGAAAGAGTTTTGACAACACCGAGTTTCACGTTTCACTTTCCGGATCATTTGTGGGTACTACACTCGTAAAAATATAGTGAGACTTCGTCTCTCTAATGTGAACTAGACACCCTTGAGTCAGTCAGTCAGTGTCTGGTGTCGTCGTTGATTGACGAGGTTACTCCCATTTGACTCCACTTCGCTTCTTATGTACGTTAGTGGGTCCATAGTCTCTCTTCCATGTCAACCTTTCCCCACTTTTTAAATCAATGTGTGAGTACGTAAGGACGGGATAGAGTAAGGTGTTTCTGAAGTATTTTATTAAAGAAACACTATTTGTTTACTATATATTTGTTTTAATTTTTCGTCTTGTTTTTGACTTTTGTTTTAAATCTTGTATTTTGTTTTAGGACCTTTCTTCTTTAGATTACTAATCCCAAGATTTGATTGTGTCACAACGAAACAAACTTGACAAATAACCCAAGGTTTAAAGAACCGTGGTCTTCACTTTGGACGTTTGTGCAAGTTAGTATATATCGAGGAACTACCCTCTTTGATGTCTTTGTCGTTCCGAAAGGGTCCATGAAAAGAATTGTTGTTGTTATTTCTTCACAAGGTGACCAAAGGTGTACCTAATCAGATGTCTATATCCTGAGTTTTTTCTCTCTCTAAACTCAGTGAAGGTGTCACAATCTTTTTCTGTGTTTTAAAGAATATAAACATATTCTTTGAGTACAGACTTCTATTATTGGAAGGGAATTATTGTTCAAGAACTTTTGACTCTCACCTCTAATTAAAGCGAAAAATTTGTATTTGAAGTTTAAAATTTCTTAAAATTTAAAGGTAAATATTTAAATTTTAGTTGCTACTATAATGTTCGTTAAGTCTAGTATTCCTCTCTTCGTAAAATGGAAATGTCGGACCGAGACTTCTAAGAACTCTCTCACGTACCAGAACTCATGAAGGATTGCCGAGTCTTGTGCCCGATCTACTCCGTACAAGTTGAGGACTGTACTTTTCTTTTCATTTACTCTTCAAATTTATTTCTACCTTTTTTTAATTCGTTTCGGTTTTAGTTTCGAAATACCCTAAAAACTGAATCATAAAGAGGGGAAACTCATCCAAATACTTAAATAATTAGGCATAAGGAGGGTGGGGATTTAGTTCTGTGTTTGAGTACGGTACATAAATGGCGGTGTAAAGTCTAGGGGGACGAGAAGGAACCGTAAAAAGGTGACTTGGGTCAAGAAGGTCCGCAAATGGGGTATGTACATAAAGTTACAGTAGGGTCTGTGACTCGTGGGAACTTTCCGAGGAACTTATTCTGAGGACCCGAGGTGTCTATGATATCTGAAGAAGGCAGGGACATTCTTAAAGGTTTTAAAATGTCTTATATTTAAATCAAAACCTAGAAATCCTTAGTACCAAACGTTTGTATCTTACCCGTATTTAAATATCTTTTACCGGAGTCATAATGTAGGGACTCTAAGTCTCAAGAATATCGATCTCAAAATCTTCAAAGGATGAGGATAGGTGTCCTCTTTTTTTTTTTTTCTCTTTTGACTTCACATCTTTTATTATGACATTATTAGTTATTATAAACTCATAAATAAATGATAGAAGGTCTATGATCTTAATGTTTTATTCCATACTCCATACTCATTGTCAATAATGTGAGTCCAGATGAATTACCTTATCTACTTGTCTACCGATATTTTGTTGGGAGTTAGTTGAGCGATTGATGTGACCTTAAGTCGTTAATTTTGTTATTTTTTTATTACAATCGTTTTAGGTAATTTCAGTCTTAATTGGTTGTGTACAATTCTTTAGTTTTTACGTTAATCTCTTATGAGACTTAAATTCATTTTTACTTTTGTTTTGTATAGTTTTAAATACATTATTACGATTCGTCACGGATATTCCTATAAATATAAATAATTTTACGAATATACTCTTCTTTCAGACTTTAGTTATTCGATCGAGGATACAATTCTTTGATCTAATTTCTAATGTAATTTTGGGTTTAATCATTATTTTTGTTGTCGTTTTTAGTTAATTTTTTATCTCCTTTTCTAATCATTCTGTTTTTTCCACCATTAAAATTTTCCAATTTTTTTAACCATTTAGAGATCGGTCTTACTAATATCTCTACTCTCTTCTATGTTTAATAGTTGTGGACTAAGGTGTCTGTTTCCCATTGTTTTCTTTTGACACTTGTAGGACTACTGTTATTTGATCTGTCGAATCTTTTTGACTTGTTTAAAGAACTTTTTATGTTGGATTGTTTCGAACGAAATCTTCTGTATCTATTACATTTGTCGGTCTCCTTAAGTTTAACATAAAATTTTGTAAGGGTGTTTTTTTGAGGTTTAGGTCTACTGAAGTGACGATTTCAGATGAGTTCTTAATTTCATTGATATATTTAACATAAAGTCTTTTGTCTTCTCCTTGTCATTCAGTGAAATGTAGTGATAATAGAACGGGTTCCCGTCTATCTCAGTAATGTTTTTTTGATGTGTAGTTATGGTCTGGTGGACTGGACGGAGAACTCTTTGGACATACGTCCAGTCCTTCGTTGTCAATCTTGACCTGTACCTTGTTGTCTGACCAAGGTTTATCCTTTTCCTCATACAGTTCCGACATATGACAGTGGGGGTCGAATAAATTGAAGATACGTCTCATGTAGTACTCTTTACGACCCGACCTCCTTCGTGTCCGACGTTAATTTTAACGGTCCTCTTTATAGTCATTGGAGTCTATACGTCTACTGTGATGGGAATACCGTCTTTCACTTCTCCTTGATTCTTCGGAGAACTACTTTCACTTTCACCTCTCACTTTTTCAACCGAATTACAAGTTGTAAGTCTTTTGCTTCTAGTACCGTAAACCAGGGTAGTGAAGTACCCTTCATCTACCCCTTTGCCACTTTTGTCACAGTCTGAAATAAAACCCCCCGAAGTTTTAGTGACGTCTACCACTGACGTTGGTACCTTAATTTTCTGCGAATGAGGGACCTTCTTTTCAATACTGGTTGGATCTATCGTATAATTTTTCGTCTCTGTGATGAAACGGTTGTTTCCAGGTAGATCAGTTCCGATACCAAAAAGGTCACCAGTACATACCTACACTCTCAACCTGACACTTCTTTCGACTCGCGGCTTCTTAACTACGAAAACTTGACACCACAACCTCTTCTGAGAACTCTCAGGGAACCTGACGTTCCTCTAGGTTGGTCAGGTAAGATTTCCTCTAGTCAGGACCCACAAGTGACCGTCCTTACTACGACTCCGACTTTGAGGTTATGAAGGAGTACGCTTCTCAACTGAGTAACCTTTTCTGGGACTACGACCCTCCCTAACCCCTGTTCTCCTCTTCCCCTGCTGTCTCCTACTCTACCGACCTACCGTAGTGACTGAGCTACGTGAACTCAAACCCATTTGAGGTCCTCAACCACGACCTGTCCCTCCGGACCACACGACACTAAGTACCCCAGCGTTTCTCAGTCTGTGCTGACTCGCTGACTTGACTGACTGACTGACTGTGTAGTTATCTAGAAAATTTGACTGTATGAATTTTTGAATATGATCGTTTGAGTTAAGTCGTTATATATATTTATATTTTTGTAGTTTTTCTCTGATGACAAGTAGGGTATTTACGTTCCAATCCAAATAGTGACTTTTTTTTTAGTTACAAAAAGTGGTAAATTTTTCTGAATGTTTTCTTTTTAGTCTGCTAGTAGAGTTCTCTAGTGGACTGATTCAAGTTTTGTGCTAGTGTTTTCGACTCATTTAGTCTTCTCTTGAAAGATTGGAACTATCTCCAGTAGATACTCTCTCTGACGGTAGATGTTCTTTGGACATACCTCCAGTTCTTCGTTGTCACTTGGTCTGTATCTTGTCACCTGACCAAGGTTTGACCCTTTCCTCGTACAGTTTCGACATATGACAGTGGGTCGAATAAGTTGAATATACGTCTTACGACCAGACCTACTTCGCGTTCGATGTCAGTTCGAACACCCCTCTTTATAGTCGTTAAAGTCTATACGTCTACTGTAGTGGGAATACCGTCTTCCGTTTCTCCTTAATTTCTCGGAGAACTATTTCCACTTTCTCCTCTCACTTTTTCGACCGAATTTTGAGTTGTAAGTTTTTGATTCTAGTACTATAGACCAGGGTAGTGAAGTACCATTTATCTACCCCTTTGTTTCCTTTGTCACTGTCTGAAATACAAGAACCCGTGGTTTTAGTGACACCTGCCACTGACTTCGGTACTTTAATTTTCTGCAAACGAGGAACCCTCTTTTCGATACTGGTGGATCTGTCGTATAATTTTACGTCTTTGTAATGAAACGGATGTTTCCAGGCAGAGCAGTTTCGACACTAAAAAAATCATCAGGACATACTTACACTCTCGACCCGTTATTTTTTCCGACTCACGACTTCTTGACTACGGAAGATTGACACCACGACCTATTCTGAGAACTCTCAAGAAACTTATCGTTCCTCTCATTTGGTTAGTTAGGATTTCCTTTAGTTGGGACTTATAAGTGACCTTCCTGACTACGACTTCGAGGTCATGAGACCGGTGGACTATACTTCTCGGCTGGGTAAACTTTTTTGACTACGACCCTTTCTGACTTCCGTCGTCCTCTTCGCCTACTGTCTCCTACTCTACCAACCTACCGTAGTGGTTGAGTTACCTGTACTCAAACTCGTTTGAGACTGTCACTTCCTGTCCCTTCGGACCACACGACGTCAGGTATCCCAGCTTTTCTCAGTCTGTACTCGTTGACTTGTTGTTGTTCTTTATATGTCCATTGTGACATAAATTGTAACGTTCCGACTTGAGAAACAATTTTAACCCTTCTCCGTACTTTCGGATGGGAGTATAATTTGTGACTAGGGTCAATTACGTTATTTAGTTTTTTTCTTTCTCCTCGAAGGACCACCAGGTTACCAATTCTGAGAACGAAGGTGACGTCCACCGTGTCTGAGTTAGGGACAAACCCCTTGATACTAGGTTGTACGGTGTACCGTACCGGTTTTTTTTTTTCCGTTTAATTGTTTATTATTAAAAATTTTTTTTTTTTCCTTCTTTTATGGGACTCTAACATTTCCTTTTTTAGATTTGAAAGAATTAACTGTCTATTATGTTGACACATCCATTTTTTAGGGTATCTAAAATCAACTCGTTTTAGTGGTGTATATTTCAGTTATATGTTTAGGTAGAGATAAAGATATACAGTTACTTCTTGTGATCTGTTCCTTTAAATTTTTGTTACGATGGGTGTTGTCCTAGTTTTTATATAATTTTATAAATGATTCATATTAAATTGTTTCACATTCTGAACATGTTACTTTGTATTTTCATGACAACCCTCTTTAATTCTATTAGATTTGTCTTATTAGGTTTAACCTTTCCTTCTTCTCTTTGACAGTCACGAACGTCTATTGTGTTATGATGTGTGTCTTTTAGGATTTGTGTGGTGATTTTTCGATGCCCTTCAGTGGTTACTTGAGTTATTCCAACAGACCATGTTTTAGATTACGTAAAGATCTGTGATTGTTGTTTGGCAGTCCCTTTAAAATTTTTGTTAGGGTGACTGTTGACGTAGTTTTTCTTCTTTGATGGATCCTTATTTAGATTATTTCTTCCGTTTTCTGGACTGAGTCTTTTGACATTCTACTATTTCCTTTGACTTCTAATTTGTTCATTTACCTTTTTATATAGTAGGAGTACTTAATCTTATAACGTTTTTATTACTATGATGGGTGTCTTTTACTGTCTAAGTTACGTTTGTTAAGTTTTATGGTTACCGTACTAGGTGTCTTGATTTTGTTTGCTAGTTGATATACCAGTTAATTAGATACTGTTTTCTCCGTTCTTATATATTACCTCTTTTCTGACAAGGAAGTCATTTACTATAATCCTTTTAACCTCTCGATGTACCTTTTTTTACTTTGACTTGATGAAAGAGTGTGGTATATGTTTTAATTTGAGTTTTACCTAATCTCTATATTTAAATTCCGGACTTTGGTACTTTGAGCATCTTCTTTTGTGTCCGTCCTTTGAGATCGTAACCAAAATCATTATAAAAAGATCTGGACAGAGGAGTCCGTTTTCGTTTCATTTTGTTTTGTTTTTATTTATTTGTTCACCTCTGAGTAGTTTATTTTTCTAAAACGTATGGTTTCCTTTGAGAATTGTTTTACTTTTCCGTGGGATGACTTATCCTCTCCTATGAACGGTTCATGCATAGATCTTTCCTCAATTATATGTTTTATATTTTTCTTGAATCTCTTGAGTATCTTTCTTTTTTTACGTTAATTTTTTACCAGTCCCCTCGACCTGTCTGAGAAAAGGTATTTCTGACGGTTGGCTGTAAACCTTTCTAGGAGGTGTAGTGATTAATAGTCCTTTTATGTTCAGTTTTGGTTGTGCTGTATAGTGAAGTGTGGAAAGTCTTACTGATAGTACTTTCCCTGTTATTTCTTGTTCACAACTACTTCTACACATTTTTCTCCTTGGGAACACGTTAGAACCACGTTTACATTTAACCAAGGTGGTAACCCCTTTCACCGTACCTCGAAAGAGTTTTTAATTTTTATAATTATTCTGATGGTATACTAGGTCTTTAAGGTGAAGACCCATAAAAGATGGGTTTCTTTTGTTTTTGTGTTCAAGTTTTTCTATATATACGTGGGGATACAGGTGACGTTGTAATGGTTGTTGTCGGTTTTATACCCTTGTCGGTTCACAGGATGTACTTACCTATTTCTTCTACACAACACATATGTGTTGTGTGTGTGTGTCGACGTACGTTTCCTTAATAATTAGTTAGTGTTTTTTGCTTACTTTGGAACGGTAGACACTGTCGTGTTTGCCTGGATCTCTTATAATTCCATTCTCTTTTTTTAACCTGTCTTACATTTATGATATAATAAAGTGAATATAGACGTTAGATTTTTTATCCTGTTTACTTGTTTTTGTTGTTTTGTCTTTGTCTTGGTTTGTATGTCCCTTATTTGTACCCCAACAGTCTCCCCTCCCACGACCTCGCTACTCTCTGTGTCCACTCCCTCTAATTCTGCATGTTTGAAGTCAGTGTTTCGTTTACTCAGTGCCAGTACAATCCTGTGCATGTCGCACCCCTTACGTCAGTGTGTTATAAATACATTATAGAGACATACAACTGTATAACATTGATCTGAATTGGATCACTTGTAAAACTTTATACATGTTTACAGGTTAGTGATGCAGTGTGAGGTTCCTGTATTACAATACCCAGATAATATAAAGTTTTGGTTTGTTTAAGAATCTTTTTCTCTAGTCTAAACACCAATCGTCTCCGTGTTCCCTCTCCCTCCACCTTAACCTACTTCCGTCAGTTTTCCGTGTTTAAAGGTTAAAATCCATTCCTTCATGATCCCTATATTACACGTTGTACTATGTATATTACTTGTGAAGAGATATAATATATACTTTCAACAAATAATAATCCTCATTTGGGATTATTAAGATTATTATTCCTTTTTTGAAAAAATTTTTTATAGAAATTAAGAAATAGATATACTCTACTACATACAAATGGTAGAATAAGAATATAAGTAAAGTACTTTACATTCAGTCAGTATAGTAATACGATATATGGAATTTGAATATGTCACGACCTACGGTTTATATAAAGTCATTTTGACCTTCTTTTATTTTACTTAGTACCTTTACCCCCCTTTTCAACAAAAAGTGATAATTCGTTTCTTTTTCAGTGTCTTATCCTCGTTGAGTATAAACTATGTTCTTAATATAGGTATTTTTTTTTTTGTGTTGAGGTATTCTGTGGATTGTGGGGGGTTACGAGTTATCAAAACTTGTGTGTGAAATAGTTTCTATGTGTTTATGGTTATATGTAAACTTTTCTACGGATGTGTAATCAGTACTCCTTTTATTTTTAATTTCGGTATTTAATTATAGTGATGTTTAAATGATCTTATTGATTTTAATTTTTAACTATTATGGTCCACTACTATTAACTAATATTAACTATTGACTATTGTTGACTATTATTAACAATAATAGTTATTGTTAATTATTAACAATCATTTCAGTACCTCGTCTGTCTTAAGGGTCTGACGACCACCCTTAAGTTCTACCATGTGGGTAAAGCCTTGTGTGAAACAGTCGAAAGAATGTTTCAATTTTTATGTGTAGTCTGGAGTGTTAAGGTAGGGACCTGTAAAAAGGGGTTTACTTTTGTATATAAGAAGTGTTTCTACAAATATAATCTTACAAGTGTCGTCGAAATAAATTTTTGTGGGTTTGACCTTTATTGGGTTTAAAGGTAATCGATAATTTGTTAATATATTTGTTATCAAATAGGTATTTTACTTTATGAGTCTTTATTTTTCGTTACTCGATCATTATGTACTTTGTTATACCTATTGAGAGTTTTTGTGATACGATTGACTTTCTTGGGTCTATGTCTTCTTATGTTTAATACACTGACGTAAATATACTTTAGAATCTTTTTCATTTCGTGATGGTAAAATGTCGTTAGGTGTTTCGTCTATTCGGTCACCTACAGTCCTCGACCTCTACTTCTGACTGACCTTTACCATTGTCCCGTTTAAAAAACGTGTTCCTTTCATAACACTAACACCTCCATCAATGCATGACATATGTAAATAGTTTCGAGTAGTTTAACATGTGAATTTTAAATACTTAAAAATTTACATTAATGTTGAGTTACCTCAAAAAAAAATTCCGATAATAACAAATTTAAAATCATACTCTTTGGGGTCAGTGGTACTTTTTCAGAAACACATGAAGTGATAATATTGACATGACTTATTTTATCGTTTTGAGTAATAATATAAATTTTCGATTTAAATCTCTGAAAAATTTTTTCTCCTTTCAGATAATTCTTAATATTTTTTGTTTTGTCTTTTTAGGAAGTTAACACCTTTTTCAGGGAGAATTTTCTTTACATTTTATTTTTCTATACCAAAAAATGAAGTTTTTCGTTTTTGTAATTTTAAGTTCTAACCCTTTATTATTTATTTTGTTTTACGATTTTTTTAATTCGATGACGAATGAGAAGCAGACCCGACCCCCTTCGGTAGAGACACAGCAGAAGAACAAGCCCTTGCATGGACCTAAGGGACAGGAAACAAGTCACCCAGTTTCCTAAGACACTATTGGTCCTCTTTCGTATTACACTCTATTTATTGAAATCAATTTATTTCAGAGTCTGATCTCCTCCTTTATAGTCCATTAGTAAATATAACAAAACGATTTTATGTCTAAAATGAACATATGAATTCCTTTGTTTCCTCTATATCGTACTTATTTTCGAAATAATTGTTAGGTCTTTTAGAGGATATACTAATGACACCCTTTCAATTTTTATTGTTGTTTTTGTTTCATTTGAAAACATTTCTTCTTATACCATACTTAGTTATGGAAGTTTCAGTCCCTGGTAAACACGGAAATTTATCATTAGTGTGTAATATTGACGAAGTTTTACAGCTAAGTCTCAACATGGTTAGAAGACTTTTTTCTGAAAGTTGTCAGTTCAATGTCACTTGTTTGGACTCCCCTTTAGACGAAGGTCTAGAACAAGTCAAAGGGGAAAACTCTTGACGAAGTGAAGATTTAGTCGGAGAACGTGTCATAAACTGAAATTCCGTATTACTAAATTAAGAAGGAGGGTCGATACACCTCATCTATGACGAAGACTAAGT
Organism: Capra ibex; assembly: GCA_006410555.1. NCBI lineage: Eukaryota > Metazoa > Chordata > Mammalia > Artiodactyla > Bovidae > Capra > Capra ibex. The sequence continues at coordinate 5,034,682 of SJYO01007492.1, read as the reverse complement.
TCTAGTGGTGACATTCATGAAGGAACCAGACTTTATTATTTTTTGTTTGTTCGGGAGTTTTACTTTATTCTGAGGACTGTACGAGTGTGTAGAGGGACTTTAGGATTTATTGTTTTTCAGTCCTTATCGACGACCTGTTAAGGCATCAATGGGAGTTCTTATTTCGTTGAAAAAGTGGTCTTAGTGTCTTTACCTAAATATAAGAACCACATGTGAAATCATGTGATCAAGTCAATTAGGGACTTTGGTCATAGACTCCATCGAAGATAGTCAGAGAAATATTTAATCGTGTTTGAGTGTCAAGAGACTACGGGGGGTTTTTACCGAATTTAATATTTATAATTTAGGTTCCAACGATTATGAAATACCCAAACGTAGTGATTGTCTCTATGTTATAAAGATTCAAAGTATTATATAAATGTGAATGTTTGGAAAAAGTTTATAGAACCACAGATTTTTCTCAAGGACAAGTCTTCAAACCCTAAGATTTCTTTTTCTTTTCGTGTATTACAGTTAAATATACATATACACTTGTTTCACGTAGAGTCTACTTTACTGACGTTTTATGGGACGTATACGTCTTACTTACTAAGTAATTATTTTTAATTCGTAATCGCTATTTATGTCAATTTAATGTTGACCCATTGTCACCAATATAAAGGTTTATCGTCATACTTTTTTCAGTTCTGTTCTCTACAAATAAAACCTAAGATACAATAGACTTTAAAGAAAAAAAACGAAAATGAAAAATTTTATATAATTTTTTAAAAAAAATAAATTCCTATTGACGAAATGTCTTAAAAAACAGAAGACAGTTTGGAGTTGTACTTAATTGGCATCCATTTGTATAGAGGGGAGGAAAAACTTTGAGGGAGGGTAGAGGACGGGGTAGGGTGGGGAGATCTAACTTGGGCAAACTCAAAGGACTCTTTATATCGTTTAAGGGTAACCGATAAAATGTATACCATTACATTCAAAGGTACAATGAGAAAGGTATGTAGAGTGGGAGAGGAGGGGAGAGGGGTACCGGCATTCAGACAAAAGATACAGACAAAGAGGTGACGCCGGGACATTTGTTTAAGAAGTCATGGTAAGAAGGTCTAAGGCATATTTACGCAATCTTATGTTATAAATCGGAAGAGCAAGACTGAGTGAAGTGAGACATATTATCCAAGATCCAAGTAGGTGGAGTAGTCTTGACTGAGTTTACGTAAGGAAAGATACTGATTATAAGGTAACACATATACATGGAGTTGAAGAAATAGGTCAGTAGACAGCTACCTGTAAATCCAACGAAGGTACAAGATCGATAACATTTATCACGACGTTACTTGTTACCCTATGTAAAAACAGAAAAAGTTAAAACCAAAGGAGTCCCATATACGGATCCTCACCCTAACGAGTCAGTATACCACCAAAATAAGGATCAAAAAATTCCTTAGAGGTATGCCAGAGTATGACCGACATAGTTAATTGTAAGGGTGGTTGTCACGTTCTCAGAAGGGAAAAGAGGTGTGGCAGAGGTCGTAAATACAAACATCTGAAAAACTATTACGGGTAACACTGATCACACTCTACTATAGAGTAACATCAAGACTAAACGTAAAGAGGTTATTACTCGTTACAACTCGTAGAAAAGTACACAAATAATCGGTAGACATACAGAAGAGACCTCTTTACAGAAAAATTCAGAAAAAGGGTGAAAAACTAACCCAACAAAAAGACCGTAACTCAACATACTCGACGAACATATAAAACCTTTAATTAGGAAACGTTCAACAAAGTGAGCGATAATAAAAGAGGGTAAGACTCCCAACAGAAAAGTGGAACGAATATCAAAGGAAACGACACGTTTTCGAAAATTCAAATTAGTCCAGGGTGAACAAATGAAAATAAAAAGAAAGGCAATGAGATCCTCCACCTAGTATCTCCTAGAACGAGACTAAATACAGTAGTTCACAAGATACTTTAAAGGAAAAAACTATTGTTTGTGTGTGTTACAAATAAATGAGTATCCAACTTTTTAGACGAAATGTAACGAAGGGGGGACTTTTTTTTCTGAATGGTACTTTACCTTTTGCCTATATTTATGTAATCGTTAGTCGTGTACTTTGATTTGTCTTGTTTCAAGATAGTTAATTTTTGGTGGAATAATAATGATGGAAAAAAAAAACCAACATGGTGTGTCGTATGTCCTAGAGTCAAGGGGTTGGTTTTTAGTTTAGACAAGAGAAGTCACCTTTGTCTCAGAATTGGGGACCTGTGGTCGTTTCATTCAGGGATATTTGATGAAATTTTCATTTGTCAAATCCCGAAAGTCAAGTTCTACCACTTCCTTCGTACGAGTAGAGGAGGATACTGTCGTGGTTTTAACGTTGATGGATGACTTATTAGCTGTCCTGTGTCCCTACGTGGTTTTTTTCTATTCGGTGTAGGTTTCTGTTTCTTCGACGTCACTCTTCCTCACCGTGTTAGTGTTATTTTAGTCTAGGGTATGGGTCCTCCCATACTGGGTGTTTGACGTCTCATTGTCATGGTTTTCTTCAAGAGGGTGACGACACTTCCAAGACTTGGGGTGTAGTCCGAAGGGTCGGACCGTGAGACTGTTTTCCAGACCCTTAGAGGTCCCTTAGACCGGAACTTCCTTTCGCTCTAAACTACTTTCCTGAAAGGTCCTGACCCCCTTTGTCGTGAGGTCAGAACCTCCTAAAACGTGTTCGTTTTAGAACGTGTGTGGTTCGGGATCTCCCTTCCTCGTCACTGGAGTGTCCTCGGACTTGGTTTTTGATGGACGATCACAACCTCCCAGAGGACACCTCCCTACCCAGTCGTCGCCGAGGGGTTTCCATGTCCCGTGACCGACGTCGTCAGGTCCTTCCAGAGGAAGCCGTATTCGGGGAAATCTCCGGTGGTAATTGGAATGGTAGCCCGGACACCTGGGGTCCCAACGTAGTCAATCAAGTCAAGTCAGCGAGTCAGTACAGGCTGAGAAACGCTGGGGTACTTAGCGTCGTGCGGTCCGGAGGGATAGGTAGTGGTTGAGAGCCTCCAGTAAGTCTGAGCGCAGGTAGCTCAGTCACTACGGTAGGTCGGTAGAGTAGGAGTCAGCAGGGGAAGAGGAGGACGAGGGTTAGGGAGGGTCGTAGTTTCAGAAAAGGTTACTCAGTTGAGAAGCGTACTCCACAGGTTTCATGACCTCAAAGTCGAAATCGTAGTAAGGAAGGTTTCTTTAGGGTCCCGACTATTGGAAGTCTTACCTGACCAACCTAGAGGAACGTCAGGTTCCCTGAGAGTTCTCAGAAGAGGTTGTGGTGTCAAGTTTTCGTAGTTAAGAAGGGTCCGGTTTGTTGATGGTTTCTCCTTCGTGTTGGGGTGGGTAGTCGTCTATTAGCCTAATTTCGAAATGACTGGCTCCGGGACGGGTGGTCTCGTTTTGGGTCAAAAAGGGTGGTGGTTAGGGAATGTAGTTCTTCAAATGTGTTCGGAGAATCGGAGGAGGTAGTCTCCCGTCTGTCTTCTTCGTTCTTGATATCGGGATGTCGTCGATTTTGTTTTTGGTGTAATATCTTTCAATTTGTTCTACTTTTTCGTCTTTCGATACAGGGTTTATTTCCCTGTTCTATTTTGGGCTCTTTTTGTTGATTCACTTTACCTCGATCCGTTGGAAGGTCTTTTTCTTAAGTCTTATTACTGTCACTTCTATTAGGTCCTATAAGTCTTTTGTTACCTCTTCTACGTTCTTCACAAATGGTTTCTGGATCTTCTTGATTTCTTGTTTGTTTGTCTCTACTTATTATGCGATCTTCCTTAGTTATCGTCTCCGTCTTCTTGTCTATTACTGGATCTCCTGTCTTACCACCTTTAGTGACGACATCTTCTCTTATATCTTTTTTCTTACTTTTCTTTACTCCTGTCGGTTTCTCTAGAGACACTGTTGTAATTTGTGTGGTTGTAAACGAAATCTCCCCATGGTCTTCCTCTTCTCTGTCCCTGTCCTAGACTCTTTTATAATTCTTTATTATCTACTTTTGAAGGAATTGTCCCATTTCTTTATCAGTAGGTTCAAGTTCTTCGTGTCTCTCAAGCTCTGTCCTATTTCGGTTCCTCCTTATGTAGCTCTATGTGTCATGAGTTTGACTGTTCTTAATTTCTGTTTCTAATTGTATTTTTTGTTGTTCCCTTTTTGTTGTTTATTGTTTGTTCCCTTGAGGGTAGTCCGATAGTCGACTAAAGCTTTGTTTTTGAGATGTTCGGTCTTCCCTTACCGTACCATATAAATATCACTATTTTCCCTTCTTGGATGTTGGTTCCTTTGAGATAGGTCATTCTGAAAGGAAAGTCTAGACTACCTCTTTAGTTTTCGAAAGGTCTGTTCGTTTTCAATGTCTCTTAAGTCGTGGTAGTTTGGTCGAAATGTTGTTTACGATTTCCTTGAAGAGGTCTGTCCTTGTGTTCTCTTCCGTTTGTAGATGTCTTTTATTTGGGTTTTATTTCTTTTACCATTGTCCTAGTTTACGTGATAAGTTTTTTCTCTGACCGACCGACCTACTTTTATACACACACAAACGTAAAGGTGAATGATGTAGTGAGACGATTTGCGGGGTTTGACGTACATTAATAAAATATGACAATCAAGTTAGTACAAGGGTAATACCAAACGTTAACATTAATACAAGATAAAAAACAGACCTATAACTAGCACTTTTGACTATTTGTAGAAAGTGATAACACTAATACATTGATAATGAGTGAGTTATGGTGACATAGTACTAACCAGTTGTCTTTTTATTGTCTTGAGACATAGTAGCATTGATGGTAAATTATCTTTTTGGACATTTGTGAAAACTTTTAGGTCTACGAATAGTCTAAGTGAAACCTAAAAAATTTATAAATAAATAACCGACGTCGTCCAAAATTTACGTCGTACATCTAGAAGTTAGAAGAGAACGTAGTTCTTCTAGAAATCAACACCGTACCCTTGAGAGCTGAACACCGTACACCCTAGATTAAGGGACTGGTACCTAACTTGGGTCCGGGGGACGTAGTCTTCGTGTCTCAGAACCGGTGACCTGGTGGTTCCTTCAGGTGATAGAACCTTAAAAAACTTTTTATGTTTACATGTCCATAACGAAAAAAGGGAGGTCTGGAGGTCTATATAAAGATTACTCATCGGTACAAATTTTTCCTGACCTGACATTGAAAACAACAACTACAAGTCAAGGAGTCAGCACAGGTTGAAAAACACTGGGGTACTTGATGTCGTACGGTACGAAGGGACCGGAAGTGGTAGAGGACCGCGAACTAGTTTGAGTGTAGGTAACTCAGTTACTACGGTAGGTTGGTAGAGTAGGAGACAACGGGGGAAGGGGACTGAAGTTAGAAAGGGTCCTAGTCCCAGAAAAGGTCACTCAGTGGAGAAGTGTAGTCCACCGGTATCGTGACCGTGAAGTCGTAGTTCAGGAAGGTTACTTATAAGTCTCAACAAATAAAATCCTAACTAACCAAACTAGAGGTACGTCAGGTTACCTCAGAGTTTCCAGAAATGGTCCTGGTGTCATGTTTCCGTAGTTAAGAAGTCACGAGTCGGAAAAAATAACAGGTCGAGAGTGTAGATGTGTACTGATGATCTTTTTGGTGTCGAGACTGATATACCTGGAGACAACCGTGTCACTACAGAGAAAATGAAAATAGATCAAACAAAGTGGAAAACATAAAGTATAAGTCGCGAGGGTAAAGTAAATCAAATACAAAAGGTTAAAGCGGTGGAGAAGACCCAACAAAAAACCTACAAGAAAGAGTTCACATCATCTTTTCGAAAACATATGAATATATATTTATTATACATGTTATATATATAAAATCTTTAGAATCCTTAAAAGTGGATTGATTTTTTAAATACTGTAAAATTAAGGTGAACAAACTGAATCTTACTTATTTATCTTACGATCTAAACATTGATTTTTATATCTATACGTTGTTCTTTTCAAAGTGACATATCTTATCATTTGATATTAGTTGTAGAACATTATTGGATTTTACCTATTATTAAAGTTTTTATAATGTAGACATATACATATTTAGTGGAACGATACATGGACTTTGTGACATTCAGTATATTTACAATTATTTTATGTATATAATTTTTATTTATATTTTTCAAATTTCTAAGTCTCATAATTTTTCAGTCTAATAAAATTTTTGATTCCTTTTGACAGAGAGAAGGGACTTTAGTTTCTATTTACTCGGTCTATGAAAATCAACCTTAATTAAAAAGGGGGACAATATAAAGATCTGGTAAACTAAAATAAATGCGATACTACTAATTTTGACCGAATTCCGAATCAAAATTTCAAAAAGACAAACTGAGATAACGTTCAATTCCGTTTGAGTGTTATAAACATGTCTCGTTTATAGACTATTTACGGCTGATAATTACACTTACCTCTTCGGTTCAATTTTACTCCAAATAGTAATCTTTAACGGAATTGAAGGTTTTATTCATAGTCTATAATCTTCTAGTTCATGTCCTCGTTATAAGATTCTGTAATTGTGGGTATATATTTACCCAGTGTTGATAGTCTAATATGTGGTTTCTCGTTTTACTCTGGTCTTTAAAACCTTACTACTGTTTTTCGAAAAAGAGGTAGAGTATATAAAATTTTATATATGACCGTTGTGTTGGCTTTTCAACTGTCATCAAAAAAGTTTACGATTTGACAACTCTTTTAGAGATCTTACATGATATGTTTTAGTCTTGGGTGACCGATCGAAAGATTTTCGGTAGTGCCCTTTTTTCAACAGTCTTTACTCATTAAACAACCGAGCAGTTACTATACACTTTCAAGTCAAGTAAGTGAGTCAGTTTAGACTGAGAAGCGCTGAGGTACCTGGTCTCGTGCGGTCCGGAGGGACAGGTAGTGGTTGAGGGTCTCAAATGAGTTTGAGTAGAGGTAACTCAACCCCTATGGTACGTTGGTAGAGTAGGAGACAGGGGAAGAGGAGGGTGGAGGTTAGAAAGGGTCGTAGTCCCAGAAAAGTTTACTCAGTCTGCCGGTTTCATAACCTCAAAGGCGGAGGTCGTAGTCAGAAAGGTTACTTGTGAGTCCTGACTAGAGGAAATCCTACCTGACCAACCTAGAGGAACGTCAGGTTCCCTGAGAGTTCTCAGAAGAGGTTGTGGTGTCAAGTTTTGGTAGTCAAGAAGCCGCGAGTCGAAAGAAATGTCAGGTTGAGAGTGTAGGGATGTACTGATGACCTTTTTGGTATCGGAACTGTTCTGCCTGGAAACAACCGTTTCATTACAGAGACGAAAAAAACGAAAATGTTTATAAGTGGACATGTAAAGTTGATGGAATTTGTGACAAAGGAGATAGAAAAGAAGAATACTAACTTAGAGAAGAAAGTAGGTATTTAGGGTATTTAGTTCTTCCACGATTAATTCCGACCTTTGGTAAGACCGTATGATCTCTCAAGATCAGTTTTAGGAAAGAAACCTCACTCTGCCTGGACCTAAGTTGAAGACCAAAGTAATAAAGGACTGACATATTGGTACCGATCGGATAAAAGGTCTTCTTCTTAGATTTCATTTGTTATGGAAGGAGTACCTCATCAACACTTCTAATTTACTCCACTACATATGTTCACGTAAATCCTGTTACGGATTCCATGTCGTTCCTGTATTTAGAATTGATGCCAATAATAGTAATAATATGTGAGTATTTTACCCTAAATAGATATCCGATAAAACTTGATTTGCCAAAAGGTAGGATTATAAGATAAATGGAAGATGGTTGTTCGACTGATAATGTGTCGTCCTTAAAAATAGACACCTGGTCCCTGACGGGACCACCGAGTCAGTGGTTTCTTAGACGGACGTTACATCCTCTGACGGAAGTTACGTTCTCTGGGCCCAAGTCAGGGACCCAACCCTTCTAGGGGACCTCTTCCTTTACGTTTGCCGTTGGGTGAGATCATAAGAACGTACCCTTTAGGGTGCCTGTCTCCTCGGACCACCCGATATATCAGGTACCCCAACGTTTCTCAGTCTGTGCTGACGTGTTGACTCGTGTGTCCGAAACTGTTGTTCATATTTTGGTCTTATACTAGTCCTTTGTCCCTAAACATACAATGAAAAGACCTTTGTAATTCTTGGTCTTTAATATAGTTTTGAATTAAAAAAAGGATTTGACGTATCTCAAAGTCTCAATTGTTCAAATTGTTCGGGTGTCCGAACCATAAATTTGTGTTCGAAAATCTGAATCACCGACTTGTTGTCGTTTTCGAAAATCTTTGAAGGACTGACCGATTGTGAATTTTAATGAGAAAGTGAAAGTGACTGGTCTTTTAGACGTCTACACGAAAAGAAAAAAAAGGAAATTTTAGTATGGTTGGAGGGACTCTATCTCAGAAGAGGAAGAGAAGTAGAAGACGTTAGTAAAGACGGTAAAGTTCCTCTAGTCGAAGTTTTCCTACACTCCCTTCGAAAAGGAATTACAGGAGTTATGAGAGCCACTGAAATAGAAGCAATGGGTAATGCCTACCTTATTCGTGTCCCTGTCCGTAGACTTTCTGGTTCCTGTTTGACCTCAAAGAACCCTTTATTCAGATAGTAGTTTTGATAATAAACACTCTAGTAAATTTATGTTTTTACTATTTGTTTAGGTTCTATAAAATACCGGTTGTTAATTTTGTCCGAACGATTAAAAAAAATATTCTGATGTCAGAGAATTTATTTTTAAGTCATTCACGAAAAGTCTGTGAGTTTTTTTCATAGAGACTTAGGAAATTTTCTTATTAATTCGTTAAGTAAAAATAAAAACTAATATAAAGAACAAATTATAAAAGTGTGTTCACAAAGAATATTCTTAAGTCATGGTTCTTTTGTACATAAAAGACTATTTTTTACTTATGTAAAAAGAAAGTATTTTTCAGTCTTAGGACCTTTAGTGTCATGAGGAGAAAAGTCGGTACGATCTTAGATTCTAAGATTGTGTGTGGTAAAGGTTAGAAAAAGATACAATCACCAGAATAACACAAATTTTATAAAAATTTTTGTAGTATTAGAATAGACTCTTCCGTCCCATGTTAGTCTTCGACAGGAAATATATGAGGTACAAGTTCATTAATTTCATTATACTACTATCGGTTGTACTCTGTCCACATAAAATGGTTGTCCACTTTTCAAAGATACCTCGACGGCTTAGAGTTAACTCTTTTGACACACGATTTAATCGGGATTGGAGATTTACCAATGAGTGACCTTGACCTTAAGGTTTACCCTGACCGCGTATGACTCATATGTCTACTTCTCCGTATCCATGCTTGTGGCCATGACCTTGACCGTGGTGTTAGTAAACCCCGACTCGACCTCACAGAAGATTATTTTTGTTTTTGTTTTCGTTTTTGGGTGTGTTTTTGTTTCTCCCAATCTTTGTTGTCAAATTATTTTTTTTAAAAAAACATGAAGTTTTCTTCATAGATACTATGATCCCACGAAGGGTCCACTGAGTCGCCCATTTCTTAGACGGACGTTACGTCCTCCGTCCAAGATAGAGACCCATGCCTTCTAGGGGTCCTCCTCCCGTACCGTTGGGTGAGGTCATAAGAACGGGCCTCTTAGGGTACCTGTCTCCTCGGACCACCCGATGTCAGGTATCCCACGTTTCTCAGTCTGTGCTGACTTCACTGACTCGTACATGGGTGTCTGGGTACGATGATCCTCAAGTGTCTTTCCTCTTTAACACTTCTTTCCGAACTCATATTTTCGTGATTGTTTTTCACCCGTTGTGTTATTAATAGTTACTGTGTTCTTATTCTACTTACCACCGATATTAGAGCTACTTATTTACTTGTCACTAGAATCTTCCCTCCATATCTTTTGAATTGTACTTATCATCACTTACAATTTCTCCTCTGTCTTATATATCTGCCCGGGAAAAATATTCCGAAATTATGTAAATTTTAGTAAAGATCATTTGTCACCCTTCATGATGTTTAACAAATCGTGTTTCATTACCATATTTTCAACGTAAAGTTTTCTAATTAAAACGACGGTAGAAACGTACCTTATATTTCATATGTTTCGTTAATGTTATTTATCTCGATTCTGTTATTCCCGGACTTGATCCCAACAATACTGTCGACATCTTTTTCTGAATTCATAAGTGTCGTCCGAAGGGACCACCGAGTCTCCCATTTCGCAGACGGATGTCACACCCTCTGGACCCAAGTTAGGGACCTAGCCCTTCTAGGGGACCTCTTCCTTTACCGTTGGGTGAGGTCATGACAACGGACCTTTTGGGGTACCTGTCTCTTCGGACCATACGATGTCAGGTACCCCAACGTTTCTCAGTCTGTGCTGATTCGTTGAAGTGAAAGTGAAAGTGAAGTAAGAGTCGTCTTCCAGATTCTATAATTTTTTAATTTGTCTTGAACCTTTGATTGAATATGTACTCATTCCTTTTTTACCCTTCCTACCTCCATCCTCAGTAAGTTAATAAATTGTTGGTAGATGTCAGAAAAGACATCCGGTCTTTGTACGATCTATCGACATTTTAGTAATGATATTCTCTTTTCCCCTTGACTTTTCAACTGTTAAACCGATCCCAATCTTCACCCCTTATTATACCCTAGTTAAAATGGTACCATGTCACCTGTATTTTTTTTGCAATACTAATCTCTACAGACTATTGGTACGACGACAACAAGTCAGTGGGTCAACGCAGGTTGAGAAACGTTGGGGTACCTAACATCGTGTGGTTCGGAGGAACAGGGAGTGGTAGAGGACCTCAAACGGGTTCAAGTACGGTTGACGTAACCCCTACGGCAGGTCGGTTGAGTAGGAGACTACGGGAGAAGAGGAAGACGGGAGCTAGAAAGGGTCGTGACCCCTGAAAAGGTTACTCAGCAGACAAGCGTAGTCTACTGGTTTTATGACTTCGAAGTCGAAATCGTAGTGAGGAAGGTCACTTATAAGTCCCAACTAGAGGAAATTCTAACTGACCAAACTAGAGGAACGAGAGGTTCCCTGAAAGTCCTCAGAAGAGGACGTGGTATCAAGCTTCCGTTGTTGAGAAACCACAAGACGGAAGAAATACCAGGTCGAGAGTGTTGGTATACACTGGTGCCCCTTATGGTCTCGGAACTAATATACCTGGAAACAACCGTCTCATTACAGAGACGAAAAGTGGTGTGACAGATCCGAATAGTAGAGAAAGGACGGTTCTTCGTTAGTAGAAGACTAAAGTACCGACGTCAGTGGTAGGCGTCACTAAAATCTCGGGTTCTTTTCCTTCTAGACAGTGATGAAGGTGGAAAAGGGGAAGATAAATAGTGCGTCATTGGTTCGATGTACGACGATTTGATCCAGTGATAAAACCCTAACTGCACATGTGTGACGATATAAATTTTATTTATAGGTTGTTCCTGGATGACGTTTTTTTATAATTTTTATTCAAAAAATTTTCGGTGTGTTATTTTTATGTCCTGATAGAATAGATATCGGAACGATATGTTGTACCAAGTACTTGGTCGTCGTGAATGTAATGAGTCCTTGAATTTTCTACGCCTTGGAGTCGAGGTGAGTTAGTATTAGATGTATCGTTGTAAGAGTTCATTAAGTATACGCATAAGTACAAACTCTTCATGACCGGATCTCCTATTGGAAGGTTTAGATTCTTAGATTTTAAGGAAAGATAAAATTTTTAAGACGCTAAAAGCCTACCGTCGTACTTCTCGAAGTCTTTAGGTAAGGAATCCCTTTGTTCGTTTCGACCACTTTTAGATTTTTTATTAGTAAATTTAAGAAAGCTTTAACAGGTTTCCCATGTGTAGTTTACCTCTTTACAAATTCTTTTAGATGATTTATGTCATTCTTGTCATCCTCAGATACTGTAAACTAGATGGTGGACGAGGTGTAGGGACGGAGTGGGCCGAGTTACACTGTGTTTGAGGTGAGACCTTACCTACAGTGGTTGTTCTTACCCGAGGAGAAGGAAGTCGAGGGTTAAGTTCCAATGACATAGAGTGGTCCTTCCCGTCCGGTGTTAATAAAGGATAAGGGAGTTTGAGGTCCTGTCTTTTCAATTAAAGGGTCACTCATAGTGATGGTGGGTATTTCTCTTTTGGATGATGTCCTTAATTTTGAGTTGTAAGTTTTTTGATTCTAGGACCGTAGGCCAGGGTAGTGAAGTGCCGTTTGTCTACGTCTTTGTTACCTTTGTCACTGTCTAAAATAAAAGGACCCGAGGTGTTAGTGACACCTGCCACTGACGTCGGTATTTTAATTTTCTACGAACGAGGAACCCTCTTTTCGATACTGTTTGGATCTGTCGTATAAGTTTACACCACTGTAATGAAACGGCTGTTTACAGGTATCTCAGTTTCGATACCAAAAAGGTCATCAGTGTTTGCCTGCACTCTTCACCTGGTTTTTTTTCCGAATCACGACTTCTTGACTACGAAAACTTGACGCCACAACCTCTTTTGAGAACTCTCAGGGAGTCTTACGTTTCTCTAGGTGGGTCAGTTAGGACTTCCTTTAGTTAGGACTGATAAGTGACCTTCCTGACTACGACTTCGCGGTTATGAAACCGGTGGACTACACTTCTTGACTGAGTAACCTTTTCGGAGACTACGACCCTTTCTAATTTCCGTCCTCTTCCCCTGTTGGGTCCTGTTCTATCAACCTACAGTAGTGGCTGAGTTACCTGTACTCAAACTCGTTTGAGGTCCTCTACCACTTCCTGTCCCTTCGGACCACACGACGTCAGGTACCCCGACGTTTCCCAGTCTGTACTAACTCCTTGACTTGTAGTTGTTGATGTCCTTATCGTTCCGATAGTTTCGGCCCCAGACTTTATGGAAGTAGGGTCAAGTGAACATCCCGTCTCTAAGGTACGATCGTCTCCCTTCGATTCTTCTAGTCTTCGAGTGTGACACAGGTGTTAGGTCTTTTCGTCATCGAGTTTCTCCCTTCTCCGTCAAATATTCTTTTCTTTCGGGATTTCGAGAAGGGTTTTCTTGAGTGAAATAAACTTTGTCTCACACCTTTTCAGGTTTGGATTCCCACCAGACCTTTTATTATCAAGGAGAATTGATTCTGGGACATATATATTAAGGTTTTCGATACCTTAAACCTATATAAAGGGTATTATATAGTGACAGTACTTATTCCTTTAGTTTACTTCGTAAGTACCGTACCATAATAGTTGATGGAAAAGAAACGGTATTCATTAATTCAATTATTTTTGTGGATTGGGTGTCCCTATGACATTCCTAAGTTAACACGTTACATATACTTGTTACTTTATGTAGTGCATACTTTATTTTCGGTGAATTAATTACATTCGTGTATGGTGTAAAGAAAGGAAATCGTTTTTAATTTGTTTCTTTTGTGTTCCTTGTATGGACAGACCGTAAGAAACAAAACACATACACCAAACGTTCTCCACCGGAACCAGACACACTACCCAAACGTGTTATTTCGAAATAAAAAGTTTTCAGAACCTCCGACCCTTCCACCGTCAAAGTCCTGTAGACAAACACATGAACGGATCATTTTTTTTATGTAGTCTTTACTTTTCGAATGATTAATACTCTTTATGACATATTATAATAACCTCTTCCTTTATCGTTGGGTGAGGTCATAAGAACGGACCTCTTAGGATACCTGTCTTCTCGGACCACTCGGGATCAGGTGTCTCAACGTGTCTCAGTCTGTGTTGACTCACTGATTGTGAAGTGAGATATTACAATATTAAGTTTCGTAATGTTAAAGTTTTCTTTACGATATGACCTTAGTGTAACTTCTGTATCTTATATTTATAAGTTAATTTATACATTCTTTATGTTTTAAGGACTTTATAATTATCGTTGTTTATGGGACTATTGATGTATAACTGAGACTTACATAGATTAATGGTCAAGACAATTGGTTCTTTTTATGGTAGACGTAAATACTTTATAACAACTAGTCATTGTTACTACTAACTCGAATTTTAGTCTTGAAAAAAAAGAACTGACTCAATTTAGAATCTTCTTGGTCAAAGTTCCATTGATCTTTATTATTGTAGTGAGTACTAGGACCTTCATTGAACTCTTTTCTACTATACTTTTAACAGGGTCTCTGATCCTTTGTGAAATCTTTACGGTGACAAGATCAGGATGCAAAAAGAGTAACTAAAACAGGAAAATTCTCTGTTTTTATAAATCGAAATTTTTTATTTTCTTACGAATAAATACCGTATTAGACGTGACTTACCCTTTGTTTGATGAAAGATGTTTATGAAGTAGATGTTAGACTGATGTAATGTTTTACGGGGTTTAGGAACATACAGACTCACGATATTTTACATTAAGATATGTTAATTTTGTTTTTAAAAGTCATTGATGTATTTCGTCAGGTTTTTTGACTTCACGTATTTTCTGGATCAATTTATTGGTCCTTTAGGACAAGGACTTGTTCTAATTTACTTGAGTACTTTAAATAAAATATATTATTTATTTTTTATTTACTCCCGTTTGGTCGAATCTGTATAAGTAAGACGCATTCTACCTTTTCTGTCACCGTTATTGTCATTTTTATTATTTTGAATGTAGGGGTTACTAAAAACGACAATGACAACCTTGACGTGGACTATATTTATTTTTATATTTTAAATCCTAGAATAATAAATTTGTGATCGTAATTTTCGACTAAAGAATCTTTTATTTGTGTTTCAAAATATTATTTTTATACATAAAATAAAATATGTCCCCTTCCCATCTTAGATTTCATAATATGTTCTTTTTTTCTAAACCTTTGACAATGTTTTTGTGATAAATTACGGTGTCATCGTGTATCTCTTGGTGGTAAGGATTATACTTACACTGTTTGTGTACTTTTAATAATATCTATCTTTTTTCCTTCTCCTCTCCTGGTGACAGCAGTTGGAGTTTTTCCGATTTATTGACGACAGTTTAGTTCAGTATGGAACATTCTGTGACAATCTTAAGTGACACCCGACTCGTCGTCCTCGTGAACGATTACTATGATGTAATCGATATTGACCTCAACTTAGAAAAGAATCTCTGCCCCCGGGACGACTTCGTCGACCGTGGTACCTTTATGAACGACTCATTTTATTTGTTTTTATTCTTTTGGAGTACATTAAAAATACTTGTATGTATCTTTGGTTGTAGAATTCTACCAATTTGTTACGAAAATCCAATGTCATTTTATCTAATTTCTCAGTAAAATTCTAATTGACATAAAAAAAGATAAAAATTTAATGACTTGGAATTTTCATAAGGTATATGAAAGAGAACGTATTGATACGTACACCATATATTTTTTCCGATACACCAAATCTAAGATACAAGAAACAATATTAGAATTTACGAAAAGATTTCTTCAGTTCTAGACATAGAAGTTAATATTTTGCAATTGACGGTAAGAAAGGGTATTTCAAGATTGTCTCAAATAAACTGATTTATACGAGTCTCTTTTGACTTTCTTAAATCCCGTAATTAGATTCCACAATTTGTTTTTCCCTAGATTTACAATTACACTAAACTTGTCTTACTTTAGATGTTAAGTACTTTAATAAATGTTGACAAATTTTAAGAGTTAGACACCTTGTCATCAATCAGGGACCGTAACTGGATTCTGATTTCAAATTTAAATGGACGTAACAAGACACTTCCACCCAGTGTGTATGAAACGACTAATGTCTTGTAGTTTTATGTTTCGTCCAATGTCTTTACAAAGTAAAGAGGGGCGGTAAAGTTCCTGAGTGACTCGAATGGGACAGCGAATGTTGGTAGTGTAAAACGGTAGACTTTTTTCTTTGTCTTCTGTCATTTCTTCATTCTTTGTTTAATAGATACCAGACTACTTTATTTTCCAGGGTCCATTACTCACTCCTTTAGACGAATCTTAAATCTAGTGATTTTCCTTCCAATTGATAGGACCTCCCTCCCCGTTATATGTCATCCCCTGATTCTCCATGTTTGATGATACGTCTTTTATTCGATATTTCTATACCATGTTGTGTCCCTTATATCAGTTATAAAATATTCACTTCATATTGTAAAGGTTTAATAATTAGTGATATAACGTGTGGATTATGAAATTATGATATTAAGTAGAAAAAAAATTTTACTTCCAATTACTAAGACTTTAACCTTTAATAAATAGACAGTTGTTAGAATATGTAATTTTCAGTGTAATATCTCTACGGTTTTTATCGTTAAAATTTTTTCGCTATACCTTTATCAGAGTAGAAGGAATTTGTACAGTCTTCTGATAAAATTTCTTATTCACTTATTAATATTAAAATTTATAAAATTACAAAATTCTGTATACAGAAGATGTTCCTTTAATTTTTTGTTTTCGTTCCATTGAAGTCACTGTAATTTCAGAAAAATTTAGGATGTAATGTGAATTGTGACTTTTAGTAATTAACGGGAAATATGATAAACTTTCTTTTTTTCTTCCCTTTTTACACGGGATTGAACTTTTTGGGTCCTTGCACTTAGTATAAATGGACTGTCTCGTTTTGACATATAAACCTGTACGTAAGAAGTGTTGTTTTGAGAAGATGAAAGGGGGGATTTAATAAGACATGGTTAAACCCTCTACAGACATTTGTTATTGACGTGTAAAATGTCACTAAAGGGGTCGCAAAACGGTTCAGTACAAATATTTCGTTAAACGTTGGATTTTTTTAGTCTCTTCCATTTTAATTGTAATCTCTCTTATTATTCATAAATGTAGAAATTAAATTTACGGGATACTATTTCAAACGTGTCAACCCAAGAGTGGTTAATCATCTAGTTCTTTAGTTAAATCTCCTAACTACGATGGTAAAAGAGAAAAATATGTTTTATTCTGTCGTCTCGTTTATAATGTCAGGTAGTATATATTATTTTCAGTCAAAACAAAGTATTTTGAACAAAAGAAACCCTTACACTAGTATGTGACCCAGTGTTACATTTTACATACAAAAGACGTACACCAGTTCTCCAAACTTTCAGTGATCTGATCCTCCAATTAAGACGTACCAAAATCTCATTTTGGTTTGTAAGATTTGAATGTCAGTAGATTTATTCCTTCTGTGTGACTAAACGTATAAGTCTTTATATTACCTACAAATTTTTTTTTCATAGTAGAATCCTACGATGTTTTTAAATTCTTCAAGGGAAGTCTTTATTTATATTCTTGATTTTCTAGGAGTAGTTAGATTATTGTAATTTGCAAAAAGGGTAGTGGTAGTAGAAAACGATATATGAAACCCCTAGAAAAGGAAGTAAAATTGTAGAAATGTTATACTTCCTAATATGGTCTTTTCTCACTTGTTCATATTTGTTTTGTTTTCCAAAACCACAATGTGTGTTTACTACTTTATCTATTTTCAATGTGTCACTGTCGAATTTAATCGTTGATGAAAACTTTGTTGGTTGTACGAGCCATCCCTTCTATTCGAAGACAGAAATGGAAGTGATGTCTTACTGAACAGTCGTGGACTCTTAGCGTGTCAGAGGAAATGTTAAAAGAGTTAAAATGTTATAAGTGTGTAACGGTAATGTAATAAATAAAAGAATATAAGTAGTCTTGTTAAAAACGGTGTCTTGACTTTGTAAAATGGGACGTTTCTTTATTCTAATTCATGATTAATTTGTAAACCGAAAATAGAACCCCTTTAGAAAGAGAGAGAATGAAAGTTCGTTTATCACATTAAAACTTTCCACTTTTCGGTCTTCATTCAAATGTTTATCTAGTAAAATATGGGTTTGAGAGATAGTACAAGGATATGAAATGGAATATCAGTTCTTCAAGACCAAAACACCGTTTTTCTGCCAATGTCACGACTGTGAACTCAAAATGTTGTGAAGCACGTTTGGGGTGTACAACCCTAACCCGTCGTTCTGCGACCTCTGGTCGACGTCGTCTCGACGACTACCTTCACCCTCTTTGTCGTCTCCACAATGGGGGAGGACGACTGTGACAACTTGGACATCCCTACGAATGTTAATGAACCGGGACTCTGTTCCCGTGATGACTTCTTAAGTAAGGACGACCAAACAACTTGTTTAAGACTTTCTTCTTTGTTTATTTTTCTAGTTAGATGAATGAAAAAGTTCATTCTCCAGTGACTCATGGATGGATATAGTTCGTGCCAAGATCCGTGGATTATATATAAAACACTTGTCCGTTTTTAGGGACGGAAAGTCATCGAATATTGACTTACCCCCCTCACAATAAATGTAGGTTTTTTATTTTATTAAATTGATTAGTATTAGAAATTTCTATTATAGGAGGGTTATCTATTAGATCCATTATTATCATAGTAAATGAAAGTGTCCTTCGTTAATTTATTGTACGCAGGTTTATCTCTCACCTGGTTTCTTGGGATCAAATAAATGATTTTGACTCTGTCTTTACATCCGTTAGGTCCGTCAATCGTTTGTGGATTATTCAAATGAAGTGATAACATCCGATGATTGACCGACCTCTTTTCCTTCTCAGGACTTCGGTATGGACCTTTCGATGGTGTGTTGACATCGACGTCTTCAACGCATATGAAGGTAGACTGTACCGATCCACTATGACTCCCTAACGACTCCAAAATGTTGACAATGTGACTTGAACATGTGGAATCGTTTAGTTTTATTTTCGATTACTCATTATGTATGTTTACATATGTTTACATACTCTTTCATTTATTCATAGTATGTCATGTACTTTTAAGTTCCCGGTTCAGTACAACGTCCTTGATTTTAATTTGAATCAATGGAGTGTACATCTGTTTTTGATTGTTACAATTTTTATAAAGCCTATTAAATTTCAACAGTGTCAGATGTGGGATTTTGATTTTTTATTGTTTAGAACTTTATTTAGTCCACACTTATTCATGTAAATTTTTCGGGATTTAAGAAGACCATTCCTTCTACATGTTTATCCGTTCGTTCATACGTTAGTTCTATTATCCACTATAAAATGTTGTGTCTAGACTTTATAAAGTTAAACGTAATTTTGGTTAATTTATACCTGTTTTCAGACATGATATTTTTGTTTCGTTATTAGTATTAAAAAAGTTGATAAATATTTCAAATACTTTGGTTATAATGGACGTCTTCATTGGTAAAATTGAGACATTCGTCTATTCGTTAATTGTCTTGTCTTTTCGAGACAGAAAGGGTTCGATAACCATAAAAGTTAGTAAAGACGGCTCCTAGAGTTACTAAACGTTTCACGTGTACCACATTAAAACCGACTAAAGATAATTCTCTTATTTTATTGTAAGTAAAAATGGTTTAATGTTCACTTTCGTATTAAGAAACTTTACAAATATGAATTGTGACAACTTTATAAAATTTAATCACCGAAGGTTTGAAAATACTAATGTTAGGAGTCATTCTTTATTTAAAATCTTTTAGTGAGTCATTGTGTGTGAAGACTACAAAACATAAACACATAATTTATTCGTCATGTATTTTGACTTTTCAAAGTATTCTATTATATATAGTGCTATTCGAACTATAAAAAGGAAAACTGAGTTGAAGTAATTTTTTGTTACGAAAAATCGTTGATTAAAACCCTAGGTAACGTTGATGTAAAAATTTTAGTAATAAAATCTGAAGGGAAAGTCTAACATTTCTTAGACGGACCTTACACCCTCTGGACCCAAACTAAGGACTCAACCCTTCTAGGGGACCTCTTCCTTTACCGTTGGGTGAGGTCATAAGAACGGTCCTCTTAGGGTACCTGTCTCCTCGGACCACCCAATGTCCAGGTACCCCAGTGTTTCTCAGTCTGTGTGACTCACTGATTGTGAAAGAAAGTGAAGTTCTATTCGTATTCCCCAATTCATGTTTGATAAGTTGTAATACATATTTCATTTAATCGATATTCTTATATGGTATGTTTTGAGGTTGGTTTGTTTAGGGGGGGTGGTAAAATTTTTAATGTGTTGTCTCTTAAGTACGAGATTGAGAGAAGTTTTGTAACCTTCTTGAAGGCGTGGTTTCCACGACGTATATCGTTACTGTACACTTAGGTTCCTTTAGTTATTTGAATGGTCTTTTTAAGTAAAAGTTTATCTGATGGTGATTGTTATTGTTTCGTGTCCCTTAAGAGACCGTCAAGTTACCAATTCTGAGGTGTAAAGGTGACGTCCCCGGTACCCAAACTAGGGACCAGTCCCTCGATTCTAGGGTGTACGGTGTCGGTTTTTTATTTATTTATTACTATTATTGTCGTTTCGTGTGAAAGTCGTTATTTCACTCTCCTTTGAATAAGGTTCACAGGTTATATCTGTTACTTTCTTAGACAATAGAATTCAAGGGTGAGACACTTAGTCATCATTTATTTCGATCTATGATAATTGTACAGTATGTAAGTCCTATTGAATATGTCATATAGATCGTGGTTAATTTTCTAAAATTCTAAGGATACATTCTGAGCGATAATTTTATTTGTGTACAAGTCCACTCGTGTAAGAACGTAAGACCTTACAGAAGTCGTAGAGGTTGGGGTAAAGAGGAAAGAAGGAGGTAGTCCCGATGTTTATGTTTGAAGTAAACATTCTTAATCCAGTTCTCAATAGAGACTTTGATGGTTCGTCTTGACTGGAACGAAGACGACACGGGAAGACTTAGGGAATTATGAATGTATCGTAGATATGTGTCAATATACATATAGAGGGGTTCCTTGTATATCGTGGAGTTTTGTTCTTGGTGTAGATTACGAACAATTTATTTAAATTGTTCATATGTCTTCTTTTCTTTTCATCGTCTTTACTGGTAGAAGTTGTAAAGTCCGACATATGATCCACAAAAGAGTAAGAATGAAGTGTATTGGGACTTTTGTAGGGTCACTGTGACCATCATGTATAAGTAAATGTCTTTTCTTTTGCGTCAGTCCCTCAAATTGATGAAAGGGGTTATATTTTAAGATAAACTTGTCTTTCAGACCTTTAGTTTAGTTTTAGATAAATGAAGATTTAGGTGTAGGAAAGAGATTTCATGTGTGATTATTCACTTTACAAATTATCCATAGTCGATTTAACTTTCATTATTTGAATTCCGTAAAGTTTCATAAAGAGGAGAACACCTGGTATGATGGTAGAAGGTCATCTGACTTATCTTCATTGAAAATCTTGAACTGTGTCATAGTCCTTTTGGCAGAAAACCTGTTTCTATTTCGTTTGTTTCTACGACCTAAAAAAAAGGGTACACTCTTGTTTTTGTTTCACAAAGATTCCTTCCTAATTTATCCTTGATTGTAATTCAGGAAATTTGTACGAACGTGTAATTGTTCTTTATTTACCTTTGTGATCCTACAAATTTTAAAGTTCTAGTAACTTTTCAAACTTCTTGTTAAATTTTCTTTAAAGAGGTAGTTGTAATAATTTAAGTGGTCAAAAGTATTTGATATATTTTTAAATGATAAGATACTTTTTCTTGCTAGTCATTTACGTCACTCTGTCCTTTCATAATATTTTGATTTTTACATTTTTCAAGAATGATAGAAAGAATAGTTAAAATTTCACCTTAAAATTTAGTTTTGAATAGTTGTTTTATGTTTGTCACATTTATTTTGACGGTTGTGACGATTAACAGTCTCCTTATGTTTAGTTTTGATATGGAGTGTGGTCAGTCTTGACGGTAGTAATTTTTCAGATATTTATTGTTTACGACCCCTCTCACATTTTGTTTTTCCCTTGTGAAGGTGTGCCGGCCACTCTTATATTGAACCACGTCGCGATACCTTTTGACATGCCGCCAAGGAGTCTTTTCGTCTTTGTCTTAATGGTACACTATGTCGTTAGGGTGGGGACAGGTATGTAGGTTTGTTTTCCTATTAAGTTTTTCTATGTACGTAGGGATGACAGGTGTCGTCGTGATAGGTGTTATCAGTTCTGTACCTTTGTTGGATGTACAGACACGTGTTACCTCATGATGAGTCGGTATTTCGTCTTGTTTTATTACGGTAAACGTCGTTGTGCCTACGTTGATCTCTAAGAGTATGATGCACTTCGTTCGGTCTTTCTTTTTCTGTTTATGGTATACTATAGTAAATATACACCTTAAATCTTAGCCTGTGTTTGTTTGGATGGATAGTTGGTCTTTGTTTTACTCCCTCCCTGTGTCTTTTATTTGACTACCAACGGTTCTGTCCTCCTCCCGTCCTCTCCCTACCTAACCCTCAAACCCTAATCGTCTACGTTTCTAATCTTACGTATTTGGTTTTACTACTCTGACCCCTAAAGACCCTCTACGTAAAATAAAAGAAGAAGCACGAAAAGACGGTAAAAGTTTTATGACAAGTTTTTGTAAATTGCTTTTATTAAGGTCTTTCAAAGTTTTTCGTTTTCTTTAACGAAGTACAGTCGTTGATAAATGTACCGTAAATGTTACATAATCTATAATATTTATTAGACCTCTACTAAATTTCATACGTCCTCTTACATACATCTAATATATGTTAATGATATGGTTAAATATGTTCCCTGAATGCGTAAGAGTCTAAGACCAAAGGAGTCCCAAGGACCTTCGTTAGGGGGTACCTGTGACCCCATGTTGATCATGAATGTTTCGAGGCATTGTTCTCACAAATTGTATGTTCGTAAAGTGTTTATGACAAATCTACGTTTTTATGATTGATTCGATTATTAATCTTGAATTATGAAAACAGTGTAAAAGTATTCATTAAAGATGGTTTTATCTAGGAAGACTTCACACCAGTGTATGGACGAATATACGCCACTGCGTACGACTTGATGTCTTGAAGAATCTGACCGGGAGATAGACTTCGTCCACCGTGACAGGTCTCGGTGACATCGTCATTGGGGGTGTCAAAAGTGTTGTCAAGTACCACTCTAACAATCGTCTCGCTTTGAATCTCTTCGTCCGTAGTGACGTTTCAAATACATGGTGTAAGACCATTAATTGAAGTACAGCTTAGATCTTTAATATTGCAATTGTTGAATCTTTGTTGTCCGTTTCTAGTGGTTTTCGACAGCAAGTTCGTGTTTATGGTCTGAGAAAGGGGGTCATTTCATTTTTTCTATTGAATGTTGTCGTAAGAAGACTGTGTACGACGTAAATCAACTTTACGATAAACATAAATACCATTGTTGCCCGAAAGAAAAGTCAAGTATACAACTGTTTGTGCTGACTGATGTTTTTAGAAATGATCACCACCATAAAAGTTTGACCCGTGACTAGTGTAGGAAACCTAAATTTTACAGAGATTTTTACTTTTGTTTCTATTTTATTCGGTGTTGTATTAAGTAAAAAAAGGAAAAACAGTTGATCTTTATAGTTCACTTTGTTCCCGTTAATTTTCATATCCCTTTCCCGTGACTTCAAATTTGGACTTTGGACCCAAAAGAACTTATTTGACTATTTAGAGAAACTAGGAGTTCGAGACAACATATTTTACTTTGCTTATGTACCGAATCAAGTATCTTGACAACACTCCTAGTCATATGATACAAAATTCTATTTATCAATAGTAAATGATAGAGATTCTCCTTCTTAATATCCTCTAAGAGTAAAAGAAATAAGTCCAGAGGACATACAAGTTTTATGAGAACTTTATTGTAATGTAAACTTTTTAAACTTCAGTGATAGAAAGTTTTAATTCTTATGTAAAGTTTGATGTGTCTCGTATAAGATAGTTCTAATATAACTTGTAAAAGTATAGATTCATTAAGTTGGACATTCGTAATCATTCTCTGTTACTTCTAATTTTGACACTATTAATTCTGAGGGATGGTAAGGTGGGAAATAGGGTGAGGGTTTAGTCAGAATGACGTATCTTCAAATACTCTAATTCACGTTTGGTAAAAGTTTTGGTCATCAAGAAATTTGTTACAGAGACAGGGTACTCATATGTGAGTGTGTTATTATTTATTTGACAATATAAGTAAGAATGTAAAACTTGTCTAATATGATTATATCATGAAAAATCTTTTCTAATGTTTATAGGGACGAAGTTATTTCCTTTCGTCATTTGTGTCACCCTAAGTAGTGTTATGACATTAAGCATTGTGGTGTGGAGTAGAAGTTATGAATCTCGAATTGTGGCGAGATAATAGACGTAAAAGATTGGAAAATATCGATAAAAATTAATGCAAAATTAAATAATATAAAGTAAATATTCCCATAAATTACTCGTCAATATAACTCAGTCCCTGATCGGGTTGGGATCCGGTTCATTACCATGTTCGTGAGTTCCTCGGACATATGACTCTGTTCGTGTATTTACTATATAAATTGTGACATTGTCTTTATAAGAATTTTATCATATTATTAAAACTGTTTATATAAATATATGTATTTTACATGATGACTTTATAATCTGTTCTACACTGTACTTTTAATTCTATAAAATAGACTTGGAATTTATCCACAAAAGATCTTCCGATTCCTCCATTCGCAACCCCTTGTCGTGCCTAGTTCCGTTATCTTCGTAATTTCGTCGATAAAGAGGGCCGAGAGTCATACAAATTGTAGGTCGACGTAATGTAAAATAACAATGTCTAATGTAGAATACAGTCTTACTCTTACTCGTTGTAGTAAAGTCTATCGTTTTTGAGTCTTTGCCATGTCTGTTAGGACTTTGTCAATGAAGAAACGCACGGTAATATAGATCTTTTGACTAGATACCCATAATTAATTGTGTTCATAGGAATAGGTTTAATAGAGAAAATTTACAACCTAAACTACTGTTTTCTTTTCTGTCCGTTTTTACTTCTGTCCTATACACCCTCTTACACTTTTTACAAAAAGTATAGACGGATAAACAACCTAATTTTAAAGTGGAATGAGATCATTACAAACAAAGAGATATATTAATTTTGTACTTCATTTACAGTTTTTTTATTTTCACATCCTACACTTTAACAATGTAGGAATAATGATTACTTTAGATTTCTAATTTACTAATCGGTTTTATATAAGTCTGAAATCCAATTTAAGTTCTACGATTCTCTAAACCAATTATTTTCTGATTTTTTATTTTGACAATGAGGTCACTACATCGAAGAAAGTTGGATTCACGACGACGATAATAAAGATGGTCAGATGACCGGTGGATTACACTTCGCGAGTGACCTTTTCTGGGACTACGACCCTTTCTGACTTCCGTTTTCCTCTTCACCCGTCGTCTTTTACTCTACCAATCTGTCGTAGAAGTTGAGTTTCCTGTACTTAGACTCGTTTGAGACCCTCTATCACTTCCTGTCTCTTCGGACCGTCCGACGTCAAATGCCCCAGTGTCTCAGCCTGGACTGAATCACTGACTTGTTGTTGTATTTTTGTCGTCATTCGAATGGTCTTTCCTTTAGAAAAGATAGAGGTGGATAAGTTTAATTTCATTTTTAGGAAGAATATCCCTGACTTAATGTTTAATTTGGATAAACTGATTTACCTGATATTCCCCCCTTTTACTTACACGGTTTTGTTCGACAAATTTACACTGTGACTCATTTAGTAAATTGAAGAAACTGAGATTAAAGGAATATCAATTCCGTGTTAAATATAGTTATTAAAATATTAGTCTATTTGGTCTGATAAGGTTTGACGACATTATTGACACATTAGTTCTCTCTTTTTTTCTCTTTCCTTTTCACTACTTTGCCTCTACTTTCTCGTCAAGTTTTTTGCTTTACTTTGTCTTATGTTTCCTTTTGTTTTGATTATTTTTACCAACCTAACTCTAACTCACTTTTTCCATGAGACATCATTCTCTTTCCCCCTTTACTTCTGCCTTTTACTTTTTCTTTTGGACTCCACTATTCGTCCGTTACTCATGGACTTTTTTCTGGTCTTTCCCCGTTTCCCTTCTCGTTTCCTAAAATTTTTTCCATTGTCTCATTCACTTCCTTCTCCATCTTGTCAAATTTCGGTTTCTTACTGTCCGACTTTAAATACAAACCCATTCTGGTTTGCAATGTTTTCTTCTTTTACATTAGAATTTTTATTAATTTGTTGTATTCTAGTTTATTTCGATTCCCTACTGTACGTCCATTTTTATTGGTAGAGGTCTATTACCCTCCAGTTATGGTCTCCAGTTTCTCTATTTCACTTAAATCTATTCTTCTTGTTGTACATACCTATTCTTAATTTTTTGTGTTTTTCTCCCGTGTGTAAAATTTGAAGATACTTACCAGTAAAACTTTAAGTGACTATTTAGTAACGTTATTTATAGATACTGATAATAATATTTTCCTCTTTAGTAACTTTAAAATCTTTCACGACTAACGAATTCTTGATTTATTTCTTTGTATTCTCCTTCAGTGTACTTTAAAAAAGTACCGTTTTACCCTTTGACTTTTTTCGGAGTATTTTTCAGATTAAGAGTCCAACTAATTGGAATCTTTCTACTACTTAAGTGATTTTATGTCATTAATCTATACACCATTCATAAGTAAAAAATTTCGTATAAAGTATTAAGTTTGTCATATTTATTTCAGATGAAAATGATTTAAATTAAACTTTGTATTTCCTTACGTTTATATTGAAGACCTTGTAGATTGGTATGAGTTTAAATAAAATCTTCAAAGAAAGATATACGGAAAAGGTTGACTTGATCTTCTCCCTCGTAGAAAAAGGGAAAGATCAGTCTTTTCCCGTTGTAGGAACATAACTAGATTCATGACTATGTTTATTTAGTATCAAACTCATCGAATTATTGTCTTCGGTTTAACAAAGTCTTGTTCTCGTAATAAGTAGAAGAAGACTGAATAAATTTGTCACAGATTACTGGTGGGACGTTTTAATCAAGTATGAGGAGTTTACTAGGATTCCAGTATTAAAAAACAATAATTTGTGACTTTACATTGGAAACTCTATGAAGTCTCTATGACTCTTCTATTTTTATTTATATGACCTTAGATTAATTTCAATTATACTTTTCATAATTCACTTAAGGTTGATACATTTATTTATGTGTGTTCGTAATTTATAAACAACCTACATTCACAGATAACGGATGTCAATATTTTATGAAGCCAGTGTATAATGAGATTCAATACGTCAAAACAAAATATTTCGTAGAGTTGATTGTCCCTACGATTTTATACAAAGTTTTCTTAGAGAATAATATATTTTACGTGTAATTAATTTCAATTTTCTTTCGACTCGTGGAGCGTGGGATATTCTGACTTTCGTCGTCGTTGTTCAAACATCATTTGTTACACACTATAAAGAGTTTTTTGTGTCTTTTCATCTTTTAATTTGTTACGTGTTTAATCTTGTTTCGTAGAACTCTCTTTCCTTTGTCTTCTATTAAATCTTAAGACGATATGAAACTCGTTGAACTCGTTCAAAAGAATCACCCTCCTCCGCCACCCGCCCGTCCACCTTGACATATAGGTCACTCCGTGTTACATCTCGTCTTGTCGACTCATCTGGGAAAGGAGACTATTCGTCAAACGGGGAAGACCTCCTAAAAAAATGTTGGTCTTGTCCTTTGAGCTTGTCGACACCGACCTTGACTTCCTTCGTAAAATAAGTACGGTCTACTGCGGTCACTTCCGACTTTCGGTCATCAGTTGACACCTCGAAATTTTTTTTTTTTACTTTTTTTCAAAATGAAAAATGGTACTTAAAATTCATCCGTAGGAAAGAAAGAGAAGATCTTGATCAAAACTTTAGGTTGTGATTAATACGTTATGTGTTAATTTCGGTAAGATTTGTCTGTCTCTCTTGACGGATTAAATGATTATATTCATCCGTGAAGGAGAGTGAGTGTGACCAGTCTTATTTGTTTGCACTAAGTAAGTAAGTCAACAAAGAATGGTTCTCCTGACGGTGACTGACTTTTGTGTCGCGATTAAAAGTCAAGGGGGAGAACTCAAAAAACGACAACCGGTACTGATATGAGGAAAATTTTTCTTTTTATTTATTTATACATTTATTTTTTACTTATGTAACACAGATTTTTTTAGCTTTGTAAGTTCTGTAAAATGATTCCGATATGTTCCAACCTTTTACAAATGATGTAATCATTCTTTATCGTCGTTCGTTTGACTTTAATGTTACTCCCATATTGTCCAAATATGTACGACTCTCAAATTCTCCATTTTTTAGTTTCGTCGATAGATTAATCGGATGTCGTGATGATCTATAAGTGTTTGATGACAAATTAGGAGTTAGATGATGTCATAAAATGCATAAATATGAATATTTTCATTATGTGTGAATGATATGTTTTAAATCTGTTTATCTTTAGTCTTTTTTTAAGAATGTTATAAAGGTAATGAGGGTTGGTTGGTTGGTGACAATAAGAAAACCATATAAAGAAAGGTCAGAAAAGGGGAGACCATACACAAAGAATTATGTCGACATTAATATAACTTATATGGTAAAAATATTTCACTAAAAAAAACAGTGAACTTAGTTGACTTATAAACGTATAATGGTGTGAAATGAGGTTTTATTGAAGATCACCGATTCATAGTCACAAAGATTTCCGTCTAAGGTTCTTAGGTACTCTAGATATATTTCCATGAGATTCGTCATACTTTTGAGATTTTTTTTTAAATTAAACTCAAAAACTCATTAAAAAATAACTTAATTCGAATAAAAGTCAGTATTTATTAGTGTATATTGACTCAATATGATGTTCAAATATCATGACAACAATCGAAAATGTTAATATAATAACGTAACACTTTGGAGATTCATTATCTAAATTGAAAACTGAAAAATTAAGTGATAAATGGTGTGACTTTGAACGTTTTGGGGTTTTCTACAGCATAAGAACCTTAAGAGTCCGTTGAGGTTGTATGAGGGAAAAAACACCGTTGTCCACAGATATGTAATGAGTTTAAGTTCTTTATGACTATATATAATAAATTGTCTGTATTGTCTAATGTCTTCCTACTCTGACCTCATTCCACTCCGGGAACGGAGTCCATATTTAATTCCGTGGTTAAGAGTCAGTATAAAAAAAAATTACGTTTTGAGGTACTATTTTATAGTTTTGAAATTTATTCGTTTCTGTCCTATGGTAATGATTAAGAAGGGAACCAGAGTCAGAGGTTAAACTACTATCAGGACATACCGTGACTTTAATGTTTTGGTGTTGGCTCACGACCAGGTAAACAAAGGTGTGTAAACGAAATTAGTAATTGCGGTACTACATGTAGAAACACTTACGATTATGTAAGTATAAATCCTAATAGCGGATTCCTTTATTGGAATATTCACCTTAATGATCCATCTATTCATATATCATTTCCAAGAACCACGTGTTACTGTCTAAGGAAAAATTTTTAAATTGATGTAAATAAGATCGTTAAACACTTTTTTCGGTGAATCAGAAAAGGGTAAGAACGATATTAAAGGTTAAAAAAGTCATAGGTAAATGTTTTTTCGTGATATTCCATTATTATAGTTGGAGGATATCGTAGACAATAGTTATAAAGGAGTTATACAAGAAAGTCAATTTTAAAATGTATGACTTCAAGGTTACAAATACGGTTTTTTAGCTACCAAAATCGAAATCGTTAAGGAAGACAAAGAATGTTTCCCGAAGAGGACCCCGAGTCTGTCATTTCGCAGACGGATGTTACGCCCTTTGGGCCCAAGCTAGGGACCCAGTCCTTCAAGGGGACTTCTTCCTTTATCGTTGGGTGAGGTCATAAGAACGGACCTTTTAGGGTGTCTGCTTCTTCGGGCCATCCGATGTCAGGTACCCCAGCGTTTCTCAGCCTGTGCTGACTCGCTGAAGTGAAGTGAAGTGAAGATAAAGAATGTTTTAAGATGAAGGTACTATTTTACGATTCTTTTACGAGAGTGACAAAAATATCTCAGGAAATTAGGTCTCCAGTCGTTTTGAAATAGACGTTTTCCGGTCTATACTTCATAAAGACTGAAGAGTTCGGTACGATAGTGTTGATGAGTTGAGACGGGACCATCTCGTTTTCGTGGGTATCTATTATATATTTACTTACTGACACCGTTATTGGTTATTTCGAAATAAATGTTTTTCTCATATGTCTTTTTGTTTTGTCTTTGTTTCTCCTGTCCGCCCTATATCGGACGACGACCATTCTATTAAACGGTTGAGGATAAAATTGGGTAGGTCCTAAATAAATAAAACTATATATTACTTGTGAAAAGAAAGAGAAAGAGACTTATCGACCACTTAAGGAAAGTGAATGTTAATTATATAGTTTAAGGAGATTTTTATGGAGAAAACACCGTTAGATAAGACGTAGTAATAGTCCGATGATGAGAATGCTAAAGTGTGATAGGATTACTTTTATTGACACTCTACGAATTAGTAAATTATCAGACGGTATAGAGATTAATGATCTTATATGTATATTATATTACACACACACGTACGGATAAATAAGAAGAAGTTTTGTATTCTTTGGTAACTATAAAGTAACCTTAACATAGTCTTGATATAAAATGAAACCCTCATTGATTAAAGAAAGTAAAAAATTTCTTTCAGATAGGAAAGTAAGTTCAACAAAACATACTATGTTGTGACAAATCAGTGAAACGACATCCTTTATCACATAGAAAAGTGACATAATAGATCCACCCTTTGACTAAATATCTTTATGACGAGACGAAATGTATTGATTTTAAGTTGATCGATGAGTTGATTTGAAAGTACTTAAGATAATTGAAAGATTATTTCTAGGAATGGTCGTTTACTACTATTAAAACAGAGGGGAAAAGGTAATAAAGAGGATTAGAGAAATTGTACGCAACCCAGCTTTTAGGTCGTTCTCAATTTATTATTACGACTGTAAATATTAAACACAAGTAAAAACATTAATAATTGTCTTCCAAAGGTAGTAAAATGAAAATTTAAGTTACTGACAATAACTAGTCTTCATCCATAAAGGAATGGACTAGTTCTCTCATAAATAAAATTCTTTACATATCACTTAATGTAACTTTAAAAAAAACCGTAGATAGATAGATAGAACAGAATAAACTGGACAACTATTTCAATATATAATTCTCTAAAAGATTATGACTGAGTAAGATTGTAAGGATGTAATATATCATATAATTCCGTATAATGTTTATTTTTAGAAAAGATTAGAGTCTTTTAAGGTCTTTCTTTTTTAGTGATAAGTACCCATATGAAATTACCAGAGGTTAGTCGAGAGAAAGAGTCAGATACTGTCAATAAATTTTGAAGACTATATAAGGAATTCGGAGTTCATGTATAATGAATACATTGTATCATTTTATGTATATATAGAATTCATGAGACGAACATGGGGGGTGTTACGAAATACAATCGTAGGAGGGTTGTTACTGACTAAAGTGTTTATAAATTATTCTTTAGTTTCTGATTATTGAACTCTTCACTTTTAGAATGCTGTGTTTTCGAGAGTCGTCTTTTTGTCTACAGTTTTGGTTTTTTTAGGAAATGATCATAGAAATGAAAGGGAAACAAATGGTATTTCATATATAGTCATAATGTTCTGTCACAAAGTCTTTACTTTTTGGGTCTAAGATATTGGTGCAATTGAACTGTATCGATTTTTTGTTCGATGTTGTAATAACGTAGGATGAAAGGTGTTGATACTGAGTGATAATAGTGTTAATTGACTAAACGAAAGGGTAAGATTAGGTAAATAAAGTTACTCTAATATCTAATCGAGAGGAAAATAATACTCGTTTTTCTTTTTTTAGTAATAAATTTTCATTATAAATGACTTAAGGTCAAAAATCTTAGATATCTTTTCCCCTTTTCTTTTTTACTCTTTGTTGAAAATAAATATCTTGTTTCAGACCATTT
This sequence comes from Capra ibex, assembly GCA_006410555.1. Lineage (NCBI taxonomy): Eukaryota > Metazoa > Chordata > Mammalia > Artiodactyla > Bovidae > Capra > Capra ibex. The sequence goes on along the minus strand of SJYO01007492.1, from coordinate 5,002,911 downwards.
GATTATTATTCCGGAACTACTTCCGGGGACTAACCGAGGAAGGACCGGTATACCGAAACTTATTGAATAATTGGAGATGTTTGGAGTCAAGAGAATAGATATTTGCCCTGAATTATAGTAGATGAGACCGGAAAAATAAGACCTCCTACTTTGTTACATCATGTATATTTTCATAGACATTAACATTTATAATATATCTTTTATATCATTGTACGTTATCCTAAACTTACTTCTTTACGTTGGTCCTCCTGTTTGCTACGATACGGTCATTGTTTCCTTCCTCATACTGTTGACCGTTTGGGTCTTTTAACATTGACTTCTTATTAGTTCTCGTTAACCCTTCTTCACCTATTTGTATATATTTGTATAAAGGTATAGAATCACTCAATATACCCTTTCATTTTTATGATTCTGATTTTACTTAACACATTTCACCTCTTATTCCTTCGTTCAACTTTGTTTCGATGTGCAATTCGTTTCTCTTTTCGGTTCCCTCCAAAAATGTTCCACAGTCTTCGATTTCGATACTAGAATAATTCAGTTCTCTTTTCAATAATGTTCATTGACTACCAGTTTTCATTTCTGACTGGTGTCGACAATTTAGATAGTCATAAAATACTCGTAATCCAATTATCATGACAAAGTCTTACTAAGTAACCTCGAGGAAGAAGGTTGGATAAAAACCTTTACTTCTCACTATTTCGTAATCCATCATGACTTTTTACTTATCTCTAAAGGTTACCAGTGACTCCTCTTTATGGATTTTCTTGTCTTGTTACTTCTTCCTTCGTTCTCTTCCCCTCTCTTTTGTCCTCACCCCTCTCCTTCATCCTTTCTTTCCCTCTCTTCCCATCCCTTCCCTTTCCCTTTATTTCTTAGGCCATAGGTATCAAATTGTACTCCAGGGGACTCCTTAAAGATCTTCTTACTACTTCCAGACTAAGGTTTCCTAACCACATCGACTTTTGTCTCTCCTGAAGAGTCTCTTTTGGATCGAAATGGGTGAGTGCGCAACCTTGAAGGAATAAAACCCTAGTCGTATTTCTTGCGAAGATCTGGAATACGGAACCTGAATGTAAGGACGAACCAAGAGCTCAGGTCAGTTAGTTCACCACTCGAGAATGCCTTCAAGAAGGGGTTTTAGTACTGCTTTGAAGGATAAACCATAAAATATTGTGTAATAATGTGAGATTTATCAACTAATTTTACATCCATAAAGACCCAGGACTGTCAAGGTAGGATAACGACAAGAGATGTTTATTGGGAAGGACTATGGGGGAAGGGAATTACATACATCAGAAAGGGTATTGACAGAAAGTAGAGTTCCTCACAGTGACCCAGTACATGTCCCTCTTTGACTACAGAGACCATGGGACTGTCGTGACGCTAAGGAATACCTAAAGAGCACAGGTCTAACCCCGTACTTTTCCTACCTCTAGACGAGACATGTCTATTGACATCAGAAGACTTTATATGTGACGGTATACCTAGAGCGGATCCACAGTCCTGTAAAGAAATAGAGATTAAGTCTATAGAGATAAAACGGACGAAGATAATGGTAAGAAAGTTAGATTGAAGATGGTGGAAGAAACATCGATGGTGTGAGTATGGGTAGGTTGAGATGTCGAAATAGTAGTGATGGGATATGTCGATGGAAGGTGACCCGTGGTACCTTAAGGACAAATTAACTCCGTAGTCAGACTGAGTGTATTTAGTGAATATAGCGAACGGAAAAGGATGAGATTTTGTCACCGAGAGTTATGGTCTCCTAAAACAGGGGGTCCCCTGTAAACCGTTACAGACTCCTGTACCACGATGACCGTTAATCATTCATCTCCAGTTCCTACGATGCTTTATAGGATATTACGGATCCTACATAACGGGGAGTGATGTTTCTGGATAGACCGAGTTTGACAGTTGTCACGACTCTTTGGGACGAATCTCTATAGACTCACTTTTTTTAGAGAAGGTGTGTCAGAGTGTAAGAGTTGGTGGGATTATATTTTCTTTCCCTTTCCATTCGAAAGAGGTCTAGTTTACAGTAGAGTTTTTTTGTCGATTAAGTACGTTAGAAATGAAGAGTCGAAGACGTGAGTGTGGTAGACATATTTTATGTCTTGTAGGAGTTTGTTAACGACGATAACGTATAAGTAGGGGACCAGGAAAAGATATAAGAATTTACTAATGTGGCAGAAATAAGACAAGGTTGGTGACGATACAGTAATTGACGTACCTATTGAAGTGACTGAAGTCCTAAGTGTCAATGTCCTCGAGAGGTTGAAAGTAGAGGTCTTGTTGGAATTTTATTGTCTCGAGATAGGGATGGGAAAAATGAGTGTGTGGAGTTTTAACCTTAGGACATAGTGGGTAGTTTCAGAGGAAATAGAAGTTGGGTGACTAGATGTCTTGACCAAGGAGTTAGTTAATTGAGAAGGTTTCTATTGGACCGGTAATTAGGAAGGACTTTTTGTGAATTTAGAAATGTATGAAGTAATCGTTATTGACATTTTCCGAATAATGATGGAATTTATTTGTTAGTGTAGTATTTGAGTATTTGGAGGTATTTGAAGTCGGTACAGACGATAATATTTAGAGTTTAGGAACTTCTGAGTGAAAGGGATTAGGAAGTGACTTTGACAATTTTTAGTGTCTTGTCGCAATAATTCCTTGTTTCACTTAATCTTCGGAATTAATGATGAACCTTTTTCAAAGGACATTGAGACCAACTAAGGAATCATAATAAGAATTCTATTAAGTTAAAGGAGTTGGAAGTAATTCTCAGAGGAGAGTGGGGTAGGTGTTTTGTGAAGAATTAGTTCTTGAAGGAAAGAACTTACTTATTAAGTACACACCTTGGTTTTTTTCCCCCCTTTTTTCCACTTTACAAATGAACTCGTAACAGTCCAAGTAGAAATTAAGACAGATCATCAGGGACGACACCACGGTAACGAAACAGTATGAGTAGTAGGTTTCCAAGAAGAAATTAAGATTATAAACTACGTTTCCTTAAAGGGTCAAGGCTTGGTTACCTAAGAAATAACCGTTTACCTATCGACCTTAGGATTTTGTGTTATATTTCCTAATTATTTATAAGTCTAAAAATTTAATAAGGAGAAGTCCAAATTGTGGGTTTCTTTTCGAGTAACCTTTACTTCTTGAGATACCTACAAGTATTCTCAGGGATGCGAATGTTCATTTACACTAGATACAGGTTTATAGTTTATGTTTATTTCTTAGATTCTCGTTTCTGAAGAATCGTGTAGAGGTTTCTACAGGAATAGGTTTATTATTTCCTTTACAATTTTTTGGTCACGAGGAGGATTATGTATGTCAATGTCAAATCTTTTAGTGTATTTCTTTTGAAACTGTGAACGGTGTCAATGTCGTTAGATGTATGTGTGACTTTTGAATGGGATTTCAAACAAAGACCCCAAACACCATTTACCCATACATTACAAAGAAGTTGAACTAATCGATAACTTTCTTTTTTTTGTTTTGTTTTGTTTGTATACATATACTTATTGTTTAGAATGTTTCTCACTGGATGTTTCGATAATGAACTATTAGTGGAGAGAAAGGTTGTTTCTACGAGTAATCTCACTTTTCCCATGGTTTTTTATGGGTGTTCCGTCAAAGTGAGTTTTATTTGTTAGACCGGGGTGGATCGAAAATCGAAGTGGAGTGTGATAAAGGAACGAGTTTGGATTTATTTCACCAATGAAATAAGTGGTACAAGATTTTTAATGAATTCAAACAAGAAGGGGTAGAGACGAATATAGTAAGGTTCAGGGGTGATAGGATTAGAAATGTGTCAGAAGGTCTAAGTCGAGTCAAGTTTTTAGTGGAGAGGAGATCTTTTGGAAGGGAACAGGTGATTCAATTTTTATTAAAGAGAAGATTCTTATGGATTTTGTGTCAAAGTCAATAAAGTTTCTTTATAATAACATGACGAAATAATTTTTGAGAAGATGGTGACAGAAGTTAATATTCAATTTAAAATACGATAAGTTGACCAGTAATTGTGAAGTTGATGAACTGAACAGGTAAGACGATAATCTGTAATACAAGGGACTTCTATTCATGGGTATATTAAATAAGGAAGATCCGTATGACTTTTATGTAATTTATTATATATGACTTTTTATGTCATATGGGAACATGTATTATCTATGAATTTGATTAACAAGAAATATTACTATGACTAAACAAGATAGTATCAAAAGGATCGTGACAGTCTTCTTTATCATTGTGTTCCTGATCATATAAGTTGGAACGAAAGAAAGTGTGGATAACTTATAAATAACTTTAAAATGATAAAAGTGATGTGGTCCAATCCGGGGTTCTTGTGTTTTTACTCATTCTATGTCAGGCCGGGAGTTATTTGAGAGTGTGATTGTTCATTTCCGTTTTGTTTGTCGATACTATGACACACTATTAATGATATTTGTTTGCTCCGTATTTGTTTTACGATACCTTTATATCTACGCCTTTGTTTGTAAGAACTACGTCGCTCTAATCCCTACTGGTGTCCCATCTTCTCCAAATACTCAATCCATAACAGTCTATTCTTCGTGAAAATGTCCGTGTATATGTTCTCTCTTTTACTGTACGTTCGTTTACCTTGTCGTTCTCTTTTCTTTCCGTATCTTTATTCTTTTACATATATAAGTTCTTACCTTGACTTCGATTTCATATCCGATACGACCCGTTTCTCCGAGTTCTCCTCAGAATTCTTTGAAAATTTTGTATTTTATCTTTACTATAGTTTTTCCTTTTGGGAGGGATTTAACCTGATTAACCACCCTGTCGTCAAACTTAATCACGAATGTCGTGTTTCTTCAATTTAGGTTGAAGTCCAAGGTTACAAGTTGGTTTCTTTTACTTGTCCACTAAGCTCATAGAACGGAAGAGTAGTTTTATAACGTTGGTCCCCTCCCTCTTTACTCCAAATCTCGATAAAAAGTTGGTAAATATGGTAATGGTTATCAATGACCCTCTTTAAGTCAGTGAGACGTTTCTTGTTCCTATTTTCTTTTTACTGTTCGAATGTTACTTAAATTGACAAGTGTGAAACGAATCATAGTCTTCATTATTTTCGACATAATAATAGTCATACAACAATAAATAACAAAATACCGAGATAAGGTTGTTAATAATGGACGAAATAGTTTTTTTGACGAAAAGTTGGAACTTAGGTTGAGAAATACCCCAAATAGGTTGGCAAAAAGTGCAAGTACTATTCAATCCAGAGATAAAAAGAGGAAAGGTCTTTTACAGAGAAACGACAAAAGAGAATGATCTGATTTTAGAAAGGCATAACTAAATTTCTGTCTTTGGACTAGTTTAACAAATCCTTTCAGAAAAAAATTAAATAAAACTTAGACATAAAGTAAAAGTAACAGACTAAGTACGACACACTGAGAAGAGAGATGAAGGTTCGATAGTAGTCATACTTAACTTCTTTGTTCTAACAGGAAACTTGATTTTAGGACAAGTAGGAGTAACAGTGATGGTTGCTGACCTTAAGGACGTTCTAGGGGTCTCAAGTTTTTTATTAGTAGAAGTAGGTCGTTACTTAAAAGTCTAGGACAAACTAAGCCGTAAGGTATTCTGTACGACAGTTCCCATCCTCAATTCAACACCAGATATAGAAGTCTGTAAAGACATAGGTACTATGGTGGTGGAATTTTTCATTTTATGACAAATCTGTTTACTATCACGATTTCTACTGGTATAAATATTCCAGACAGACCGTAAATTGTTTAATATATATAAAAAAGAAAAGTTTGTTTTATATCTATTATTATGACGTTATAAGTTATCCACACTGTCTATAGGGATAGACTGTCTATTCCTTTGTCCCTGTATTTTGAACTCTTTGATAAAATTCAATCTTTCTTTCAGTTGCGTTATATCTTTCTTTCTCATGGTTGAAGTCTTACTCTGTAGACACACAACCTTAGTATCGTATTAATGACTTTTAGATACACTAGGACTCTTCTTTGAGATTCCGAAGGAATAGATATTTTGTCATATTATGAGTGGAACGTCTAATTAAACACCACTCCAAATTACTATCATACATATTTCCCGGATGATTGTGTCTCTGACTGTGTGTCTTCCCTTATACTTTCACTATTAATATCAATAGTATCTCTGATAAGACCCCTCGACTCTAATCTTGGGTTAAGAGACTGGAGTCTCAGGATTAAAGGGATGTGATTGGGAATTATTTGTGTCGTCAATGATAAGTGTCACCACTTATAATTTCGTATTTTTATTTTAAATAGGTTCGGTCTTATTTATAATTTTTAACAAATGACAAACTTGATGTACGAGTTCAGAGAGGGTAAGGTTTTATTTTGTTTGTTCTTTTGAGTCAGGACATAAAGAAAAAGGACGGGATTAAGTGGAAAGAAAGTGTTTGACGATCCCCTTTTCAAATGTAACCAAACAAAGATGAAGTAGAGGGTCAGTAATTGGGAAACTTGAATAACGTCAGACCAAGGGTTAAAGTGTGACCTTGGAGAGAGTAATTCTAGTTACTAAAGGCGTACGGTTTAAGTTAATAAGAAAGTTAGAAATACACAGTATAGGGAGGGTCTATTTTATGAAACCAAAGAAACTGTACGTGATAAAAGATAAAAGGAATGATAAGATACCTCTTCCTTTACCGTTAGGTGAGGTCTTGATAACAGACCTTTTAGGGTACCTGTCTCCTCGGACCATCCGATGTGTCAGGTGCCCCAGCGTTTCTCAACCTGTGCTGACTCTCTGAAGTGAGTGAAGTGAATGATAAGATAATTAAATAAGGTAAGAAGAGAAGGATGAAATACACAAGTTATAAGGTTAAGAGAAGATTAAAATATATGAGTCTGGTAAAATAAGTGGTAGTATCGGAACTGAAAACGACTACTGAAGGGTTTACAAAATCGAATCTTGAAAGGAGGTTTGAAGTCTACAGATATAAGTTGATCGAAGATAGCCTGGGGATTCTTGGAAGTTGAATTGTGGAGATTTTAGTTTAAGTAGTACAAAGGTAAGGTTCTTATGAAAGAACATGAAATAAAGACAGTGAATTAATTATCGTTACGGTTTAGTCGTCTGACTAGTTCTAAAATTTTTTTCTGAGTGAGGTTAAAAGGAAAGAGAACCCTGTTTAAGACAATTGACATAATTATAGAGAAAGTTTAGGTAGAGGAAGAAACCATAGTAAGGTTGTGAAGTGTAGAGAAGGATAACTGTCACGTGATATTGAGTTAGGTGTCCTATAGATCGTCCGTTGGTATAAGAATGTTTAGGACGGGAGTTTGGTATAAATTAACCAGGTACTCGTTTGTTTGATCTTGACCACTTTTGTGTCTCACTTCGTTTTTGACTTTTATAATCACCGTGGTTGTCGAAACGAAAATAAAGTTACACCGACCTAGAAGTTTAGTAAGGGACTCAAGGTGCTAGGTCCTATTTAAAGAGAAAAACAAGTTTGACTAGACTCAACCTAATGAAGATTAGTTCAGGATTGATATATTATATCCCAGGTTTACTTTCGAAAGAAGTTCAACGGGGGAAGTATTTCTATAGTCTTAATAGAAAACTTTGGTAATTGGTAAGGTGTAAGATAGAAGTGAACTTTAGGAAGTTTTTATAGGGAACCGGATTTTCATGAGTAAGTAAGTAAGTCGTGGATAAATAATCCTTTAGCGAAGTACCATTGATGAGACGATCCAAGATTTCCTATACTACTACTTTTTCTATCGATACTAAGGGAGAGAAGTCTGTTGATCTCTTTGTCTCTTTTATTATTTTAATCTTTTAGTGGTAAAAGTACATTGATTAACTAAAATTTATTTCTACCATTTGAGTATCCTTAAAGGCGTTGAATGAAAGTGTATCATATTGTGTGTCTCTTTTCGTACCTCCCTTTTCTTTCATACATGTTGTAGTGTCTATAAGTGATATGATAAGAATAAGAAATCTGACAAAATAAACTTTTAAAGGGGTCATTGTCTTATCCCTCTTTTATATTTCTTCGTCCCACAATTTTGTGTGTGTATCACTCTATTTAAATGGTCTAGTATTCCGTTGGTTTCCAGTGCCAATGTCGGAAGAGATGTCTTCAAATAGGAATGATGAACTGGTGTGTCATATATGAGTCATTGACAAATTACTTACTTTCTTATACGTAAGAATACTAGTTGTAAAATTAGATTCATGATATCATATATTCTTTAGTAGATTTTTCATTATAACGGTTCTCTGAAGGTTTTGGAAATACAAATTTAAGTCCTATACTATAACCCTCCTTTCCCCTTGGTGGACTTTTCTTGACCTAGAGATTGAGTGTGGTTTTATTACAGGTCTACATAAATGGAAGCTCTGTATTTTTTTACTTTGTGGTTATAATTTTTTTTTACCTTCTTAATAAAAATCCCTTTTCGGATTCTTACTGTGTTTTGGATCTTATTTTCTGACTGACTCATTTTCTTATTTTCTGGTTCACATTAATATTTTTTAAGGATTGCTCTTCCTTTGTATTCCGTTTGGTTTTCTAGTTTCTGTTTCGACAGTTTTTGTAAAATCACGTGAAATGTAGTGTTGTCTAGGAAAGGGATTACCTACTTATAGCCTGAGAATCAAGTCCTTTCTATGGTTTTTGTTTATGTAAATACTTTCGTTTCCTAGATTTACTTGTAAAGTGTCCTTTCCTTTGTGATTCCAACTTGAAACGAGTATTTGCTTTATGTTCAATAATTAGGTCAATTCCAAAACTATTGTCGGACCGTCGATACGATAACCGGTTTCGACAGTTTGATACCGGGCTCCGGTTTTTTATGTGTTTCTTCTCACACCGTATCTGGTATACACTCGACATTCCGGATTTTATAAATGATACACCGGGAATTCTCTTTTTTCAAACGGTTAGGGACATCATCCCTTAGGGATAATATTAGGAATAATCCGTTTCATATTCTACCGTGTTAGTAATTTTTTTTTTTTTTCTTTTTCATTGGTCCGTTATCAATACTCTGAAATGTGTATGGAAACTAGGTCATTAAGTTAAAGATTCTTAAATAGGATATCTGTAAAGAGTTTTTCTAGATACTTTTTCTTGTACTTATTTGTCGTTTCTGACCTTTAACAGATAGACAAGTTGCTACTCCGAGTTAATTGATATCATGTATGGATATTGTCTTATAATATATCAACCATTTTTCTTACTCCGTCGAAATATTCTCAAGAGTCTCAGTTAATCATTTTTATGGATTTGACTCTTTCTTATATGTATATATATAATCCGATAGTGACGATATACAAAATATTAAATACACATACAAACACATCTGCAATTTATATGGAAGGTGACTAAAAGACACTGTGGTCTTAGTCCACCGATACTTTGTCTTTGTGATTGAAAGTTTCGTATAGGAAAAAATAGAACTCAAAACTTCGTGTAGATAATAGATAACTTTTTTGTTTTAAATAAAAGTAAACTCTTACGTGAGTTCTAAAAGTCTCCACCGTAAACGATAATTCAATAGATTAAACTTAACATTAAAACTATCAATAGTGTGTTATATAGATGTCCGACTTATTTTCATATACTCTAATTTAATACAATCAATATAATCGTATGTCTTAATTTGTCTTGTCTTAACATGAGTAGGAACACCGGGTTTATTTTCTTTATCCAAGACAAAGAGTCTCGGATGTAGATGTCTTTTTTACGTTGTGATTTAACATAAACCCCTATGTTCACCTGTTACTTTGTGAACTTTCGTTTAATGAGTGTTTTCTAAGGATGGATTAAAAATCTGTGACTTGACCTAGCCATACAAACTCCCTTTTTTACCATATACCAACCTTCACTTATTCACATTCCTTCTCAAGAATTTTCAATATTTTCTCCTTTACGTCCTGTCTATATAATCCTTAAAGGTTTGGTATATTTTTTCTAGGGTTTTTCCTTTATTATACTAAATACAAAATGTTCCTTGTCCTACATTTCATCGTTCTGATGAAATTTCGACAATTTACAATGTCCCTCACTTCTTCCCTTCGTTCCTATAGTACATCCTCCGATAACGTCATTAGGTTCCTTTTTGACCACCGAGTCTGGTCCTATCTTACTACCTACACTCCTTGTCATGAGTCTAAATCTATATTAAACTTTCATCTCCGTAAAGCACCATATGCTCTTCGACATATACTTTCCTCAGTTTTTATCGTCTTTTCCCACGGTACAGAACTCTGATTTGTGATTTCCTCCTTCTCTGACTCTCCCCACCGTACTTATCAAAACAAACCTGGACAATTAAAACTTTTGGAATGCTTTGAACGTTTACCTCTATAGTTCTTCCGTTGACCTGTATAATTGCTCCATTTCTTCTTTGAGAACAGTTTTTTACTATATATTTAAACCCTCAGTATCTACTTTACTACCATGAAGTTCAAGTACGCTGATCAATTCTATTGGATCACTAACTTGAATGATGACTACCTTCTCTCGACTCTCAGGACTCTATGAAGTAAGTTGAAAATCTTTAGACCATCTTTCCTTCCTTAGTCCCTTTCTCTCATTTTACCTTGTTGGTTACTCCGTCCTCCTTTTAATCCCCCCACTATAATATCTTCGTTTCACTTCTTTTATAAAGTTAATCTTTCTTCACCGGTTGGAATTACTTACGACGACTCGATTGTGTCTTTTTACTTCCGACTTCTGGCTAATAATTATAACCGTTTCGACTTTGTTTGAAGAATGAACTGTCCTCGAAATAGTCACCTTTTGCGTATGTGTTTTCGACCTCACCCCACTAGGGTATTTCTCTGAGTCTCCTCTCTTGAAATTCATGTTTGTTGAGATGTCTCCTCAAAACGAGATTTAATTTCTTTTACTCGTCTTTGACCTGATTTTATCTCTGACTTTTCAAGAAGACTGAGACATAAAAACGAAAGAAACAAAACCCATCAAAAAACCTCCCCCCTCAAAAACAAAAAATTCTACTTCTGATAGTGTCGAATATCGTATGAGGATCCTTACTAAGTTATTTCTCCCTTATTGTCACCCTTGTCTTAGATTTTTTCTCACCGATAGACACATATATATTGACTGAGTGAGGCGACATATTGTCTTTAATTGTGACATTTTGTTGATATAAGGTTATTCTTTTTTAATAAATTTTTTTTTTTTTTGTCTCCCTCCTCTGGAGGGACCACCAGGTCACCGATTCTGAGGCACGAGAGTCACGTCCGGATCCAAGCTAGGGACTAGTCCCTTGATCTAGGAGTGTATGACGTTGATTTCTAGGACACACTACGTTGTCTCTGACTTCTAGGACTCTCGACGTTCGTTCTGGGCACGTACGATTCGGTGAAGTCAGTACAGGCTGAGAAACGTTGGGATGCCCGATATCGGGTGATCCGAGGTGATGGGTGTCCTAAGAGGTCCGTACTGATGACCTCACCCTACGGTGCGGGAGGAGGTCCCCTAGAAGGGTTGGGTTCCTAGTTTGAGTTCAAAGAATATAGAGGACGTGACCGTCCGTTCAAGAAATGGTGATCACGGTGGACCCTTCTGGGTCACGTCGGTTTATTTGTTTGTAAAAAAGTTTTTTCCCTTTTTGATCATTTTCCCTTTTAGACACGTTGTCCCTACACTAGTCATGTATTTAAAGGAACCACTTTTTTATTTTACTCGTATGACCAATTTACGTCCATCCGACAATTCTAAAAGTCTTTCTTCTTACTTCAATATATTTCGTGAATTCATGTTATAAACACAAACTTATACTTTTATTTAAAGTACTCCAGTTTACTCGAAAATACGGAACAGGAGGAAAAACGAAAGCTAAATCACCGTATAACCATAAACATATGGTATGTGTTCTTAGTAAAATGAAATTCCATGTTGGTGGTTGATTTCTTGGGTAATTTCCTTCGATGTATTTACTTGTAATACTTTCCCGATAATGAGTAAAGGTTACATAATGAGTTAATTAAAGTATATAAAAATAAAGTTATTTACTATTGAAAGTCTTTATTTTATGACAGTTAACATTAAAGTTGGAATCTTCAATACCAAGAGGTTATTGAAACTGTGACAAAAAGAGAGAATTATTTGTTTCCTAGTTTTCTTTTTTGTGTTTGAGTTGTTTTACGTTTTTATTTATTGTCGTTCGTATTTTCGTTCCATTAGAACCAAGGAAAATTTGAAAATTTAATCGTAAAACGAAACTGTGACTTTATCAAGATCCTCTACTATAAACAAATGTTGTTTTATGTTAGAATACTAATATGTTATCTCCTCTGTTTATCTAAGTCCCCTAAACTAGACCATCTGTCTCACGGACTTCTTGATGCCTACTTCCATACTTTGTGATATGTACTCCACCACTGTTTTGGTAGAGGTTCACCCGTGTCTTTGTCGTTCCTGGATTCTCTTCGTCTTCTCTAATTCTTCTCCACCGTTGTATTTTTCTTTACGTAGACTCAGTCAAGATTACTCCATCTACTTGGATCTCGGATAATTTGTTCCTCGTCAGTCAGTCTTTCTGTTTTAGTTTATAACACATACTTACGTATGTATGTCTAGATCTTTCTGCCAGGACTACTTGGATAGACTTCCCATCGTCACCTCTGTGTCTGTATCTCTTGTCGAAGTACGTGTGTCCCCCTCCCTCTCCTTACTCTCCTACCCTACCTACCTCCCTTATTGTACCTTTGTATATGTGATGGTATACATTTGTCTATCGGTTACCCTTAAACGATATACTGAAGTTTGGTGACGTACAGACCCTCTTTGGTGGTGTCATAACATTTCGTTAATAGGAAGTTGATTTTTGTTTATTTAAATTATCGAATTTTTTTTTCTTCTCCACCGTTCTTATGTGTCTTCTTGATATGTTTTTTTCAAAATTATTGGACCTATTGGTGCTACCATATTAGTGAGTGGATGTCGGTCTGTAGGACTTTACACTTCAGTTGACCCGGAATCCTTCGTAATGATACTTGTTTCGATCACTTCCACTACCTTAAGTTCTACTCGATGAAGTTTAGAATCTTCTACTACGACACTTTCACGACATAAGTTATACGGCCGTTTAAACCTTTTGAGTCGTCACCGGTGTCCTGACCTTTTTCAAAGAAAAGTAGGGTTACGGTTTCTTTCCGTTACGGTTTCTTACAAGTTAGATCACATGTTGACGTAAGTAAAGTGTACGATCGTTATATTACGAGTTTCAAGAAGTTCGATCCGAAGTTTTCATGCACTTGACTCTTGAAAGTTTACATATTTGACCTGACTCTTTTACGTCTCCTTAGTCTCTAGTTTGACGGTTGTAGGGAACCTAGTATTTTTTTCCCTTAAAGTTTTTTTTATAGACGAATTAACTGATACGATTTCGGAGACTGACACACTTAGTCTTGTTTGACTTTTTAAGAATTTCTCTACCTGTATATTCTGGTGGAACGGACGGAGGACGTTTTGGACATATGTCCAGTTCTTCGTTGTCATTCTTGACCTGTACCTTGTTGTCTGCCCAAGTTTTACCCCTTTCCTCATGCAGATCCAACATATAACAGTGGGACGAATAAATTGAATATACGTCTCGTATCGTGCGTTTTACATACCGACCTACTTCGGGTTCGACCTTAGTTCTGACGGCCCTCTTTATAGTTGTTGGAGTATACACGTCTACTATGGTAAGATTATCGTCTTTCACTTCTCCTTGATTTCTTGGAGAACTACTCCTACTTTCTCCTCTCACTTTTTCGACCGAATTTTAAGTTTTATGTTTTTTGATTCTAATGCGGTAGGTCAGGGTAGTGAAGTACCGTTTATTCTACCCCTTTTGTACCTTCCTCGTTGTCTGAAATAAAAGAACCCGAGGTTTTAGTGACGTCTACCACTGATGTCGGTGTTTTAATTTTGTACGAACGAGGAACGTTCATTTCGATACTGTTTGGCTCTGTCGTATAATTTTTCGTCTCTGTAGTGAAACGGTTGTTGTCAGGTATATCAGTTTCAATATCAAAAAGGTCATCAGTATTTGTCTACACTCTCAACTTAGTATTTCCGCCGAGTCGTGACTTCTTGACTCCGTAAGTTTAACGTCACACCTCTTCGGAGAACTCTCAGGAACCTGTCGTTCCTCTAGTTTGGTCAGTTAGGATTTCCTTCAGTTAGGACTTATAAGTGACCTTCCTGACTACGATTTCGAGGTTATGACACCGGTTGACTGCACTTCTCGGTTGAGTAACCTTTTCTGGGACTACGACTCTTTCTAATCCGTGTCCTCCTCTTCCCCTACTGTCTTCTCCTCTACTGACCTACCGTCGTGGTTGAGTTATTCGTCTGAGATCCTCTATCACTTCCTGTCCCTTCGGACCGTACGACGTCAGTTACCCAAGGTTTGTCGACCTATACTGAGTGGTTTACTTGTCGTTGTTGTTTCATTATTTTCGGGGAAATTTGATATGCTAGTCCTTATATCAAATGGTCAATTTTCAGGTTATTTCAGTCCTTAATTTTTACTTTGTATGTGCGAAATTTGTAAATAAAGATGAACCATACATATTTTTTTCGTGTAACTGGATAGTGACTACTAGTCATTCTGAAACCTTTACCCAAACGATTAAACTCAAGAAGGAACTTGTTTAATGTCGAGATTACGTTGGAAAGTCTAGCGTTGAAACCAAAGACATCTTACCTTACTCTTTTATTTCCATGGACGTGCAAAAATGACTGAACTGACTCAATTTAGAAGGATTTCGTAATTTTTATGAGTGTCTTTGTTAAAATGAAAAGTCTCCTTTGAAGTAATAACAGTTTTTACCATGTTGATTTTAATTAGTGTTATTTTTCATGGTGATCTTATTTGTTCGAATCCTTTAAGACTGAGAACATTCGTGCGTTAATTAGTTTTCGATTTGTTTCAACAGAAGAAGACTTTGATGATCTACGAGAAGTTGTCAGTAAGATCGAAGGAGGGAATTACTGTCCGGGAGTAAGAGTAACCCCGTGTAAATAACGACAAGTCATCGATTCAACACAGAGAACCACTAGGGTACCTGATGTCGTGTGGTCTGGAGGAACAGGGATGGTAGAGGGTCTTAAACCTTGTGAATGTCATTGTTTTTCTAATATTAGAGTCGAATACTAGGATTCCACTTTTTCGTATAACCGATAATTATCCGGTTATTGGTTGTCTTTTGAAAAGTACCTTTAACTATTATTAACCTTATGTTGTTTAGTAAGAAGAAAGTTTGACTTTCACAGTTAAGTAATTACTCAGTCCCGACATTAAAAAAAAATTTATCTGATGTTGTCTTTTGTATCGAGTCTCAGTGTTAGTCAAGTCAAGTCAGTGAGTCGGTACAGGCTGAGAAACATTGGGGTACTTAGTGTCGTACGGTCCGGAGGGACAGGTAGTGGTTAAAGGTCTCAAATGAGTTTGTGTACAGGTAGTTCAGTCACTACGGTAGGTCGGTAGAGTAGGAGACAGCGGGGAAGAGGACGACGGGGGTTAGGGAGGGTCGTAGTCTCAGAAAAGGTTACTCAGTTGAGAGGTGTACTCCACCGGCTTCATAACCTCAAAGTCGGAGTCGTAGTCAGGAAGGCTACTTATAAGTCCAGACTAAAGGAAATTCTACCTGACCAACCTAGAGGAACGTCAGGTTCCCTAAGAGTTCTCAGAAGAGGTTGTGGTGTGAAGTTTTCGTAGTTAAGAAGTCGTGAGTCGGACGAAATGTCAGGTTGAGAGTGTAGGTATATACTGGTGTCCTTTTTGGTATCGGAACTGATCTGCCTGTAAACAACCATTTCATTATAGAGACGAAAAGTTATACGATAGACCAGCATTGAAAGGAAGGTTCCTCATTCGCAGAAAATTAAAGTACCGACTTTCGTGGTACACGTCACTAAAACTTCGGGGAGTTTTATTTCAGACTGTGACAAAGGTGAAAAGGGGTAGATAAAGGGTACTTCACTACCCTGGTCTACGGTACTAGAAGCAAAAGACTTACAACTCGAAATTCGGTTGAAAAGTGAGAGGAGAAAGTGAAAGTAGTTCTCCGAAAAATCAAGGAGAAGTGAAAGACGGTATTATTCATTGCGATATTTTATGACATTGTGTGTGTTCATCTAGAGTTGCATTTTGTCTAAAGATTGTCGTAGCTTTAATTTTTTTTTTTTTTTTTTGTCGTGACCATTACATACAATTCATCGGAACAATACCATTAGTAAAACGTTACATGTGTATATCGTTCAGTAATACAATATATAGATTTTGATTATGTCACAATATACAGTTAAAATAGAGTTAAAATTTTTTACAGATGGTACCGACTAAGTACAACTACATACCGTCTTTGATAGTGTTATAATATTTCATTAGTGGATGGTTAATTTTTATTTAAAATTTTTTACAAAATTTATTTTATTTTTGTTCTCGAGGATGTATTAAAACGAAGACTACGTGTAATTACAAACTCCTAGTGACTTGATTTCTCGTTATAACGTATCCTTGGACCTTACAATCCAGGTACTTAGTTCCGTTTAACCTTCACCAGTTTGTCCTCTACCGTTCTCACTTGCAACTGTAAGATCCTTAGTCGCTTGATTTTACCTGACCTTACCTACTTAAATTGAGTCTACTGGTAACATAGATGATGATACCGGTCCTTAGGGAATCTTCTTTACCTCATCGGTAGTACCAGTTGTTTTCCAGGGCCTTACGTCATGAACCTACGTTAGAGTTTTTGTTGTCTTACTAGAGACAAGCAAAGGTTCCGTTTGGTAAGTTATAGTGTCATTAGGTTCAGATACGGGGTTGGTCATTGCGACTTCTTCGACTTCAACTTGCCAAGATACTTCTGGATGTTCTGGAAAATTTTGATTGTGTGTTTTTTCTACAGGAAAAGTAATATCCCCTGACCTTACGTTTTCATCCGTCAGTTCTTTGTGGACCTCATTGTCCGTTTAAACCGCAACCTCATGTCTTACTTCGTCCCGTTTCCGATTATCTCAAAACGGTTCTCTTACGTGACCAGTATCGTTTGTGGGTGAAGGTTGTTGTGTTCTCTTCTGAGATGTGTACCTGTAGTGGTCTACCAGTTGTGACTCTAGTGTGACTAATATAAGAAACGTCGTTTTCTACCTGTCCGAGATATGTCAGTCGTTTTGTTCTGACCCTCGACTGACCCGAGTCTAGTACTTGAGGAATGTCGGTTTAAGTCTGAAGTTACCTTCTTTCATCCTTTGTGGTGATCTGGTAAGTCCATACTGGATTTGGTTTAGGGAATACTAATGTGTCACCTTCACTCTTTATCTAAATTTCCTGATCTAGACTATCTCACGGACTACTTGATACCTGACTCCAAGCACTGTGACATGTCCTCTGTCCCTAGTTCTGGTAGGGGTACCTTTTCTTTAGGTTTTTTCGTTTTACCGACAGACTCCTCCGGAATGTTTATTGACTCTTTTCTTCTCTTCGCTTTTCCTTTCTATATGGGTAGACTTACGTCTCAAGGTTTATTATGGTTCCTCTCTATTCTTTCGGAAGGAGTCGTTAGTTACGTTCCTTTATCTTCTTTTGTTGTCTTACCCTTTATACTCTCTAGAGAAGTTCTTTTAATCTCTATGGTTTCCTTGTAAAGTAAGTTTCTGCCCGAACTATTTCCTGTCTTTACCATACCTGGATTGTCTTCGTCTTCTATAATTCTTCGTCGCCGTTCTTATGTGTCTTCTTGACATGTTTTTTCTAGAAGTGCCGGGTCTATTAGTGCTAGCACATTAGTGAATGGATCTCGGTCTGTAGGACCTTCCACTTCAGTTCACCCGGAGTCTTTCGTAGTGATACTTGTTTCGACCACCTCCACTACCTTAAGATCAACTCGATAAAGTTTAGGATCTACTACGACACTTTCACGACGTGAGTTATACGGTCTTTTAAACCTTTTGAGTCGTTACCGGTGTCCTGACCTTTTTCAGTCAAAAGTAAGGTTAGGGTTTCTTTCCGTTACGGTTTCTTCCGAGTTTGAAGGTGTGTTAACGTGAGTAGAGTGTACGATCAATTCACTACGAGTTTTAAGAGGTTCGGTCTGAAGTCGTTATGCACTTGACACTGGAAGGACTACGAGTTCGACCAAAATCTTTTCGGTCTCCTTGGTCTCTAGTTTAACGGTTGTAGGTGACCTAGTATCTTTTTTGTCCTCTCAAGGTCTTTATGTAGATAAAGACGAAATGACTGATACGGTTTCGGAAACTGACACACCTAGTGTTATTTGACACCTTTTAAGACTCTCTACCCTTATGGTCTGGTGGACTAGACGGAGAACTCTTTGGAAATACGTCCAGTCCTTCGTTGTCAATCTTAACCGCTACCTTTTGTCTGACCAAGGTTTATCCTTTTCCTCATGCAGTTCCGACATAGAACAGTGGGACGAATAAATTGAAGATACGTCTCCTGTGGTACTCTTTGCGACCCGACCTTCTTCGTGTTCGACCTTAGTTCTAACGGCCCTCTTTATAGTTATTGGAGTCTATACGTCTACTGTGGTGGGAATACCGTCTTTCACTTCTCCTTGATTTTTCGGAGAACTACTTTCATTTTCTCCTCTCACTTTTTCAACCGAATTTCGAGTTGTAAGTCTTTTGCTTCTAATACCGTAGGCCAGGGTAGTGAAGTGCCCTTTATCTACCCCTTTGTCACCTTTGTCACAGTCTGAAATAAAACCCCCGAGGTTTTAGTGACGTCTACCACTCACGTCGGTACTTTAATTTTCTGCGAATGAGGAACCTTCCTTTCAATACTGGTTGGATCTATCGTATAACTTTTCGTCTCTACAATGAAATGGTTGTTTACAGGCAGATCAGTTCCTATACCAAAAAGGTCATCAGTACATACCTACACTCTCAACCTGACACTTCTTTCGACTCACGACTTCTTAACTACGAAAACTTCACACCACAACCTCTTCTGAGAACTCTTAGGGAACCTGACGTTCCTCTAGGTTGGTCGGGTAAGATTTCCTTTGGTCAACACCCACAAGTAACCTTCCTGACTACGACTCCGACTTTGGGGTTATGAAACCGGTGGAGTGCGCTTCTCAATAGAGTGACCTTTTTTGGGACTACGACCCTCCCTAACGCCCGTACTCCTCTTCCCCTGCTGTTTTCTACTCTTCCGACCTACCGTAGTGGCTGAGTTACCTGAAGTCAGACTCACTTGAGGTCCTCAACCACTACCTGTCCCTCCGGACCGTACGACGCTAAGTACTCCAGCGTTTCTCAGCCTGTGCTGACTCGCTGACTTGACTTGACTTGACTTGATTTCGTTACGAAGAGTTGTCAATGACCTATAGTCTGAGAGAACCACTCGAACCTTTGCCTAAGGATTTAATTGAAGAGTTCTAAGACTCCACTACGATTATGGGATGGTGTAAACTCCATTATCCGAGATCAAAAAACTGGTCCGTATTAATTGAAGTTATTTTTTGATATGGGCCTCCGATTTTCGTTAGAAGTAGTTCAGGTTAGAGAGTAGTCTACCAACTTAAAGAAAGTGTTTTGGGATTTACCATTTGGTAGGGAGACTTACAATTTAGTTGTTTCTACTTGATGACTTACTAGATGGTGGTACGTTCTCTACTTGGTAAATACTTGGTAAATACTATCAAGTTTTTATTAGGTATAATTCACGATTACTTTTGCTTAATCAAAAGAGTCCCTCAGTACTGAGCTCTAGTAACGAAAGAAAAGAACAAAAGTAAATTTATACATAACAATGACACCTTAATAATTTCTTACGGTAACTACTAAGATATGTAAGTTACTTCTCTCTACTCTGAGGGTTCACTCTAAGTGTCTTGAAAAGTGATTTAAAACGAAAATAAACAAGGGTGTGACCCCTTTTTACCCTTATAGGTCTTATTGAACTGAAATATTAAACGATTTTCCACTGACTGTTTACACTTGTGAAGATTGTGGAGACTATATTTAACCAATCTAAAACAGTTAAAGTTATCAGGTCAACATATGATAAAAATCTCGATTTTTTTCTAAATTGTGTGTAATATTTTGTTCATTGACAAACAAGAAATGACATCCTGTCGATTTCGTTTATATCGTCTGATGACAAAAACTTACCAATAACTATAAATGTCACGAGACTTTCGTTACTAGTTCTTCTAAGCTCTACAGATATTTATCTATATAAGTCGTACTTGGATTTTTGACAGGTCCCAGACAATTTTGACTTCGTATAGTGATGTTGTCTTATAGTATGTAAAATTAGGTCATTTTATAAATATATAAAAATATTGTAAAGTCTCTCATATAATGAAGATATTCCTCTTTTGTTACTTTACAATTGTTTTGTTATTTTCGCTTTCATTAAGTATGATTATCGACGTCTTCGTGTTAAGATGTCTCCATGCTCCTCGGTCAAGGTTGACACGGGGTTAGATGTCAAGATGTTGAAGGGACAATAAGGAAGATTAAGATTTAAAGACACTATGTCAACAATATATATTTTGTGTTACAAAATTAAAAGTAGAAGAGAGGGAAGAACAGTGTGGTTTAAATCGACTATAGGAAAAGATATGTCTATTTGTTCCTAGACAAGATCAGGACTTGGAATGAAAAATAGGGTTGGTTAAATTGACCCTTTGTTTACGTTCCCATTTTATCGGTAAAAGTTCTCGAAATTTCGACATCTTGATCTCATTGAAAGTGAAAAGACGGAAGTTTCCGTAATCATTTGAATCTTGGTAAAGTACGACAATGAGAGAACTTGAGTAATTTGAGTCTTTGTAGTTAAGATGATAGAGTATAATGGACGTTGTTTCAGTTATCTCTAAATTTGTGTCTTTCTTTTTTAGGGTGAACTTGTTGAAATAGATCTCATCCCCGACCATTTGAGAATTAGTTTCCTACCGGGGACTGGTCCTTATCAATGTAAAAACTCTGTCATTTTCTTTCTTCATCCCCTCTCCCCTCCCTTCTCCTCCTTCTCTTCTTATGTACCCTCTGGGATAAAAACTGATGTAGGATGTCTCGAATTTATAAAGGGTAACTCGGGAAATATTTTTTCCGAAGGACTGGGGATAGATATCCTTATAACGACTCACATCAAGTGTGTCATATTAAACGTAGTACGATCCTTTTGTATGCCGTGATTTATCCGAATCGTTTCGGGAGCCCCGTTAATAGATGTCGGGATAGAGACTCAATGTCGGTTTTACTAAGTCTTGTTTCGTTGACGTTTAATCCGTGATTCATATTATGTGATAGTGATTTGATGGACGTGCAGATCGTCTCAAGACCATGGTCTTATTGGGAAGACGACACTTATTTTGTGAACTGCTTTATACATTTTGTTTATATGGGTTTCATACCTGTTGTTATTTGTGTTCTGACACTAGAGGTTGTTTTACTTGATGACTCACTCATCGGAGGTGGAAGACGGACCCCTGTGAATCGTCCCAGGTCATATGTCTCCCTTTTGAGTTCGTCTCGTGTAGTCCGAGTCATGTGACCCCTCTGTTCTCTGACTCTTTTGACTTCGTCTACCATAAACCTCCTGTGCGGTGGTTTTTCTTCTCTGTTTATATGTGACTTTCTCGGGATCTTTAAGAGACCGACTTGTCATTCTGTGTGTACTCTTCCACCCCTCCCAATACCAAGACACTCTCTTACGTTGTATACTCTTGAGACATGTAAGACGAGTTAAAACGATACTTGGATTCTTATACGAGATTTTTAATCTCGGATAGAAATTTTTTTTTTTTCTTTGGAACAGTTTGTTGTTCCTCTTAGTTCCCTCTGGAGTTTTTCAGTGTGTAATTTTCATCCTGACCATAATCACAGTCAGCGAATCGGCACGGGCTGAGAACGCTGGGGTACCTGACGTCGGGCGGTCCGACGAGACAGGTACTCTAGAGGGTCCGTTCCTATCATCTCACCCAACGGTAAAGGAAGGGGTCCCCTAGAAGGGTTGGGTCCCTAGTTTGGGACCAGAGGACGTGACGTCCGTCTAAGAAATGACTCACTCGATGTTTTCGGTTGGGATCTCGACAGGATTGTTCGAAATTTTCGTTTAGAGTTTTTTTGTTTGTTTGTTGTTAGTTCGACTTAGTTTCGTTTGACGTACAGTCTTATTTTGAGTTACGAGGAATTTCCTTTATATTATACTTTATATTTTATATTAGATTGTGAATTACATTGTAATTGTTGTATGGCGTAGGTTAGTTTTTGACATTGTGTAAACTTTTTCTGTACTCTTAGTATTGGTCTTCTTTTAAGTCGGTTGTCTTTACCCCGGTCTTTCTTATATTTACTACCCTAATCTAATCGTCTTTTATGAAATTTTCAATAACATTTTTTTTATCTTTCTAAGTTACGTTTCGTACTAGAATTACTCTTATTTTCATCTTTGATATAAAAATTTTTTCTTTGAAGATTTTGACTTTTTATATAGACTTTACTTTTAAATTGACTTACTCAATTGACGTGTAATCTGATATGTCTACTTTTATCATTTACCCTCCTCTACCTTCATTTTTTTTTGACATAATAATGACAATATATACTTTCTTACATAATAGTCGTCTGAATATACTGTTCTTTACGATTTCTTTCAAGAAGGATTTCTTTCTGTGGCCTACCTTTGGATCTGGATCTGTTCCTTATGACCTTTGTTTGTCTTAATTTTCGTTTTTATCCCTGAAGTGACCACTAGATCATCAATTCTGAGGGACGAGAGTTTACGTCCCTCGGGTCCAAGCTAGAGACCAGTCTCTTGATATAAGACGTACTTCGTTGATTCCTAGGGGGTACGGTATCACGTTGTTTCTTCTAGGGTACATAGGTTTATTTTATTTATTTACTTATTTTAAATTCCCGTTTTTATCTATTGAAATAACATTATAGACCTATCAAAATTGTGAAGAGACGGTAATTAACTTATCGTCCTTTAGTTATTTTTATATTTTCTGGGTTTTTCTGCGATAGTTGGTTGACTTGGATTGACTGTAAATATTTTACAATTGGGTATTTACCGTTTGTGTATGAGAAAAGGTTATTAGTACCCTATTAGTGGTTATATCTAGTGTACTATTCACTACCTTTGTAACATGCCTTCTTAATAGTTTCTTACCTTGAGTATGTCTTATAAATGAAACTGATTTTACGTGAGTCATTGTTTTCGTGTACACCTTTTTGGGGTTTATTAATCTTTATTTTTTGAAGAAAATTTTTTTCACTGACCAGTTTTTTCTTTAGTGTTCCTTTTAATCTTTTATAATATTTGACTTATCCCCGATGGGTCCACCACGATCACCATTTCTTGGGTGGACGGTTACGTCCTCTACATTCGCTGTGCCTAAACTAGGGACCCATACCTTCTCGAGGACTTCTTCCCGTACCGTTGGGTACGGTCATAAGAACGGACCTCTTACGGTTACCTGTCTTCTCGGTCCCACCCATGTCAGGTATCCCAGCGTTTCTCAGTCTTTGCTGACTTCACTGAATTGTACGTACGTACGTGTACTTGAATTACTTCAAGTACTTGTGTGTTCTTTTGAACTCTTCCCGTTATTTTCTTCAGGAATCTCCCCCTTGAATGTCTGAATACGTAGATTTTGGATACTGAATTTGAAGGTGGAAATCTTCGTTCCTTTTTTTTGTTTAATTCGTGTTCATAACTGACCCGAACGGTTTTTCAAGTAAACCAACCGGTTTTTCAAAATAAACCAACCACTGATGTGACAAGTTATTTCAAGAACCATTTTCACTTTTATAATTACAGAAAATTAAAATGAATTTTCGTTTACTTGTAAACCGGTTGATTTGTCTTCCTCGTTACTTCTATTTTTCTTTTTAGATATATTGTCTGTTATTTGTCACTTCTTTTTGGTTTTCGTTCTAGAAGTTTTTCTTGTTTTTACTATTCGAAGATCTGTTTGATTGGTATTTGTCTTTAATTTTTCCGTTTGTTTATGTACTTTTTCTAGAAGTTGTAGTGATTCATAAACTCTTTACATGTAGTTTTGACTTTAGTCTCTAGTTGAGTGTAAGTCATCCGATTGATGATAGTTTTTCGTTTTTATTGGTGTATCCACTTTTACACCTCTTTGACCTTGGGAACGTGTGACAACCACACTTACGTTTCACCATGTCGATGATATATTTTGTCATGCCGCCAAAGAGTTCTCAACTTTTACCTTATTGGTGTACTATAGTTTACTTATTTTTCGTACCAGACATTCTCTATAAATATGGACATGTGGTACGTCGTAATAAATGTTACCGAATTCTTTCTTTGACTTTCACTTCAGTGAGTCAGCACAGGCTGAGAAGCGCTGGGGTACTTGTGGTCCGAAGAGGCAGGTGCCCCAAAAGGTCCGTTCTCATGACCTCACCCAACGGTAGAGGAAGAGGTCCCTTGAAGGACTGGCTCCCTAGCTTGGGTCCAGAGGGTGTAACATCTGTCTGCGAAATGACAGACTCGGTGGTCCCTTCAGTCGTAATAAATGTTACCGAATTTCTACCTTCGCTAAGTTCATACACAGGTAACGACTGACTTGACTATTTTACACCATATAGGTATACTACTTTATAACAGCGACAACAACGAAAGTCAGAGATTCAAGACAGACTGAGAAGACGTTGGGGTACATGACGTCGGGCGGTCCTAGGAGAGAAGTACCCTAAAGGGTCAGTTCTTATGACCTCACCCAACGGTGAAGGAAGAGGTCCCCTAGAAACCTCGGGTTCCTAGTTTTGGTACAGAGAACGTAACCGTCCTCTAAGAAATGGCGACTTGTTTCCTTCCTTTAAGACTGTAGACGAAGTTGTGTCTACTTGGAACTCCTATAGTAAAATTTACTTTATTTGATCAGGGTATTTCTGTTTATGACATATTAAGGTGAATATACTCCATGGGTCTTCTCATTTTAAGTATCTCTGTCTGTCATTTCTCCATCTACTGTGTCGACTTTCCTATTTATCCCTCACATTATCCATGTCTGAAAGTCAAAACGTTCTACTTTTCAATTATGTGATCGACCTGTCGTTAGATTTACATTACTTATTGTGACTTGACTTGTAAATTTTTAATATTTTTACCATTTAAAATTAAACACATAAAAATGTGAATTTTATAAAATTATTTTTTATGTTTCTCCTCCTTTCCTATCTCTTCTGTGTTTAATGGTTAGGAGTCCTCATTTTCTCTGTCGTGATTTGCAAAGTAATCTCATTTTTAGTCGATTATAATATTTTTTGGAATATAAAGGGTTAACACAGACACAAAAAATGGTATCATGTTTCGAACGTCCTGTAATCAAAGGGCTCGTCCCTAGTTTAGGTCCAAGGGACATCACCTTCGAGTCAGGATTATTGGTAACCTGGTGGTCCCTTAAGGGATGTTTGTTGATACATCTTTTTTTAAAATTTTGATACTTGTATTTGACTTTGATAATAAGTATCATATACTGTTATGTAAATTTTTAATAATTATTAAGATACCTTTACTTAATTGTTGAATCTAGATATTATAAGTCATGTCATTGAGTGGTCGATGTACGAATTTATTTTAATCTTGAAGTCAAGACGTGAATTAGTGTAAAGTTCATGAGATGACGGTGTCTATCACCGAGGATATGAAATTACCACATCATGTTGTATCTGTAAAGTTATGAGTCTCTTTCAAGATGGTCTGACGACTGAATATTCTTTTACGGGACTTTCCACATTTAATGTGTCTTCTTTGTCTTTTATACTTGTTATAGTTCTAATCTACTGTAGTGACTATTTAATTTATGAATTCCTTCTTCAATTATGGGTGGAATGTACTTGAGAAAGTCGTTTACATTCTCTTTCCTTGTGAAAGATTGATTATGATACTCCGGTAATAATGGGACCTTGGTTTCGGTCTCTTTCTACGCTGTTTTTTTTTTTTTTTTGATGTATGTTTATAGGAAGTATTTATATCCACGATTTTTTAGTCTTATGAATTTTATAGTCGTTTAACCAAAAACTTTCTATACTTTGTTTCTTATCTAATACTGTTTCATACTAAATATAGTACTTACGTTCCACCCAAATTCTAATTTTTTAGTTAAGTGGTGTAATTGTGTTATCTCTTTTTTTGTACTAGTAAAGTCGTATACTTTTCTTTGGTAAACTGTTTTATCAGTAAGTACTTTTTTTAGAGTGTTTATGTCTCTTCTCTTTCAGGAGTTGGGCTCTTTTCCGTAGATGTTTCTATTATTTCTAGTTGACCTTTTAAATTTTTTTTTAAAAATTAGTAATATTATCTTATTTTTTATCCTTACAATTTAAAGTTTAATCATTCCTTTCCTACCTGACAATAATTACCTGAACCTTCTCTTTTTGACCGATCATACCCCCTTTTGACAGGGAATTAAATAGGTGTATGTGTGTTTTAACTCCGTTTTATAAATTTTCTGGTTTTCTTTTTGTCATTACGATTAAATAATTTATGTACATTTTAGATATCTGATTTTGATATTTTCCAATAAATCTTTAAATTATTAAATGATAAATGTCTGAATTTCCTCTTGATTTAATTGAGTCTTTATACGGTACGAGTACCTGGATAAATTGTACAGTTAAGAGGAGGTTTAATTAGGTGTTTAAATTGTGTTAAGATTAGTTTTTCGGTTACCAAATAGATATATGGAAATGTATAACTAAGATTTTACAGACACATTTATGTGTCCTCAATTTGTCTGTTTCATTTAAAATTCTTCTCTACCTACCGAATATGATTGAACAAAATATTCGGGTATTAATAAAACTTCATTTTTCAATTTTTACTAAAGTACTATCTCATGTAGAATATACATTTAATATGTAGTCGTTTATATTAAAAATTTTAAAGTAAATGTTATCGTGTTCTTTAAAATTTACATATCCCTATTGTTTTATACGTATTCTGAGTATGAATTTTTAATGGTTCAGGACGATTTTCCTTTCTACTAGATTTATTTAAAAAATTTTCTATGTTTTGTAAGTAGTTGCCCTTTTGGGAAAATCTACAGTTAAGAGGGGTTTGAGTAGATATCTACTCTTAGTGTTATTTTTAGGGTCCTTCGAAAAAATATCTTTTTGTTGTTCCACAAAGATACTTTGACGTACTTTTAGGTTTTCTAGACCTTATCCTTTTTGTTGAAAACTTTTTTTACCGAATCTAATACACTAGATTATATTTTGATTTCATTAATTATGTTACACCATGACTGTATTGTTTGCTGTATATCTAGGAGCCTTGTCATACTCAGGTTTTATTTTGGTTTGTATGTTTTGTAAATTAGAAGTTTTTACATAGTTTTATTTAGTTAGTCTTTTTTCTAATAGAAGAACCAGAGGTTTTAGTGACGTCTACCATTGACGTCGGTACTTTAATTTTTTTGTGAACGAGGAACCTCCTTTTCGATACTGGTTGGATCTGTCGGATAATTTTTCGTCTCTGTAATGAAACGGTTGTTTCCAGGTATATCAGTTTCGATATTTAAAAGGTCATCAGTACATACCTACATACTCAACCTTGTATTTCTTTCGACTCTCGACTTGTTAACTACGAAAGGTTTGACACCACAACCTCTTCTCACGGAATCTGTCGTTCCTCTAGTTTGGTCAGTTAGGATTTCCTTTAGTTGGGGCTTATAAGTAACCTTCCTGACTACGATTTCGAGGTTATGTAATCGGTGGAATACGTTACTCGTCTGAGTAACCTTTTCTGGGACTACGACCCTTTGTGACTTCCGTCCTCCTCTTCCCAGAATGTCTGCCGTTCTACCGACCTACCATAGTGGTTGAGTTACCTGTACTCAAACTCGTTCGAGGCCCTCTACCACTTCCTGTCTCTTCGGACCGCTCGACGTCAGGTACCCCGGTCTTTCAGCTTGTGCTGACTCACTGACTTGTTGTTTTTTACCTTGAGGTACCTTAAAGAAGTTTTAATTTTGAACACGAAAAGTTTTCTGTGGTTTTTATTACTTTCGTAGTCGGTGTCTTATGGACTTGTATATCTCTGTCTATATAGATGTAGATAAAGGTAGAGTCAAGTCAACGAGTCAGCTCAGGTTGCGAAACGTTGGGGAACTTAGTGTCGTGCGGTCCGGAGGGACAGGTAGTGGTTGAGGTTCTCAAGTGAGTTTGAGTGTAGGTAGTTCAGTCACTATGGTAGGTCGGTAGAGTAGGAGCCAGCAGGGGAAGAGGTGGACGGGGGTTAGGGAGGGTCGTAGTCAGAAAAGGTTTCTCAGTTGAGAAGCGTACTCCACCGGTTTCACGACCTCAAAGTCGAAATCGTAGTAAGGAAGGTTTCTTTAGGGTCCCAACTAGAGGTCTTACCTGACCAACCTAGAGGAACATCAGGTTCCCTGAGAGTTCTCAGAAGAGGTTGTGGTGTTAAGTTTTCGTAGTTAAGAAGCCACGAGTCGGAAGAAGTGTCAGGTTGAGAGTGTAGGTATGTACTGGTGACCTTTTTGGTATTGGAACTGATCTGCCTGGAATCAGTCGTTTCATTACAGAGACGAAAACTTGTACGATAGATCCAACTAGTATCGAAAGGAAGGTTTCTCACTAGCAGAAATTTAAAGTACCGACGTCAGTGGTAGACGTCACTAAAACCTCGGGGGGTTTTATCAGACTGTGACAAAGGTGACAAAGAGGTAGATAAAGGGTACTTCACTACCCTGGTCTACGGTACTAGAAGCAAAAGACTTACAACTCGAAGTTCGGTTGAAAAAGTGAGAGAAGAAAGTGAAAGTAGTTCTTCGAAAAATCAAGGAGAAGTGAAAGACGGTATTCCCACCACAGTAGACGTATAGACTCCAATGACTATAAAGAAGACCGTTGGAACAAAGGTCGAACACGAAGGAGGTCGGGTCACAAAGAGTACTACATGAGACGTATCTTCAATTTATTCGTCCCACTGTTCTATGTCGGAACTGTATGAGGAAAAGGATAAACCTTGGTCAGATAACAAGGTATCGGTCAAGCTTGACAACGAAGGACTGGACTTATATCTAAAAAGTTCTCCGTCCAGTCCACCAGACCATAAGGGTAGAGAAAGTCTTAAAAGGTGTCAAAGAACACTAGGTGTGTCAGTTTCCGAAACCGTATCGGTTATTTCGTCTTTATCTACAAAAAGACCTTGAGAAAACGAAAAAGGTACTAGGTCGCCTACAACCGTTAAACTAGAGACCAAGAAGACCGAAAAGATTTTGGTCGAACTTGTAGACCTTCAAGTACCGAGTGCATAACGACTTCGGGCCGACCCTCTTAAAATTCGTAATGAAATGATCGGACACTCTACTCACGTTGACACGTCATCAGACTCGGAAGAAACCGTAACGGAAAGAAACCCTAACCTTACTTTTGACTGGAAAAGGTCAGGACACCGGTGACGACTCAAAAGGTTTGAACGACCGTATAACTCACGTCGTGAAAGTGTCGTAGTAGGGATCCTAAACTTTATCGAGTTGACCTTTAGGTAGTGGAGGTGATCGAAACAAACATCACTACGAAAGATTCCGGGCGAACTGAAGTGTAAGGTCCTACAGACCGAGATCCACTCACTAATGTGGTAGCACTAATAGACCCAGTACTTCTAGAAAAAACATGTCAAGAAGACACATAAGAACGGTGGAGAATTATGGAAGACGAAGACAATCCAGGTATGGTAAAGACAGGAAATAGCTCAGGTAGAAACTTACTTTACAAGGGAACCATTGAGATTAAAAGAACTTCTCTAGAGATCAGAAAGGGTAAGACAACAAAAGGAGATAAAGAAACGTAACTAACGACTCCTTCCGAAAGAATAGAGAAGAACGATAAGAAACCTTAAGATGTGAGTCTACGAATATAAAAAAGAAAAGAGGAAACGAAAAGTGAAGAGAAGAAAAGTGTCGATAAACATTCCGGAGGGGTCTGTCGGTAAAACGAAAAAGCGCAAAGAAAAGGTATCCCTACCAGAACTAGGGACAGAGGACATGTTACAGTGTTTGGAGTCAGGTATCAAGTAGTTATCATCTATATTACCGGTAGACCAGATAGATAGTCTAGTTCAGGGAAATTAGATAAAGAGTGAAGGTGACATATTAGTATTCCCTAAACTAAATCCAGTATGGACTTACCAGATCACCAAAAGGGATGAAAGAAGTTAAATTCAGACTTAAACCGTTATTCCTCGAGTATTAGACTCGGTGTCAGTCGAGGGTCAGAACAAAAACGACTGACATATCTCGAAGATGTAGAAACCGACGTTTCTTATATTAGTTAGACTAAAGCCACAACTGGTAGACCACTACAGGTACACATCTCAGAAGAGAACACAACAACCTTCTCCCACAAACGATACCGGTCACGTAAGAGAACCGTTTTGAGATAATCGGAAACGGGACGAAATAAGGCATAAGGTTCCGGTTTAAACGGACAATAAGGTCCACAAAGAACTGACGGATGAAAACGTAAGGTCAGGGGATATTACTTTTCCTATAAAAACCCCCCACAATCAAGATTTTCCAGAACATCCAGAAGTATCTTGGCAAGTTGAAGTCGAAGAAGTCGTAATGACCAACCCCGTATCTGAACCTAATGACACTATAACTTACCAAACGGAACTTTTGTTTGTCTCTAGTAAGACAGTAAAAACTCTGACGTAGGTTCATGACCCAAAGCCTGAGAAAACAACTGGTACTACCGATGAGGTAAAGAAGATTTCCTAAGGACGGACGTCATCATCTATATTACCAGTAGACTCAATTTAAATAGGTAAGGTCAGGTAAAATCAAGTGACTACTTGATTAACAGTTACAAATCTTACAGTTACAAATGAGAACGGTAGAGGACAAACTGGTGAAGGTTAAACGGAACTAAGTACCTGGACTGTAAGGTCCAAGGATACGTTATAACGAGAAATGTCGTAGCCTGGAACGAAGATAGTGGTCAGTGTAGGTGTTCACCCATAACAAAAACGAAACCGAGGTAGGTAAGTAAGAAAGACCTCAATAAAGAGGTGACTAGAGGTCATCGTATAACCCGTGGATTACTGGACCCCTCAAGGAGAAAGTCATAGGATAGTAAAACGGAAAAGTATGACAAGTACCCCAAGAGTTCCGTTCTTGTGACTTCACAAAACGGTAAGGGAAGAGGTCACCTGGTGTAAGACAGTCTGGAGAGGTGGTAATGGACGGGTATAACCCACCGGGGTGTGCCGTACCGTACAGGTTCCTCGCCACCGACACGCCCGTGTCCTTCCGGATCTCCTCGATGAGGTGAAAGTTCCAGTCCTCCCCGTCACCACTCCTCTATGGGGAGTAGGTTCCATTCCTCGTCGCCGACACGAAACGACCTCGTCGTCGTCGGCACTTCTCTATGGGGTTCAGGTTCCATTCTCTTTGGGTTCATTCTGCCATCCACAATGTTTTCCCGTAGTCTCCCGTCTATGTGACTTTGGTATTAGTGTCTTTTGATCAGTTAGATTAGTGTGCCTGGTGTCGAAACAGATTGAGTTACTTTGATAAAGATAGATTAGTAGATATTTTGTTTTCTAAGCATAGGTCTTATACATTTTTTGGGATTATTGTTATATTATCTTTTCTGTTTGGTTGTTAAGTTTTTTACCCGTTTCTGAACCCTGTGAAATGTTTACTTTGTAAGATTCTTTCCGATTATGTGTGTGACTTTTTTACAGACTTTAGTAATCAGTCGTCCCTTTACATTTAATTTTGGTATTTGTCAACGGTGATAGGTAGGAAGTCAAGTCAGTAGGTTAACACAAGTTGAGAAACGCTGAGGTACTGAAGTCGTACGGTCCGAAGGGACAGGTAGTGGTTGACGTCCTCGGACGAGTTTGAACTCAACCCCTACGGTAGGTTGGTAGAGTAGGAGACAACAGGGGAAGAGGAGGACGGAAGTTAGAAAGGGTCGTAGTCCCAGAAAAGGTCAGTCAGTCAAGAAGTGTAGTCCACCGGTTTCACCACCTCGAAGTTGAAGATGTAGTCAGGAAGGTTACTTATAAGTCCTGTCTAAAGAAAATCCTAACTGCCTAAACTAAAGGAACGTCAGGTTGCCTGAGAGTTGTCAGAGAAGGTTGTGGTGTCAAGTTTTCGCAGTTAAGAAGTCGTAAGTCGAAAGGAATACCAGGTTGAGAGGGTAGGTATGTGCTGATGACCTTTTTGGTATCGAAACTGATCTGTCTGGAAACAGTCGTTTCATAGGTAGGAAAGGGAATAAAAAATCCTTCTAAAATAACTACCCTTGGCTGAAAAAACACAGAAAAACTTAGACAGTATGTTATAGCGAAGACAAAATACGAAACCAAAAACCCGGGGATCCGTACACCGTAGGAGCGTGGGACTCGTCACCGACTTGGACGTGACGGACGTACTTTCCGTCCCAAAATTAGTGACATGACGGTCCCTTCAGGGACGAAGGGTGAAAATTTTATTAATATTGGATTTTCCTTTCCTGGTCAATTCACTTGACTTGTTTGATGAACTTTTGTATTGTTTGGACTGTGTTCTCATTTATATATTTATTAGGACATAAATAACTTTTAAAACTTAAGTATTGAATTTTGGAGTGTGGTCTCTCATCCTTTGCCGTTGGGTGAGGTCATAAGAACGGACCTTTTAAGGTGTCTGTCCCCTCGGACCGCCCGATGCCAGGTACTCGAGTGTTTCCAGTCTGTGTTGACTCGTTGAAAGTGAAAGTTTTCTTTCTTACTCTTTCTTTTTTTTTTAGTGATCGAGTGTCAGTGTATAAACCAAGACTTCCTGTTGACAACAAACTATGACAAATCTAAAGACCTCTAGTCTAAAAAATCATGAGTACATATCCTAAAGAGGAAAGGAAATCATAATTTCCTGTTTCAACTTTCTCATAAGATATATGGATCCTTTTAATTTCACGTATGGTTTACGTATAAGGTAGAGTGTTCCTGAGTAAATAACCGTGAACGTGTGAGAACATTTTTCACGTACTACGCGGTCCAGGGAACCTCCGTGTAAGTAAGAGTGTCTTTTCTCATCGTAAAGTCCCAGTCCTTGACTCCAAAACACCGCTCTTCAAGGTGTTGACTGTAGTTTTTATAAAACCTTTTGTTAATACGAGTTTTAAAATTTTATTTACCCTTTACATACGGAATTTTTTTTTTTTTTTTTCTGAGTGTGGTTCTTTAGAGATTCGGTTCCACCAAAAGGACACTTAAGATATTTTGTAAATTACTTCGATATTGAGGTCGACATATGTTTCAGACAGTCTTTTTTAGGAATTACTTTATAATCGTTTAACTCAGGTGATTATGTATTTATAAGAAGCCGGTAAGGAACATTTTACCTTCAAAAATTACATTATTTCGGAATCGTTTACACTGGCTTTGGTTGTTATTAATAGGGATTTACTATTTTATACTCTTGGTAATATGAATTGTTTTTAATTCTATAAATTTTTATTCACTATCTTCTTTTTGTGTTATGTCAATGAACTTTCGTTGAGATTTTTAATTCATTTGCCGTATTTAGTTTTAGACATAATTTTAGATCAAACAAAGACTTGTTTTTTTTATATCATTTTATGACTAAGAGGGTTTTTTATTGTACATTTATATATGTAAAAGTTAGTCTTAAGGTTTTCTGATAAAAACCTATAAGTTATTTAGTATAATTTTAAATCGTCTACTTCTCGGATTTCTTTTCGAAATTTCATTGTCTATAATTTTGATTCTGTGACCGAACTGTCTCGTTTCTTTGTGGTTATGGAGTTTAGGTTTTTTATATGTCATAATTGTATAAAGAATATTATTATATATGATAATTATTTTAGTCACTTCTATCATATCGTTATTTATACAAATACTATCTATAATGATACATTTACAATTGTCTTACACTTTTTCTAAGGGTGTATATATACTGAATTTATATAGAGTCATCACGGTTTACTCAAGTGACTACTTTAGTTGATAAAAATCTACTTTTCCATTCAATAAATTGTATACAATGGTGTTAATCAATGAGTAGACTTTTTTGACATAGGGTTAGAATAGGACGTATGTTTTTATTTATAGTTTAATTTATTCTGAATTTACGATTTTATATTTTATTTTTCGAATGTTCTATTAGAAATATCTAATATTTTAAAATAACTTTCCGTTATTTCTTAATTTATTTATTTTTCTGTGTGTTTCAAGTGTCAGTCAGTTATAGTATTTGTACGGTTAATAGACAACTAGCTGTCTGAGTTTTTTGTCAGGTAGTTTTAAGACGAGAATGTTAATCGATGAACCATTTCATAAAGATTTTACTTGTCACTGTTATTATCGACTCTGTAAGGACTTCTTTTTAAAAGTTCCTATACACTTGATAGTCCAATAGTTTGTTCTGAATAACGTTTCGATTTAATTAATTTTCTTGTACCGTGTCTTTATTTGTTTTAAAGGTAACCTGTTACACCCCCTTTCGGGTATCCATATGTGATGTCTTATCGAAAAGTTCATTGACACACTTCTTTTGTCATAAACTACTAACCATTACTCTACTAAACAATCATAATACCGTTCTTTATTTAATCAAGGGATTGGCTTTGGTATTCTCAATTGAGCTACTCTTAAGTTTCTCGATACACAATTTCCATTTTGGTTACTTGTAAAATCCTTTGTTGTTCTTTATAGAAAGACTACAATCGGATCTTTTCCAAATGGATTTATTTTTAAAAAATTTCTAGTTCAGTATTTTCTGAGATAAATAATAGTAAGTTTATATAATTTTAATTACAGTCGAATACGTTTCTGAATAATCACGTTCAGTACTCCCTTTCAAATAAAAATTATAAATATTGACTATTCAAAGAAGAAATCCCATGAATCTCTTGAGGATGTCACGTCAATTCTTTTCCAGTCGTTACGTTGTCGTTCACCCGTTGTCTAAAACGTCCTCTCCTTGGTCTTTCTCGGTTTTTGTACTTTTTTATAAGTTGATTTAATAATTCGTCAATTTATATTTATAAAAATTTTACTTAAGGTACAATATGGATGATATTAATGTTTTATATATTCACATCATTATTCACAACAGGTCTACGTATCACTGGTTTTGAGATTTGTTACCATCTTTATATTTGTTTACTTTTGTCATTTAAAACGTCAAGATCATTCAACTCTTACATGTGTAGGTTACGGACTCGTTAGTGGAAGGTATACGTGAGGTCTCGTCCCCGTATATGTAAGATAGGCGTACGATTTAGGTTTTCGGCGGACGCAGGATAGGTGTATTGGGTGCTCGATTCTTACTAAAAGTGTAAAAATTTGTCAATTTGTTTTTTCTGTGTACTTTTATTACGATTTAAGTTTTAAGTCACGGTTATTTCAAAGTGACCTTTGTTTGTGATTGGAGAAGTACATAACAGATACCAACGAAAGTACGACTTTTCTGTCTCGACTTATTCGACGTTGTCTCTACCGTATTATAGATTTTATAAATGATAGATCGGAAAATCTCTTTGTCAATCGGTTAAGGACAGGATTTGGTTTTTTAAGATTTAAACAAAAAAGTGTCTCTGAGTGGCATTATCTAAAATGTACTTAAGGTATGTACTATGAAAGAATATACTTAGTTTTCTGTATGTTCCTACAAGTGTCTCCTTTCTAAGCGCTACCTTTTTGATCTTTATAGTTCTTCAGATATTTGTCATTTCATCTCAAACTTTAACACTATATAGAATTTGTCTTCTGGACTTTCATATTTTGAGGATTTTCTTTTTTATCCCTTTTTGAAAGTAATGTAACCTAATCCGTTATTTAAAAACATATACTGTGGTTTTCGTGTCCGTTGTTTTCGTTTTGATTTGTTTACCCTGTTTGTTAAAAATTTTGAAGACGTGTAGGTTTCTTTGATAGTTGTCTCATTTTCCTGTAGTGTACCTTACCTTATTTCATAAACGTTTAGTATGTAGACTATTCCTTATTATGGGTCTTATGTATTTCTTGAGTATTTAGTTGTCATTCTTATTTTTTAGTTTTTATCAGTATTCTGAACTTTTTGTGTAAAGACGGTCTTCTGTTTACCGGTTGTTCGTATAGTTTTCCACCATAAATGTCGTAATGAGTGTGTCTGGTTCTCCGTCTTCGTTGGGTTTACGGGTAGTTATCCATTTGTCTATTTGTTTTACACCATAATCGGTATGTTGTCTCATGATGAGTAAGAATTTTTCCTTCCTTTGGGATTGTGTACAATGTTGTGTATATTTGGAATTCTCCCCTCCCATAAAAACAAGTTACCCATATCTTTAAAGTCAAAACGTTCTGTTTTATCAAGGTCTCTAAACGACGTGTTTTTACACTTGCATAAATTATAATGCTTTGACATGTGAATTTTTACTAATTCTGCCATTTAAGACGTAACACACAAAAAATGGTGTAAATTTTTACTTATTTGTTTAATAATCCCACTCGCCATTATTACTTAATGTGTAGTCACTACTTACTTACTCGCGATTTGTTACTTTTGTCTGTTTATGGTTCATATTTCCTTTTTGTTTCACCATTGTATATCTTACTAAGTTTTTATTATGTTTTAAGTATTTATTCTTTTGGTTTGTTATATGACTAGTTATTACTTTTACACCGATTTTTGATATTTCTGTCCGTTCCTTTTTACCGTTATTTATGTATAAATAGTTATTGTTAATATTTACAGTTACCTCATTTTCGACGTTAGTTTTCTGTGTACTACCGACTGACCTATTATTATGTTCTTACATGTTAATATGACGAATGTTCTCTGGGTGAAATCCCGTTGTCTCTACTTGTCTAACTTTCACTCCCTTACCTTTTGTATAAAGTACATTTACCGTTACTGTTCTTTCTTTCTCGTTGTAAGTCCTTTTTTTATACTAAAATTTTGTTTTCAGTATTTCTGTCTGTTTCTTCCTGTGATATATTACTGTTTTCCTAGTAATTATGTCCTCGTGGATTTGTGTATTTTGTAACATGATTGTCTTTATTTTTTTGACTCCCCTTGTATTGTTGTCATCCTCTAAAATTTTGGGGTGACTGTAGTTACCTGTCTAAAAGGTTAGACTTTTGGTTATTCCGTTGTCTTTGAGATTTACTATTTTAAGTTGTGGGTAAGTACTATTTTTGAGTGGTTTTGTTCATGTTTCCCTTGTATAAAGTTGTATTATTTTCGATAAAAACTGTTTGGGTGTCAGTCACATTGTGGGGTGTCACTTTCGGATTTTCGGAAGGACGATTTAAGACCTTGTCATGTTCGTACAGGTGGGAGTAGTGACGAGAAGTTGTGTCATGACCTTTAGAATCGGTGTCGTTAGTCTGTTCTTGTTCTTGTGTATAGGTTTGACCTTCCCTTTTTCATTTTAACAGTGACATGCGTCTACTATGTTATAAGATGTATTTTTTTGGGATTTCTGAGGTGTGTTAATCTTATTTACTTAAGTCGTTCTATTGCCCTGTGTCAAGTTATATATCTTTAGACAACGTAAAGAAATGTGATTGTTACTTCAGTGTTTGTCTTTCAAATTATTATTAGAGTAAATTTTAACAAAAAATTTTTTTATCCTTATTTGGATTGGTTCGTCCACTTTCTGTATACGACTTTTGATATTTTATGACTATAGTCTAAACCTCTTCATTATAACGATTTTACCAGTATGATATGTGGTGTTAGATGACTAAATTACATTAGGGATAGTTTAATAGGTACTGTAAAAGGTGTTTACTAGGATTTTAGATGTGTCTTAGTGTTTTCTGGTTCTTGACGGTTTCGTCAAGTCTCCTTTTTCTTGTTTCCATCTCCTTATTGTAGGGTCTGAAGTCTGTTATGACGTTTGGATGTCATTAGTTTTGTACTTCCATAACCGTGTTTTTGTCTACATACCTAGTTGTCTTGTTTTATCCGGTCTTTATACGGGTGTAAGGATGTCAGTTAATTAGGAGTTGTTTCCTCCGTTCTTATATGTTACCTCTTTTCTGTCAGAAAGATCATTCACCGTAACCTGTTTAACCTGTCGCAGTATATTTAGTGACTTCAATTTGGTGAGGGATTGTGGTCTGTAGTTTTATTTGAGTTTTACTGAATTTTTGAATTTCTATTCTGTACTTTGGAATTTAAGGATCTCCTCTTGTATTCGTTTGGTAAGAGTCTGTATTTTAAAAGAATGTAGTCAGAGAGTTCCATTTTCTTCATTTTCGTTTTTATTTACCTTGGATTGGTTGGAATTTTCGAAACCGTGTCGTTTCCTTTTGGTAACTTTTTTTTTTTCTGTTGGATGGATATCTTACCTTCTTTTATAAACGATTGTTCCACTGACTGTTTCGGAATTAAAGGTTTTATTCGTTTATGTAGTATGTTGACTCATAGTTTTTTTGTTAAGTGAGGTTTTTTACCCGTATTCTGGATTTATCTGTAAAGAGATTTCTGTATGTCTACCGGTTGTCCGTGTACTTTTCTACGAGACGTATCGATTAATGACGACGATGACGACGACTCAGTGAAGTCAGCACAGGTGGAGACACGCTGGGGTATCTGTTGTTGGGTGGTCCGAGGGGACAGGGACCCTAAGAGGTCCATTCTTGTGGCCTCATCCAACGGTAAAGGAAGAGGTTACATACTTTCACTTTTCACTTTCCCTTCAGCGAGTCAGCACAGTCTGAGAATCGTTGAGGTACCTGACGTCGGGTGGTCCGAGGAGGCGTGTACCCTAAAAGGTCCGTTCTCATGACCTCACCCCACGGTGACGGAAGAGGCTATCGATTAATGATCTTTTTACGTTTAGTTTTGATGTTACTCCATAGTAGAGTGTGACCAGTCTTACCGGTAGTAGTTGTTCAAGTGTTTATTATTTACGACCTCTCTCGCATCTCCTTTTCCTTCGAAGGATATGACAATCACCCTTACATTTGACTCTGTCAGTGATGTCTTTTGTTAGACTTCAAAAGAATTTTTTGATTCTTCAATGATATACTAGGTCGTTAAGGTAAGGACCTGTGTATAGGTTCTTTCTACTTTGTGATTAAACTTTTCTATGTACGTGTGGTTACAAGTATCGTCGCGATAAATCTTATCGATTCTGTGTCTTCATTTAATTTACAGGTAGTTGTCTACTTTCCTATTTACACTATGTGTTGTGTGAAGGTCTAAGAGGGATGACTCAAAAGTTTAGAAGGATCGGTTCTTGGTTCTATAACACCTTGTTTTTGTTCTGTAGAGTGTACATAGCAAGGCCTTATAGACTCGGTGTCTTGCTGTTCGTATTATTTTAACAGCAAAATTTGGTGATTCAAATACCACTAGACAATTCGTCGTGTAATAGTCATTGTTCTTACGTTTAAGTTTGATACAAAATAGAATTTATTAAATCTGTCATCCGAGATCTTTTGATAATTGACTAAATTCTTTACTGTGATCACTATTGTTCCAGTTTAAAGATTTTGTACGTACAATCCATGAATTTTAAGAAAGTGTTTTATTGACACTCTTTTCCTCATAAAAGATTTAATTATAATGAATTGTACTTCGAATTTCTACATATATAAATTTAATTGTTTATCAACTTAATTGTACTAGTTGTCTGTAGACTAAAAGTAAATATACGGATTCTGTTGTACGTGACATCTATAATTTTTGAATTCACAACACTAGAAAAGTAACCTTTTATCTACTCTTGGGACATAAACTTAGTAGAATATAAATTTGTAAATAAAATATGAAAGTTGAAATGGTTAGAAAAGATGATCAATAGTTGTATTTGATTTTAAGTATATGTTGAGTACAGAAGGAAAGTCAGAGTTTCAAAAGGACAGTGGTGAGTCAAAATTTCTATTATTAGAACTTTATTTTCACATTGAACAAAAGTTTATGTATAAGGAAAATCGTTGTATCTTTATTTTGTTTTTAATCAAATTTTTGTTATGTTACGAATTAAGTTTTTCTTACATACAAAAATAACTTATTTATCTTTTAATAATTCTTACCACTCCACAAAATTCAATTTCAGTAGAGTCAAAATATGGGTACAAAAATAGAAATTTCTGTTGAGATCCAAAACTAAAGTTGTAAAAGTGTTTCTTCTATAAGGAAGTTTACGACCTTCCTGTTTTTGTTATGAGTCGTTATCCGGTATATTTGTCTTTAAAAATTCATCGAGACTCCAAATTTTTTTTTTGTGACGAGTTGAATAATCAAGAAAATTTTTGACTTGACGTGACTGTCCTGTCTATAAAATATTAAGTTTGTGTTTGACTGTAACTGTGACACACGAGTCAACGCGGACTGAGACGTTGAGATACCTCGCATCGGACAGTCCTAGGAAACGAGTACCGTTAAGAGGTACGTTATTGTGACCTCACCCATTTTAGTCCCAATCCCAATCCCAAGTTTGTGTTTGACTGCAACTGTCACACACACGAGTCAACACGGACTGAGAGACGTGGAGATACCTGCCCTCGGACAGTCCTAGGAAACAAGTACCGTTAAGAGGTACGTTATTGTGACCTCACCCAACGGTACGAGAGGAGGTCCCCTTAGAAGGCTTGGGTCCCTGACTTGGGTACAGAGGACACAGAGGACTTAACGTTCGCCTAAGAACTGACGACTATCTGTCGGGGTTTTTGGACAGTACCAATTGTGAGTAATTTTATAGAAATTTAATGAAATGTTTTATAAGAAAATAAAGATGGTTTATTAATGATAAGTTTTGGACACTAAGGTCACTTGATCCCCCGTCAAGTCTTTATCCATTGTTCTCTAAATTCTCCTCGAATCTCCCCGAACCCTCAATTCTATTTGGACGTAAGTTTAGGACCAACATGGTGAAATTTACTACAGAGATTCGGAATCAAAGGAGGATCATTGTGTCTTTGTCGACATTATAGAAGTAGATCTCGTAACAATACCGTCTCTAATGTATGGACCATTGTTAAGGGAAAGGGAAGTAATTCTCTAGGAATTAAAATGACAACCGTGGTTGTCCGTGTCGATTTCCTGTTAGGAGCAAAAGAAGTTTTAGTCCTACCGGTTACTTTACCTTTGGTTACATATATACATCTCAAAGATCCTTTCAAGAAATTCTCCGACTAAGGTAACTCTTCATACGGAAAAACGGAAGGAGGGATTGGGTAGTGTTCGTCTTCTATGCCGTCCGTAGAGTCTTGTAGTCTCTTACCTTCGGTATACGATTCCTTCACTATTTCTTTTGGTCTTGTGGGACATAAGGACTATAGGTCTCGTAAAAAAGTAGATCCGAAAAAAGTGTACCTTTTATTCAAAAAGATAACACAAAGACAATATAGTTGTGTATCAACTTAGATTAGATGGTCAATATATTACTAGTTCTAAAAATTTTTCATTATGTACATTTCAAAAAGTGTTTATTTAACCGTATGACGTTCACTAGTTTTGTAATACTCATCAAAAAATTAGGTTTCTGACGTGTACTTTTAAGTTGTTACGAGAATAAAAAGGGAACTTCAACAGCTCAGACAATGTAAGTTACTTGAAAAAGATAGTCATTCTTTTAATTGGTGACCATTTACTGGTCCACCAATAGAAACAACAATAGTAAATCAACGGTTCAGCACAGACTGAGAAAACGTTGGGGTGCCTGACATCGGGTAGTCCAAGGAAACAGGTATCCTAAAGGGTCCACTCTTATCGTCTCACCCACCGGTAAAGGAAGAGGTCCTCTAGGAGGGTTAGGTCCCTAACTTTGACGTGACCGTTCACCTAAGAAGGGACCACCAGTGGAATCTCGGTAAGTTAACTACTTTCAGGAACTAAATTTCTTCGTCAATAGATTTTCGTAAAAAAAAATTTAGAGAGTTGTTGGTCCAGGATGACATATTTGTGTCCCTTGATATAAGTTATAGGATATTTACCTTTACTTATAATTTTTTTATATATTACGTTAGTAAAATGACATATCGTCTTTAACTGTAACATTTATTTAATATATAGTTATTTTTAATAAATTGAAGAAAGTTTGACGTGTAGTTATTACACTTCGTTACCAATTTCCTTGTACTCAATATGTAGTCAGTAAAGATGATAGTTGTACAATGGAATTTTTTAGCTGTCGTGTTAAGAGGTTTACTGTTTGATCTTCCACCTGTTGAGATGAAAGAGAAGACTAACCGTATTTTATGACTTCTGAAAAAAAAAGAAAATTTAGAGAAAGTAACTGTTGTGATATATAAACCGTACGGTTAACTTGATAAAAGTACAAATTTGGTTTAAGGGGTTTCAGGAGTGACTACCCCAATGTAATCGTCTGTGACATCAAACGGTTTTCCAACGTGGGATCTTCCCGACTTGAACTAAATATTTTGTTTATAAACTTCAAGGGTAGGATCACCAGAACCCGTTACTGTGTGTCAATCCAGACTATAATGTGTTCTGCAAAAGTCCGTGGACGGACTCTTTGTCAGAGGAAAAAAAGACCTGTAGTTCTGTTTTACCATCCGGAGTCTACTGGTAGAAACCTTAGTCTTTGAAGGTCTTATGGTAGATATATCGTTCAGACGGGAAGAGAGACATACATCTCCAGACACAAGGACTCGAGGGAACACCTCCGTCTCGTCGGAGGAGAAGGTTCGATCAATGAAGAGACG
The DNA here is from genome assembly GCA_006410555.1 of Capra ibex. Classification (NCBI taxonomy): domain Eukaryota; kingdom Metazoa; phylum Chordata; class Mammalia; order Artiodactyla; family Bovidae; genus Capra; species Capra ibex. Next base: position 4,960,258 of record SJYO01007492.1, on the reverse strand, counting down.
GAAGTTGTCGGGGAAATTAATATTTGATGGTCTTTCTCCCTCTATTTACCATTAGAAATGGTGTGGTGACGTAAGTTTTAAACCAAATTTTAGGGGACGAACGTTTGGGGATCGGATTTTTACAAACGTCCCGACCTCGTTTTTTCTAATGGACGTGGTCTTTGTATTTAAGGTGTACAAGACACATTTCTGGGTGTATATCGTCGTACGAATAATGGCGGAACTCTACAGACGACATTTTAACAACAGTGACGTTGTAGAAAGTGCTTTTTTCATAGGTTAGTTTTTTCGTAGTAATCTTTCGATAAGCTAATTAATAATAATGATAATTAATGATAAAGACCGTATGTCTGAACTCGTTTCCGTATAGGTCTTCGTCCTTTAGTTTTTAATGAACGACTTTCACTCTTCATTACCGACTCCTTATGGAAGATTGTCGTACAAAATGAAAAACTGGGACAAGGGGGCTGGTGTCTGCTGACCAAGTTTCTACTTGGTTAATATTAGAAAGATGGTCGTTGAATTTTAGATTTTACCTATGTCTTTTTCTGATTTTCAGTGACCTCGTATTGACGAAAAACCGTCATGATCTCTGACCCGGGTACTAGTGCAAAGTAACTCAAGGGATTTCCTTTACACACGAAATAGAGGAAGGACTAAAGACACTTTATGTGGTTATATGAAGATTTAGAAAAAAGAACTCTGTTCGTTCGTTTTCAGATCAAAACTTTGGACGTACGTTGTTTTTCCTGTAAATTATTAATTTAGGTGACTTCTAGTCCTCGTGATCAATGAAAAGTTATACATCAGATTTCTTGACAATAGTGAGTTTTTTATAATTGTTTGTTTAAGGTTTCTCTTTCTTCCATGATTGTCTAGGGAGATCACTTCCATTTGTCTTTTGTTTTGTTTTCTTTTCGTGTAAAGGGAACGGAATCCTTAAAATCTACTACTTTTAATAGGTAGTATTTGTTCACGTGCTTGTAGGAAACTACTAAGTAGTTAAGATAAGAATCTAAGTGATTTGCATGACACCATTAGTAAATTACTACATGTATTCCGTTTTGTACTGTTAATATAGAGTTATTTTGACCTTCTTTTTTAAGATAAGAACCTTAAAAAAGATGTTTTTGTGAAGTTATTCATCTGTTATCTTTACGTATGAATTGTGACATTGTCATTTTTCAACTTTTATTATAGTGTGTACATTTTCTTCTTAGACCAATTGAATATCATGTCACTCTGTTATTTTATGACTCGTGTGTGATTTTTCCTATTTTACCCAGGTATTTGTGATTGTCTTCTACAGGTCCGTCAACATACTTTTTACGTTCTTGTCATGTAAGAAGGATGGGTAGTGTATTTCTGTATATAAATGTAAGTATCTTTTTTCAGACCTTTCTATATATAATGTGAAAGTTTGGTCTAAGAGAAACCTCTTACCATTTCTATTTCCAAAAATAAAAGACGAAATAAGTAAAAACATAATATTTTAACTTACATAATGAAAATATTAGATTCTTTGTTTCAAAGAAAATTCTTTTATTACATTGTTACCTTTTTGATACTTCTCTCTTAATTCTCTGGGACATTTGTTTCGAACTCACTATTCAAGTTATACTAGGTGTGTATGTGTTTGGTACCGATATAAAGTTATCATTATTGATGTTCTTATAAATTCCTTTTCTCATTCTAAGAATGTTCAGTCTAATTGAATTAATTTTGTGATTCTCCCACACTATTCTAGATTTGGTTTAGTTTAACCTGGTAGTGTAATTAATCGGGATGTCTATTTACGGAAGAGATCTGAACATAAATGATAGATTCTATGGTAACAAAGCCCAAAAAAAAAAAAAAATCTTACCATGAATGTCAAGAGATGTTAAAGTAGTTTTTGACGTGGTCAAAAGACAAGTTTGACTTTTTCGTTTTTTTCTTTTCATTGTAATAATAGTAAGAAGTAAGTATGAAAAATCATAGGGAGAAGGAGGGAATTCTCGACATTAGAAGTGGGATTCATACGTTTAAGTATTGTTATATTTGTTTTTGTGATGGTTTATCTCATTTTGTTTTCAAATCATACCAATTTTCCCAAGAGTCCGGTTTTGGAGGTTTGATTTTTAATTCTCTATATATGTATGAGAGGGATAATTTTTTCGATAAAAAATTCCAACAAAATTTTTGACTTCATATCAACTAGATGTTGCAAAGTCCATATGTTGTTACACTAAGCCTTTTCGATGTTTAGTGAAAAGATAGTATATTGTGTTTTCTGGTATATGTAAACATTATTATTATTTTGTGTCGGTTGTGAATGACTCTTGAATGATTGTTGTGAATAATAATCTTGATACAATTTGAAGATTAGTTTTGACTTGTCTTGTTAGAGTAGTTATCCAAAATGAGAGTCCGCTTTCGGTCTTTAGACGACGAGAAATTTAGTTTCAATTGGTTTAATGTCTTTACTAAGGAAAAACTCATACAAACCCGGGTTCTGTGTTTGTCTCGGTTCATATTTCATTAAAGTCTGGAAATTTTGTCTGTGGCTCCTCCCCTTTACATTTCGTCTCCGTTGAGGTGAGTCTTCGGCTGTCTCTGTGTTGATCGTAAAAAGTGAAGATCAGAAATTTCCGGAGGAGTAAAACCGTTCACACTCGTAAGGTTGGAGGGCGGAGGGATGAATGATAAGTAGGTACTCCGTTCTTCTCTTCGTTGAGACGAAGCACTATTTGGGTGATTTGATGTCCACTCAGAGGGGTAAGTTTCCCTTTTCAAGTCCCTTTTTCTTGATGGATCGATGGATGTATTGATTTTTGCTTTGTGTTGTCGATTGATATCTTTAGTTATTATAGATTCTAAGTAACTTGTGTTTCTGTTGGTTCCTACGGTCCAAAGACTTTTAAATTGATACGCTTTCTCTTCCAAGTTCCACTTAATTTCTTATTGGTGAGGTCTTCCTTTGTTAAATGTCTTTTCTTCAAAGATGAAAATTCACGATAGACTCTATACACTCTCCGATATGTTTTTTGATTTGGGTCTACCGGTACTTTTCGTCTGTACACTTTTATAATCCTCTATTCCTTTATTTTTAAAACGACCCATTCGAAAACTGTCTCAAGAGTTAGTTGAAGGTTTTTTGTTTTTGTTTTTCAATCTCAACCTTCTATAAAATATACGTTTGTTCTTTCTAATTCGTTAACCCATATTTTCTTTAGAGTTTCCGTTTAGGTTCCTTCTCTTGTTATTTGTCTACTTTATTATCTTCTTTTAAAGGGACTTGATTTATTTGAAGGGACTTGATTTATTTATAAACTCTAACTTACCCATATGGTTTATGGTTTCTCTTTCACCCCCCGCCCTTCCGTGTAGGACCACTTTAAAGTTTTAAATTTTTTCTTTTAAATTTTTAATAGTACGTCTACTAAGTAATTTGTGTAAATTGTATTGACTTAAGTTGATACATTTGTGACTTTTTCCTTTCTTTGTCATTTCCGGTGAGATGGAGGGTAAGGTGAGTTACTCGATACACTTATTTTCCCTTTACCCTCTGCACTGAGACGTTCGGCTTCTTACTTTCGTGACCCGGTGTGACTTTCCCCAAACTCACAGACTTCTTTTACGCAAAAAACCTGTTGTGACGGAGAAAGAAAAAGACCACTACTTTTACTAGATTTTGACTACACCGACGTGTTGACGCTTTTATGTTGATAACTTAATGCACGAAATTCACCCACTTAACGTACCGTATACTTGATGTAGTGATAATTCGACAAGATTTTTGCGTAATTCTTTTGATAAAGGTACTTCAGAACGTATAATTTTTGGTTTTCCGTGTTGACTTTGGTTTTCCGTGTTGACTTTGTTCTCATTGATCCCTTTACCATACAGTCGTATACGGTCATAAAAAATTTGTTTAAAAGTTTTATATATAAGTTTATGTAATTTATTTATTATAAAAATTGTGTGACTTCGGGGAGTTCATGTTAAAGGTCACAATATACCAATAGAGGAAAATTACAATCGGAGAGATACATAAGCTTGAAGAATGATGCCATCTCGTAGTTAATTCCTTCTTAGATGACAACTGAGTGAAACTAAAACAACAAAAACAAAAAGTATAAGTGTCTTAAAATAAAATGGAACCTCTTATCAACTAAATAATATCACTTTACCTCTTATAAGGGTGGTTGTCACATCTTCCTAAGTGAAAAGAGGTAGGGGAGAGACCGTAAATAACAAACATGAAAAAAACCCGAGGTTTTGGTGACGTCTACTACTGTCGTCGGTACTTTAATTTTTTGTGAATGAGGAACCTTCCTTTCAATACTGGTTGGATCTATCGTATAAGTTTTTGTCTCTGTAATGAAACGGTTGTTTCCAGACAGATCCGTTCTGATACCAAAAAGGTCATCAGTTCATACCTGCACTCTCAACCTGACACTTCTTTCGACTCGCGGTTTCTTAACTACGAAAACTTGACACCACAACCTCTTCTGAGAACTCTCAGGGAACCTGACGTTCCTCTAGGTTGGTCAGGTAAGACTTCCTCTAGTCGGGACCTTAAAGAAACCTTCCTTACTACGACTCCGACTTTGAGGTCATTGAAACCGGTGGAGTACACTTCTCAACTGAAGTGACCTTTTCTGAGACTACGACCCTCCCTAACCCCCGTCCTCCACTTCCCCTGCTGTCTTCTGCTCTACCGACCTACCGTAGTGGCTGAGCTACCTGCACTCAAACTCACTTGAGGCCCTCAACCACCACCTGTCCCTCCGGACCGCACGATGTTAAGTACCCCAGCGTTTCTCAACCTATGTTGACTCGCTGACTTGACTTGACTTATACGTCACTACACTATATGTTATCTTATAATGAGTCGGTATTTTTCCTTGTTTAAACACAGTCAAGATCACTCCACCTACGTGAATTCTCAAACAGTATGTCTCACTTAATTCAGTTTTTCTCTTTTTGTTCATACACATAATTGTGTATATATACCTTAGATGTTTTTACCAAGGGATCTCTTCCTTTACCGTTGGGTGAGGTCATAAGAACGGATCTTTAAGGTTACCTGTTTCCTCGGACCATCCGATCAGGTGGCCCAGTGTCTTTTCACTCTGTTTTGAATGGATGATTTGTTGTTGTCTTTTTACCATGATTCCTTGGATAGACGTCCCGTTATTATCTCTTCGTCTGTATTTCTTTCTGAACACCTGTGTCGTCCCCTTCTTCCGCCCTACTTGACTCTCTTGTCGTAACTTTGTATATATAAGTCAAGTCAAGTCAAGTCAGCGAGTCAGCACAGACTGAGAAACGCTGGGGTACTTAGCGTCGTGCGGTTCGGAGGGACAGGTAGTGGTTGAGGGCCTCAAGTGAGTCTGAGTGCAAGTAGAGCAGTGACTGCGGTAGGTCGGTAGAGTAGGAGACAGCGGGGGAAGAGGAGGGCGGGGGTTAGGGCGGGTCGTAGTCTCAGAAAAGGTTACTCGGTTGAGAAGCTTTGTCTAGACATACTACGTCCCTCGAGTTGAACCACGAGACACCCCACCCTACTCCACCCTTCGTCCTCCCTCCAAGTTTTCCCTTCCTTACGGGCATATGGATACCGATTAAGTACGACTATATACCGTCTTTGGTTGTGTTGTAACATTTCGTTAATAGGAGGTTCATTGTGATTTGATTTATTTAAAAAATTTTTGGGTATTATCACTACAACTTGTAGAAAGTGCACAGATAACCGATAGGCGTACATAAGAAACGTCTTTACAGATTAAATCTAGAAGACGAGTAAAACACTAACCCAACAAACGGAAAAACTAGAAAACAAAAGTAAGTGTAGACAACCACTGACGAATGAATTGTGATTGTGGTGAGAGTTAACACCTGATGTAGTCTTGACGTCTTGTGGACGAACCGGATTTTAGATTGTGACCCCACTGTTGTTTCCATGTTCATTCTGAATCGAACCGATAGTATACCACCAAAACGATTTACACAAACCCACGAAGGACAGATTGGACATATAAATGTTCATTCTTAATCTATATTTGACATTAAATCGAAACTTATTACATAATGAGTTAGGAGTTCAAAGTATTTTCTAAATTGACCTGAATTTTCGGTTCGACCAAAATTCTTAGACATTATTGATAAGACATATCCGTTCCTAAAAGAGTTATGGTGTTTTGGATTTTAATTTTTTTATTTGTTTACTATGTCTATAATCGAATTCTGTTTTTTTATGTCAAGTAAAAATCAATGGTTTTATCAGAATACCCAAGATTGGGAAAGTTTTGTACATTGACAACGTATAAATTTAATATTTTATTTACGATGTTGAAATTCCCTAAAAATGAAATCTATGTCACTATGGATGTGAAGGGTCTTGACAATCGTACTAATTTCCTTTTCGTAAATCGTATACTAATCTTTTAGTATTTATACGTCACTTTCACAGTCAGTGACTCAACACAGGTTGAGGATGGTCCGAAGAGACTGGTATGTTAAGATGTCGATTCTTATGACCTTACCCATCGGTAAGGGAAGAGATCCCATAGTAGGACTGGGTCCCTGACTTGGGTAGAGGACATAGTGTCCGTCTAAGAAGTGACAGACTCGGTGGTCCCTCGTTATTCTACTGTAATTATTTTCTATAGGAGGGAATAGAATTTTAAATCCTAAGTGATGTTGTAAACCAACATTTTTACATAGATAACGAATTTTATTTTCCTTTCGTGACCCTTTTACTGAATAGGGAGAAATAAGGTTTTTAATTCGTGACCCTTATTTCGTATAAAAATGAATGGTTTATCTTGTGATTTCAAGGGATTGGGATCTCCCCCGATTTTTAGGGTTATATGACACTTTTATGGTGGGTGCTGGTGGACACCCTTTTTTAAATTTGTAAATTTTTTAGTGTCTCCCTTAAGGGACCGTCAGGTCACAATCCTGTGACGTAAAGGTGACGTTCCCTTGGTCTAAGGTAGGGACCAACCCCTTGATTTAGACGTGTGTCACACCACACCCGTTTTTTTTTTTTTTGTGTCTTTAAATGACTTAGGACCTGGTTATTAAAAATAAAATTTTACAATTAAAAGAGAAAATAGGTGGTACACACACAATCAACGAGTCAGTACAGGATGAGAAACGTTGGGGTACCTGACATCGGCTGGTCTGAGGAGACAGGTACCCTAAGAGGTTCGTCCTCACCCATCGGTGACGGAAGAAGTCCCCTAGAAAACTTGGGTCCCTTAGTTTGGGTCTGGAGGAGTTGACGTCCGTCTGAGGATGTGACGTACGCCTAAAAAATGGTTGACTCGATACTCCTTTTAGGTGGTATGTTGAAACGTTTAACAGACCTGTATTGACGATTTTACGGATTGTGGTATTTGTGAAAAGAGTTTGACCAAAATTATAGACGTTGTTAAATTCTCAAATATACTATTTGAAGAAGTCACTTTTGATTTGGTTTTCGAGATAAAAGTCTTTCAACTTGGACCTAAAAAGTCACTAATTCATCTCTGACTTTTGACAGTTTACAGGAAGTGACAGAAGAAGAGATTTTAAATGAGAAAAGTGGTGACTAAGGAAAAAAAGTAAAGTCATCCTCGGGGTTGTGGGGTCTTAAGTTTCTTAAGAGTTTTATAAAAGACGGTAAGTTAACCCGAAGGAACCACTGAGTAAGTATTTCTTAGACGGACGTTACGTCCTCTACCATCCAAACTAAGGACTTTGTCCTTCTAGTGGACCTCTTCCTTTACCATTGGGTGAGGTCATAAGAACGGACCCTTTAAGGTACTAGTCTCCTCGGATCGTTCGATGTCAGGTACTCCAGCGTTCTCGACCTGTACTGAATGGAAGATTTGGGTGGTGGGGGAAGTTGACTAACATTCTTGATAACAAAGATGAAGATTGTGTAGAAGTCAAAATTTTTTTAGAATTGAAAGGTACTGATCGATTGAATATCTCCTCCAGTTCTTTCTTTACCTTTAACAAGGTATTAAATTAAAGACTTCCTATTGATTCTTAATTTACTTTTCTGTCTTCTTTTCTAAGTTCTTTTCTTGTCGTTTACATTTCCAAGAATCGTCCTTTTTTTGTCTCTTAAGTTTGTTGTCTTTCCGATCCACCCATTCTTAAGACCCTGATTTCGTTCAGTCGTGACAATTCTGTTTCGACTACCGTTTAGTGCCCGGTTTGTTACCTGTAAGAAATACCTTTCCCACTGGTGTATAAGGTCAATCGGGTTTCGTAGAGTCGAATACGGATGATAGGGGTGCATTAGTAATTGTACGAGACAAAGGAGAGTTTATGGGTTTCATAATCAGTACAAATCTGCGACCTGAAAAAGGATTCGTTTTTGTGACTTCCTCTATAATCTTTCCTCTAGATTCAAGACTTTTGTTAATGATACCAATATCTCATTCCAATAAATAATAAGGAGTGATTTCAAGAGTAGTATGATAAGAGTATAATAACAGAAGGTTGACACTTACTCAAGATGGACTACTTTAAGGTTTCGAATGAAAAAAAACCCCCCCCCCCCCCCCCCCCCCCGTGTGAANCCCCCCACTCCACGGTGAATCGAAAGTCCTAGAATGAAGGGGTTGGTCCTTGACTTAGGTTCAGTGGTTACCACCTTCGGGTCTCAGGATTGGTGATCTGACGGTCCCTTAAGAGAGGTTACAAATAAAATTTATTTCGAGAAACTATTCCGGAAAAGACTATTTGGTAAATCTTCAGAACTGAGGTGACATCGTGATGTAAATATAAAGTGAATGTCAATGAACACCGTGTCAATTGTATATACACAGTCATACTGAAAGATCTATTTAGAAAAAGTAGAACCCTATGGATGTCCGGGATCGTATAACACAATATAGAGGAGAGACATAGAAAAAATAATTGACTTATGGCATTGCGACGTAGAGAGTTATAAACAATATCTTTTGGACGTTCTCCGGGATTCACTTTTTTTCTCAAGATACCAGTCTATGAGAAAGGTTTATATCATAATATCTTGAGAAGGTGATGAACCGTATTTCAAAATAAGTAGTAGGAGGTAAACCATCCTTTTTCTACAATAAAGTAAATTCAAACATAAAGTGACAAAATAAATGTAAATCAACAAAAGTAAAAGTAAAAACTTCTTAGAAAGGTATATCAATAATTGATAGACACTAATAGTAAAGATAGTTGACAGACTAAAGTCTTAAAAAATTTACTGGACTCAGTTACCAAGTGTTTGGTCTTACTACTCACCAGTTGTGAATCGTTCTTTTTGACTATACCTCTATACTTCTTTTAGTTATTTTACAATATATCTGTTTTGTCTTTATAGTTATTTCTCTTTTATGTATTTCTTTGGTTTTTTCTTTAAGATCTCTGTTTTTCAAGTTATAGATTTTACTTAAGTGATTTACCTAAGTTTCCGTCTAAATCCGTTTGTTTTCTTTCTTAGTAGTTCGAACTTCTGTCTTGTTCCCTTTAATAGTTCAGACTCCTTTTCTTCTTTTGACTATCTTTTTATTTGTGTCATTCCATGGATGTCCTGTGTTTGGTCACACGGTTGTATGCGTGACACCCTCAGGGTCCTCCTCCTTTTCTCGTTTTACTCCGTCTGTCTCATAGACTTTTTGATTATTGACTTTTGAAGGGGTTTAGACTACTTTTTGTACTTGAATTTACAGGTTCTTCGAGATGTTTGTGGTACATTCCCATTCGAGTTTCTCTAGGTGTATTTCTGTGAAACTTGTCGGTTTCTATTTCTCTTTTAGAACTTTCGTCGTTCTGTGTTGACTGAATAGTGTGTGTTCCGCAGGAGTCATTCATATATTCGCCCCAACCTACCGTAGTGACAGAGTTACCTGTACTCAGACTCATTTGCAGTCCCCAACCACTACCTGTCCCTCCGGACCGTACGACGTCAGACGACCCCTGTCTTTCTCACCCTGTGCTGACTCATTTTCTTGACTTGACTTGAGTGATCTTTCTGACATACGGTCGTACGACTATATAAGTTTTACCATTTTCTTTTTCGTCTATGGGTTCTAATAATATAAACCCTTTTGAGAGGAAGTTCCTCTTTAATTCTGTAATGGTTTATTTATTTCGGACTCCTTCAAGTATGATGACTTCCTTCAAGTCGTGTTACTTTACTTTCCCGTTATCTTTCATTAAGTGTATGACCCGTATATGAAAGTCCTTTGGTATTGACTTTTTTTGAGTACATGGAGTTACAAGTAACGTCGTAATAAAGTTTGACGATCCTGTACCTTCGTTGGATCTACAGGTAGTAGTCTACTTACCTATTTCTTCTTGTCCTACGTTGTCTTAACCTTAATCCTGACAAAACCTTTTCACTCGAATGAATCGTCATTACAACTACTACCTTCTCTACTATTTTCATTGACATCACTTAAGTACGAAGACAGGAAGAACACACAGTAAAAGTTTTTAATTTATTAGAGAACAAGTAAACTTTTTTATTTTCAAGATTGTGTACATGTGTTACCTTATAATGAGTCGGTATTTTTCCTTGTGTAAACTGAGTCCAGATTGTTCTACCTACTTGGATATGTCTGACTTCATTCAGTCTTTCTCTTTCTGTTTATAATATATAATTACTTATGTGTACCTCAGATCTTTCTGTCACGACTACTTCGATGGACGTCCCGTCGTTACCTCTACGTCTGTATCTCTTGTCTGACACCTTTGTCGTCCTTTCCTCTCCCACCCTGTCTAATTCTCTCAACGTGACTGTGCATATGTGACGGTATACACTTCGATCTGTCAGTCGCCTTCCAATGACACACTTCGTCCCTCGAGTTTAGGTTACGACACACACTGTGGAATCTCCCCACCCTTACCCCACCCTCCCTCCAAGTTCTCCCTCCCCGGTATGTATTGGATGCCGACTAAGTACACCTATATACCGTCTTTGGTTGTGTTATAACATTTCGTTAACAGGAGGTTAATTTTTATTTATTTATTTAAAATTTTTATTAATTTTTTTTATTATATCATTAAGTGTCGGTATATTTTTTTATTTCTAGAATTATTTCCATTTATATACCCGTTAATATTTTCAATCTTAATGACATTGAAACCAAATATTGAGTAGTAAAAAGATGTATTAAACTCTGTAATTACTTTGAAAAATTTAAGAAAGACAAAAATCCATGTACTACATATTTCTATGCTAGACATACCCAGGTGAATATAGACGTAAAAAAGTTGTCATGTATGATGTCATGATGTGTCTATACCTTTTTGGTGTCTATGTCTCCCGGTCGATATTTAAGGTACACCCACGAGGTGACGTACATCCCGACCACGGGGATTGGGGCTACGATAAGTTTCCAGTTGATATAAATGTTTAGATAAACTATTTCCTATGACTCCTATATATCTTTTAAGGATTTTGGATGTTCTTTTGGTGGGGTTAAGTTTTTGTCCTGAAGGGATCGTCAGGTCACCAATTCTGAGGTACGAAGTTGACGTTCCCCACACCCAAGTTAAGGACCAACCTCTTGATTCTAGGGTGTACGGTACACCACAGTGGTTTTTAATCTAAATTTTTTTGTCCCCGTTTCCTGAACTTGTCTGTAAAGAGGGCTCTTTTATATATCTACCGGTTATTCGTACTCTTTTCTATGAGTTACGGGGAATAATAAACTTTTTACGATTAGTTTTGATGTTACTCTATACTGGAGTTCGAGTAATCCTTCCTTTAGCGTTTGGTGAGGTCATAAGAACGGACCTTTTAGGGTGCCTACCTCTTCGGACCGTCGTACCCCAGCGTTTCTCAGCCTGTGCTGATTCGTTGAAGTGAAAGAAAGAATAGTTTTTTTGTCTTCTGTCCACATCAGTTTCTACACCTCTTTAACTTTAACACCCTTACATTTTTACTACTAACGTCGGTACTTTGATTTTTTGCGAATGAGGAACCTTCCCTTCAATACTGGTTGGATCTATCGTATAATTTTTCGTGTCTGTAATGAAACGGTTGTTTCCAGGTAGATCAGTTCCGATACCAAAATGTCACCAGTACATACCTACACTCTCAACCTGACACTTCTTCCGACTCGCGGTTTCTTGACTACGAAAACTTGACACCACAACCTCTTTTGAGAAGTCTCAGGGAACCTGACGTTCCTCTAGGTTGGTCAGGTAAGACTTCCGATAGTCGGGACCCTAAAGAAACCTTCCTTACTACGATTTCGACTTTGAGATTATGAAACCGATGGAGTACGTTTCTCAACTGAGTAACCTTTTCTGAGACTACGACCCTCCCTAATCCCCGTCTTCCTCTTCCCCTGCTGTCTCCTACTCTACCGACCTACCGTAGTGGCTGAGTTACCTGTACTCAAACTCACTTGAGGTCCTCAACCACTACCTGTCCCTCCGGACCGCACGACGCTAAGTACCCCAGAGTTTCTCAGCCTGTGCTGACTCACTGACTTGACTTGACTTGACTTTTTGCCATGTTGACAATACTTTTTGTGATATGACCACGGAGTTTTTTATTTTTATCTTAATGGTTCACTAGGTCGTTAAGGTGAAGACTCATATATGAGTTTTCTGGACTTTCGTTCCAGAACTTCTCTATGAACATATGGGTGCAAGCATTATTGTAATGTTTCCGATTTCGTACTCTCGTTGGGTTCATTGGTGTCTGTCTATTTATTCGTCTTGTACCACAAATGTATATTACCTCATAATGAGTGGGTAATCTTCTTTCCTTTAAAACTGTGTACCATTGTTGTGTATACTTTGGAATTGTGTAATATGATTCATTTGATTTATCTCTGTCTTTCATCTTACTATCAACGGTTCCCAACCCCAATCCTCTCTTCTTTTAGTCAAATAACCTATATCAAAGTCAAAATGTTCTACTTTTCTCGATACTTCTACCTATTACCAACATGTTGTAAAATTTACATAAATTGTGACGACTGGACATGTGAATTTTTATGCATTCTACCATGTAAAATACATATAAAGCGGTGATAAAAAATTCCGTTTTGTCTCGAAAAGTCTATATGTTTTCGATTTCTTAAGTAGAGGTGGTCTGGTCATTCTTATAATTTCTACCGTACAGGATGTGTTTCTTCCGAAAGGACTATCAAGTCGACCATTTCTTAAGCGGCCGTCACGTCCTCTGAGACCAAACTAAGGACCCAGGTTTTCTAGGAGACCTTTTCCCTATCCGATGGGTGATGTCAGAAGAACCCAAAGGGACCACCGAGTCGACGATCTCTTAGGTGAACGTTACGCCCTCTGGACCTAAGCTAGAGACCTAACAGTTCTAGGGGACCTCTTCCGTTTCCGATGGGTGAGGTCATAAGACCGGACCTCTTAAAGAACCTGACATATCAAGTACACCAGTGTTTCTCAGCCTGTACTGACTCACTGAAAGTGAAAGTGAAAAGTCTTTCTTCTTTTTAATGTGGTGCACCTTTAGTTCCATTTGGGTTTCTTTACTCCCGAAGGGACCACCGAGTCTACCATTTCTCAGATGGACGTAACGCCCTCTGGGTCCAAACTAGGGACCCAGTTCTTCTAGGGGACCTCTTCCTTTACCGTTGGGCGAGGTCATAAGAACGGACCTTTTAGGGCACCCACCTCCGTGGACCGTCCGATGTCAGGTACCCCAGGGTTTCTCAGTCTGTGCTTACTCACTGAAGTGAAAATGAAAGTTTCCTTACTTCTCGTGTTCTTTACATTTATAGACTCAATGGTTGATATATGTATGACAGAAAGTTGAAGTTTAGACTAAAAAGAGACGGAACAAAAACAATAGATATTTATGAAGAGGAAACAGTGGACCGTCACAATTGAAGACTGTTGTCTACCGTGGTTTTCTTATGAGACCTTTCTTGCCCAGGAGAAGAGTAACGTGACACGAGACGAACGAGGTCACCTCCGGTCACCAGGTACTCTGTCAACTACCGGGAGAGGGGTCCACGGGTGAGGGGCGGTCCGAGTCGCTGTGTGTATGGTGAGGTGACCACCAAAAGACGAGTCTGTGTGTGTGTGGGGGCGTCCGTCAAAGGATAGTCTAGACCAGTCGAGGGATCTCCCATCGTTTCCCTCGTGCAAAGTCGTCATGAGGTCCCTCGTCCAAAGGGTCTCTTAATACGGTTATGAGGTCCGTCGAAGAAGAGTCCAAGTCTTTAACCAAAAGATCGTTGAAGACAGTCGTGGGCTCCTTCCGAAGGAGGGACGGTCGTTTTTAGACGTCGTGGATTTTAAAGAAATCGTAGATCGTCGTGTGTTGGGAGAGGTTTTAGACTTAGAGTCGGGACTTCCGTAGAAGTTTAAAAAGGTAGTGACGATGAAACGGAGTCAGGACGTCGCTCACCGACGAGGACAATGGACGATCAGACATTTGAAATTATAAGAGAAAACGGGAATTCTCAATTAAGAGACGATGACCAATTATTAAGAAATGTGATTTGAAAAGGATAAGTTGAATGAAAAACCAAAGACTAGAGACTGATTATGTCCCATCCATTACCGTCACAAGTGGCATCTGTCTAGGTGTTTCTACTCTAGACCTCTGACCGAACTAACACCTCCGATCATTAGGGACCGTGTGTCACGGTAATCTCAACAACATCAATTGACAATTCCGTCATTACTACTCAATCTAGGTAGAGTACATTGTCTCTAAATACTCTACCTAAGAGGTTCACGAGAAGTCGTCAATGTCTTATTGTTCAAGTCCAGGTAATTGAGAGTTTAGTTTAGTGTCAGACTCTTTGTCTCGTGAAAGTACTACCATAAAAATTTTTTCAGAATTAAGAATATTGGTATCCAACTTCCCGAAGGGACTACCGAGTCGACCATTTCTTAGGCGCAAGTTCAACTCTCTGTACCCAGACTATAGACCCAACCCTTCTAGGGGACCTCTTCCCTTTCCGATGGGTGGGGTGTTAAGACCGGACCTCTTAAGGTGCCTGACATACCAGGTACCCCAGGGTTTGTCAGTCTGTGTTGACTCACTGAAAGTGAAAGGATCGAACCATAACGATTTTTATTTTACGTTTTATATTGACACGTTTGTCGACTTGATGTTAATAGTGTATTCAAGTGTCAGTTTGGTTAAGATTACACTTTCATTCCCGTTACTGATCCTTTTCTTACCTAGGAATTTGGACCTTACCCTTGTACACTAACTTGGTCTTACTTTTTCTGTTTAAAGTTTGGAGATCATCTTATTGAATGGTAGGACATACATTCTTGTCGGAAGGAAAAGAACTTATAGACACTGTAGGAATATACTGTGTTTACTGAACGTTCTTCTACAATTAAAAGAAGTTCTAGTTGGTGTTGGTTGGGACAACAGTGAACTGGGTGTTCAACCAACGTCATTCTGTGTATGTGTGATACTGGGTTGTCCTTTCTTTAATGTACAGGTTTTACGGTTCTGAAACGATTGTATATTTCCGTTTTTGGACCCTGACACACTTTTATCTACGATTTCCATAATCTGGTTCCTCTAATATATTAAGTAATTTTACTGACTCTACTGATGTCTAAGTCTTACATTACACGATCGACACGTCGACCTCCACCGAGATGACCGAATCGACAACCAAATTTGAATATGAGTTGTTGTCGACTATTAGTAATCCCTTTATGTTTAGTTTTGATGTGATTGTTACTTCTACATTATTTCAAATTTCTCTGACTCTATAGTTTCAAGGTGACCGTAATACATCCTCTCCTTTAGGTTTCCGAGTCCCTCTGTCCTTGTAGTACGTAAATAGGAGACGTTGGATGTGTGGATAATGGGTTGATGTAAGAGACTCCTCCGGGTCTCCTGTGGTGTGGTCACTCTCCTCGAGTCGTGGACCTCTTCGACGCACCGCCGAGAGGAAACCTTCAGTCTATACCTTCGGTCGGGTGACTCTACCCCGGGGTCCGTCGTTTCCGGTGCACCGTTGTGAGTTGGGGTTCTCTTCCCGTCGTCACTCCGTGGTCATTAGTCTCACGGACCGGACGTCCTCGGACCGTCACCGATTGACCAGTGTTACTAAGATCGTTACTTTATGTGACCGTCACATTAGATGGATGGTCTTTTTACAGATTTAGACCACCGGTCTTTGACTGAATTCCGTAGTCTCACCTTCAATTCCTGTACACAGGTCAAAGGTCTGGTTCAATCAATTGTCTGAGTAACCGAGAAAAAATAATTCTGAATAACTAACTAAAAACCGATGTCACCCCGAGACAACGACGTCCGTTCGAAAGAGGTCAACACTTCTCGTCCTCAATGAGAAGTGACACGGAAGAGTTGGACCGTCGAAGAGAATAACACCGAAGGGCCTACCGTGTCACGATTTCTTAGGTGGACGGTTACATCTCTGTGTTCTCTACGTCCGAGTTAGGGACCCAACCCTTATAGGAGACCTAATCCTTTACCGTTTGGGGAGGTCATAAGAACGGGCCTTTTTAAGGTACCTTTCTCCTCGGGCCGTCCGATGTCAGGTGTCCCAGAGTGTCTCAACCTGCGTTGACTTGTGTGTGAGAGAGAGCACCTCACGCCCGAGATCCCGTACCCCGAAGTCATCGACGTCGTGTACCCGAGTCTTGGACACCGAGTGTCTGAGGTTTCGCGTTCAAGTCAGCAACACCGTGTGTCCGAATTAACGGGGTTGTGTCCACCCTAGAAGGGTCTGGTCCCCAACTTGACCATAGGGAACGTAACATTCTGTCTAGGAATTGGTGACCTTTTGATCCCTTCAGGGGGTGACGGAGAATTAACACCCCTCTAAACCAAGAGAACTCCTTCCTGAGCCGTGGTAATGGTGTTCACCACCACCACCACCAAATCACCGATTCAGTATAAGTTGAGAAACGTTGGGGTGACTGATTTCGGGGTCGTCCGAGGAGACAGGTACCCTAAAGGGGTCGTAATGAACTCACCCAACGGTAAAGGATTAGGTGCCCTAGGAGGGTTGGGTCCCTAGTTTAGGTACACAGGACGAACCGTCCACCTAAGAAATGGCGACTCGGTGGACCCTTCGGGGATTGTGTTGGTATTTAGAAGGAGGTTCGGAGGGGAGTCTATCTACGTGTCGGTGAATCATTTCCTCACCAAAAGTTAGTCCCCGTTAAAGGGAAGGGTTTAGATCTTTTATACCGTCACAGACCTCCGTAAAAACCAATAGTGTTGATCCCTCAAGTTGACTGTGGATCACCCATGTCCAGTTCCTACGACGTTTTGTAGTTGTTACATATGTTGTCGGTGGTGTTGTTTCTTAATGGACCCGAATTTTCTGGGATGTACTAGATCTGTCAAGAGAGGGACTAGAGAAGGGACTGACAAGTGGTGGATCGAGAGAGTGGAGGTTGACGGACAGACTACAAGTATTTTGTGCGTGTCATGAGGAGACGGAGTCTCGCTGACGGGAGCAGCGAAAGGGAGAGGGTATTACAAGAAGGAGAGTCTCTGGACATACCCAAAGAGTAAATGAAGTCTAAAAACGAAATTACGGGGACAAATTTTGACATTACGGGGAAGGTGATGTCGTATGACACAGGGTAAAATTATTGTAACTCAAAAGGGTAGGTCCTTGTACTATATAATGAGATAAAAAAGGTTCTCAGTAGTTTCGTGTCACCAATGTCCCTGAAGGGACCGTCAGGTCATCAATCCTGACGGGTGAGGAAAAAAAGAAAAAAAAACCGGGGTAGAACACCGAATATCCTAGGATCAAGGGGTTAGTCCCTGACTTGCACCCGGGAACCGTCACTCTAGTGTTTGAGGATTGATGACCTAACGGTTCCTTAACGAGATTTATAAAAGAAATGTCATACGACGACGACGACGATTCAGTACAGTCAGCACAGGTTGAGACGTACTGGGGTATCTGTCTTCGGGAGGTCCGAGGAGACAGGGACCCTAAGAGGTCCGTTCTTGTGACCTCACCCGACGGTAAAGGAAGAGGTGACGTACTTTCACTTTTCCCTTTCACTTCAGTAAGTCAGCACAGACTGAAAATCGCTGGGGTACCTGACATCGGATGCTCCGAGGAGACAGGTACCCTAAAGGGTCCATTCTCATGACCTCACCCCCACGGTGACGGAAGAGGCAGAAATGTCATATCGAGACGAGTATAGGGTTCGACACTATACCGTACAAGAGTAACGATATAAGAAAAACAATGATTCCACATTAATTGTATATTGTGGTAATAATATGAGAGATTTGTTGACTTCAATCAATATTGAATAAATTGGGTTCTCAACAAATTTTCAAAATTTTAAAGGTTTGTCAACCTGACAAAATTAACTGTGAGATGAGTAGAGTCAAAATTACGTAATACCAGTTTCTTACATTAGAGATTTAAAATTCCAAAATTTTAAACGTTAGAAGAAGTTTCATATTTAATACTAACTAAAGATATTTGCAAGGTACTCTCACATTTTTCTTCCGTTACAGAGGGGTAAGACATGGTCCAAGTTAATTTGATGTTTGGAGATTTAATATTCGGAGATTTGGTAAATTTAAGAACAAAGTATATGAAGTTCCGAAAAACTATGTATTTTTAAGTACCGTTAATGTAAGAGTTTCACTTAATATAAACAATACTTATTTCAGTCTTTAGACACCGTCTATTAGTAAAAAATGTATCAAAAGGAAATTATAATTTTAAGACTAAAACGACGTATACGAAATATATGTCAAAATAAAATTTTAAAAAATCTAAAGAATACTCGTTGTAGTTCATCTCGAGTATAACTTGTTCTCTTAGAAATAGTGGATTGGAAAAATTTACCAGAGGTTTCCTCAGGTTGGTACTTACGCGTTTTACGAATCCTGTGTCTAAGGGTGTGAGTCATCTTTGAAGTCTCTTGAGAGGATTTAGATGTTTGATTCTACTATATTGAAATTTTTCAAGATCCTTAAGGGACCCTCGGGTCACCAATCGTGAGGTGTGAAAGTGACGGTTTCCGTACCCAAGTTGGACACCAGTCTCTTGATTGTAGAGCGTTCGTGTCAGCTTTTTTTCTAATAGTTCACAATACAAGAGATTTATGATAAAGGGTGATTCTCCCTAGTCCTGAGGTCCGTCTTTACCAACTAAAGTTGTACGACGACGAAGTAACAAGTCGATGTTTCAGTACAGACTGAGGAAGGTACGGTTCGAAGGGACAAGAAGTGGTAGAGGGTCTGAATCGAGTTTGAGTACAGGTAACTCAGCTATTACGATAGATTGGTAGAGTAGGAGAGTAAGAGACGATAAGAGGAGAGGAAAACGGAATTTAGTAAGGGTCGTAGTTCCACGAAGTACAACGTAGTTTTTCGTTCATTTAATGGTTTCTGATGACTTCAGTACTGTCTTACTGAGTTCCCGATTGACTTCTAAAATGACTGGTTTCTACCATGTTGACTGCATGCGGTCGAGAAGAGTCAAGTAAAGTCAGCGGGTTAGCACAGGTTGAGAAACATTGGGGTACCTGACGTTGTACGGTCCGAAGGGACAGGTAGTGGTTGAGGGTCGCGAACGGGTTTGAGTGCAGACAACTCAGTCACTACGGTAGGTTGGTAGAGTTGGAGACAGCAGGGGAAGAGGCGGACGGAAGTTAGAAAGGGTCGTGGTCACAGAAAAGATTACTCAGTCAAGAAGTGTAGTCCACCGGTTTCATAACCTCGAAGTCGAAGTCGTAGTCAGGAAGGTTACTTATAAGTCCCGATTAAAGAATGTCCTAACTGATCAAACTAGAGGAACGACAGGTTCCCTGAGAGTTTCCCAAAAGAGGCTGTGGTGTTAAGTTTTCATAGTTAAGAAGTCTCGAGTCGGAAGAAATTCCAGGTTGAGTGTGTCGGTATGTATTTATGACCTTTTTGGTATCGAAATGTCGAAACTGATATACCTGGAAACAACCGTTTCATTACAAAGACGAAAAATTACTGCACCAGATCCAGACAGTATCAAAAAGAAGGTTCCTCGTCCACAGATAATTAAAGTACCGACGTCAGTGGTAGAAGTCACTGAGACCTCGGGTTTCTTTGTTTCAGGTAGTTACAAAGGTAACAAGGGGGTAGATAAACGGTACTTCATATTATGTCATGTTATTTGTTATGTCTTTAGGTAAAAACTACTGAATGGTCCTATCGAGGGAGTAAGGGGGTGGGTGGGTTTTTTGTTGGAAATGAACAGTAGACATCTTGGACACTCCCATAGTTGAATAAAAAAAATTACTGTTTTTTTTTTCTTAATTCGTAAATAGAACAGAAAGGACGTAATTGTTATAAAGTTTCGTTATTCTTTTGTTCTCTCAATTGACTGTTCCTTGATAATGTCAATTGTCTATGATGTCTTTATTTTCTTAGTCCTTTGATAGTAAAATATTGATGATTAACTTATCACTTAGTTCTTGATTAGTTACTTACTATTTTGGTAATCCAGTTTTGACTTCCTCTTGAAAAATTATAGACCTAATCCGACCATAGTGGACTGGATCCTACTTGTAGTACTTATCACTTCACGATGGAAATGACCACAGTATCTTTCTTGTGTCATGGTGGATACTTCTTCAGAAACGTTTTTTTTTTTTTAATTCGGACTTAGATTAGTATGAAGATTGTCGAATGTTCCTTGTATTCCCTACCTCCTTACACAAGTTACTGTGGTCCTATATTGGTCGTTTTGTGTCTTACATCCTTTACGGCATCTTGTTTAGTTTGTCATAGAAGATTTTTATTTACCGAAAAAAAATTGACTCTTTTCTAAATGACTACTTTTCTCCGACTTTTCTGTGTTGTTGGGTGTCTGAAACAAAATCGTTGTGTGTTTAGAATAAAATCGATGATTGAAAGACTTTGTCAAAGTTGTCAACTTGGCCCATAATTCACTTTGACTTTTTAATGATTGCTAAAACAATTCACGTTATTACCATAAATACCGAATAAAAGACATTTTTTCTCTGAGTAGAAAGTCTCTATGTATAAAATACATAATTATCCATTTTTCTTCATATAGGTCCTAAACGAAATTTTGTACTGTCCCTCCCCGAAGGGACCACCAGGTCACCGATTCTGAGGCACGAGACTTACGTCCTCCGGGTCCAAACTAGGGACCAACCTATTAAGCTAAGGTGTACGGGTGTTACTTCTAGTTTCTAGGACACACGACGTTGATTCTGGGCCACATTGGTTGATGAAATATATATATATATGTGTGTGTGTAAATGTGTGTACATTTAATATCCCTTTCTTTACACCCTCCTTATGTACTTTTTATTCCGTTTTTCGACTACTTAGAAATTTTTCTACTTACTACTTATGTACTCGTAATCAAATAGATGAGTGTAAATACAAGCTTTTAAAAGTATTGTTTCCAATTCGTTTCATCATTAGTTCATCTTTAGAGAATTTTCAACATAAGGAGTGTGATTTGTTCGGTAAAAAAGAAAATTGTGAGTGTGATTTGTTCGGTAAAAAAGAAAATTGTGAGTGTGATTTGTTCGGTAAAAAAGAAAATTGTTTGATAAACATGGCCTCCGTCACTAGTTCTTGTAGGGGTTCTCTTTTTTTACGTTTCTGTTTTACCAACAGACTCCTCCGGAATGTTTATCACTCTTTTCTGTTCTGTGTTTTCCGTTTCCTCTTTTCCTTTCTATATGAGTAGACTTACGTCTCAAGGTTTGTTGTCGTTCCTCTCTATTCTTTCGGAAGGAGTCGCTAGTTACGTTTCTTTATGTCCTTTTGTTATCTTGCCCCTTCTGATCTCTAGAGAAGTTCTTTTAATCTCTATGGTTCCCTTGTAAAGTAGGTTTCTACCCGAGCTATTTCCTGTCTTTACCATACCTGGATTGTCTTCGTCTTCTATAATTCTGTTCCATCGTTCTTATGTGTCTTCTTGATGTGTTATTATATAGAAGTATTGGGTCTATTGGTCCTACCGTACTAATGAGTGGATTTTGGTCCGTAGGACCACACACTTCAGTTTACCCGGAATCCTTTGTAGTGATGTTTATTTTTGATCACCTCCACTTCCTTAAGGTCAACTCGTTAAAGTATAGGATTTTCTACTATGACAGTTTCACGACGTGAGTTATACCGTCGTTTAAACCTTTTGAGTTGTCACCGGTGTCCTGACCTTTTCCAAAGAATAGTAAGGGTAGGGTTTCTTTCCGTTACGGTTTCTTACGAGTTTGATGGTGTGCTTACGTGAGTAAAGTATGTGATCTTTTCATTACGAGTTTTAAGAGGTTCGGTCCGAAGTTGTCATGCACTTGGTACTTAAAGGTCTACAAGTTCGACCTAAATCTTTCCGTCTTCTTGGTCTCTAGTTTAACGGTTGTAGGTGACCTAGTAGTTTTTTCGTTCTCTCAAGGTCTTTTTGTAGATGAAGACGAAGTGATTAGTACGGTTTCGGAAACTGACACACCCAGTGTTGTTAGACACCTTTTAAGAATTTCTCTACCCTTATGGTCTGGTGGAATGACGGAGGACTCTTTAGACATACGTCCAGTTCTTCATTGTCAATCTTGGGTTGTACCTTGTTAACTGACCAACGTCTAGCCCTTTCCTCATACAGTTCCGACATATGACAGTGGAACGAATAAATAGAATATACGTCTCATGTAGTACTCTTTGCGACCCGACCCTCTTCGGGTTCGACCTTAGTTCTGACACCCTCTTTATAGTTATTGGAGTCTATACATCTACTGTGGTGGGAATACCATGTTTCGCTTATTCTTGATTTTTCGGAGAATTACTTTCACTTTCTCCTCTCACTTTTTCAACCGAATTTTGAGTTGTAAGTCTTTTGATTCTAGTACCGTAGACCAGGTAGTGAAGTACCGTTTATCTACCCCTTTGTTACCTTTGTCACTCTGAAATGATAAAACCGAGATTTTAGTGTCGTCTAACACTGACGTCGTTACTTTAATTTTCTACGAACGAGTAACCTTCTTTTCGCTACTGGTTGGAGTCGTCGTATAATTTTTCGTCTCTGTAATGAAACGGTTGTTTCCAGACAGATCCGTTTCGATACCAAAAAGGTCACCAGTACATGCCTACACTCTCAACCTGATATTTCTTTTGACTCACGGTTTCTTAATTACGAAAACTAGACGCCACAACCTTTTCTGAAAACTCTCAGGGAACCTGATGTTCCTCTCGGTTGGTAGGTAGGACTTCCTTTGGTCAGGACTTATAAGTGACCTTCCCGACTACGTCTTCGACTTTGAGGTTATGAAACCGGTGGACTACGCTTCTTCACTGAGTTACCTTTCTGGGACTACGACCCTTTCTGACTTCCGTCCTCCTCTTCCCCTACTGTCTCCTACTCTACCAACCTCCTGAACTACCTGTACTCGAACTTGTCCGAGGCCCTCAACCACTACCTGTCGTTTCGGACCGCACGACGTCAGGTGTCCCAACGTTTCTCAGCCTGCGCTGACTCGGTGACTTTACTTGACTTGACTTTTTATTGATAAACCCCCGGAAAACAATAAGGAAAGTAGGTTGTTTACCGTTGTTTTGTTTCGTGTAGAAGAAAACCATTATCCGTCTCCTGGGAAAAAAGGAAAAATAGTACCAACTTATGAGAAAGTTAATTTCACTTTAATAAAAAGTATATATTTTTAGTCATTCTTTTCATAAATGAAGAGGTTATGTATACAATCTTGTAGTTCGTACTTCTTATTGACTTCCAGTCATTTGTACGTATCAAAAAAATTTCATAGAAATCACCTCGTAAAGTTGAAACTGTATTTAAGTAGTTTTGAGTATACTTCTCGTATATTTTTTCGTTTTTTAAATGATACAATATAACCTTAAGTTCTTGAAGACTTTTGTAGTATTAGTTAAAGTCCTCTTATTTACCTGACTTGGTCTCTTTTTGATTTTGTTTGTAAACGAAGAATTTATTAAGTTCGTGGTGTGTCTTTACCTTTCCTTTTCTCATTATAAGTGATGATCAAAGACCGTTACTAAACTTTCGGAAGGTACTGTTCTAGAAACGAGAATGAGAAAGGAAACGAAAATCTTTAGTGGTGGATTACATGAAGTACACGTGATTGGATGACTTTGGATGATTGTCTCAATCTGACAGAAAGAAAGGTAAGATAGGTATTCCTTTGTGTTTGACAACAATGACGATTCCTAGTCCCCGTTTAAGGTGTCGGTTACCAAGGATAAGACGTGAGAAGGTGAAAGAGGGGGTATAAGATGAAGTTTTCCAGACCCTGTCTGTCTTTGACCTACTGATAAACACATAACATTTCTCCCCTCCTCCCACTTAAGGAAGTCCCCTAAGACTTTTTATGTGGTACCAAAAATAAGAAGTTAAACAATTACACCATATAATGTAACTAACTAAAGACCTATAACTTTTTATGAATATAGGTACTCTTTTTAGGGTGAACTAGTCACACATACTAGAGAGTTTATATAACAACCTAAGTCGAACGTTCATAAAACAACTTCTGATAAAACGTAGATACGAGTAGTCACTATAATCAGACCTTAAAACAAAAAAACCACACTATTTACACAGACGAAACTCATATTCCCACTACCGCCGGAGTATTTTACTGAAGTCTTTACAAGGAAGGAGACGTTAAAAAACTTTCTGAAACTCTTCTTGTCTACAATTGAGAAGGGATTTACAAATCATCTTAAGTGACCACTTCGGTAGACTAGGACCTGAACAGACAAAATTGATGACTAAGTCAAAGTCATGACTATTGACCAAACAAGTATAAAAGACAAAGAAGGACAAAGTCAGAGTCCTCGAATATAGAAAGATTCTTAGACAGGTGGAAAAGATGGAAAAGATTCGACAGGTGAAATGACCGCGTGACGACAAGTGTCATCAGAGAATCCTGGGAAACATAAAGACACCTCAGGCAAGATTGAAGTGGAAAAAGTAGACTAAAATGACTAAGCTCGAGAGAGGGAAAAAAAGAACTACTCAGACCCATTGACAAATAGTTGAAACAGATGGTAAAGCTTCTTGATCGAAAATTAAAGTAAATAGAAGAGATGACGAAAAATAACGTCTCCTTCCTTGTGGAGACGGTTGTCGTCCGTTTCTATAGTGTGTGTTTTTTATAATGTCCGGTTATAGTGACTAAGATTAGAGGTTCGATCCCAAGTTGGCTCTTGAAGGTCTACAAGTTCGACCTAAATCTTTTCCGTTTCCTTGGTCTCTAGTACAACGGTTGTAGGTGACCTAGTATCTTTTTCGTTCTCTCAAGGTCTTTTTGTAGTTGAAGACGAAATGACTAATGCGGTTTCGGAAACTGACACACCTAGTGTTGTTTGACACTTTCGAGAAGTTCTCTACTCTTATGATCTGGTGGAATGGACGGAGGACTCTTTAGACGTACGTCCAGTTCTTCGTTGTCAATTTTGGCCTGTACCTTGTTACCTGACCAAGGTCTAACCCTTTCAACATACAGTTCCGACATACGACAGTGGGGCGAATAAATTAGATATACGTCTCATGTAGTACTCTTTACGGTCCAACCTACTTCGTGTTCGAGCTTAGTTCTAACGACCCTCTTCATAGTTATTGGAGTCTATACGTCTACTATGGTTGGAGTACCGTCTTTCGCTTCTTCTTGATTTCCCGGAGAACTACTTTCAGTTTCTCTCCCTTTTCCGACCGAATTTTGGACTATAAGTTTTTTGCTTCAAATGCCGTAGGTCAGGGTAGTGAAGTACCGTTTGTCTACCCCTTTGTTACCTTTGTCACTGTCTGAAAGAAACCCGAGGGCTTAGTGACGTCTACCATTGGCGTCGGTACTTTAATTTTCTATGAACGAGGAACCTCCTTTTCGATGCTGGTTGGATCTGTCGTATAATTTTTCGTCTCTGTAATGAAACGGTTGTTTCCAGGTATATCAGTTTCAATGCCAAAAAAGTCATCAGTACATACCTACACTCTCACCTGAGATTTCTTTCGACTCGTGTTTTCTTAACTACGAAAACTTGACACCACAACCTCTTCTGAGAAGTCTCAGGAAACCGGACGTTCCTCTAGTTTGGTCAGTTAGAATTTTATTTTAGTCGGGACTATAAGTAACCTTCCTTACTACTACTGACTTTGAGGTTATGAAACCTTTGGACTACGTTTCTTGACTGAGTAATCTTTTCTGGGACTACGACCCTTTCTAACTTCCGTCCTCCTCTTCCCCTGTTGTCTCCTACTCTACCAACCTATAGTAGTGACTGAGTTATCTGTGCTCAAACTCGTTCGAGACCCTCGGCCACTGCCCGTCTCTTTGGGTCGTAGGAAGTCAGGTACCCAAGCGTTTCTCAGTCTGTGTTGACTCGTTGACTTGACTTGAATGTGACTGCTTGTCGTCTACGTTTTTAGGAGTTGTTTTATGATCGTTTGGTTTAGGTTTTTATGTAATTTTCCTAGTATGTAGTACTATTTCACACTAAATAGGGTCCTTTCGTTCCTAAAAAGTTATAGGTTTCTAGTTATACTATGTAGTATAATTGTTTGATTTCTTATTTTTGGTATTCTAGTAGAGTTATCTACGTCTTTTCCGCAGACTATCTTGAGTTATAGGTGACTTTTATTGAGAGATCTTTCGTCCGTGTCTCCCTTGTATAGAGTTGTATTATTTCCCCTGTATATTGTTTGGATACCGGTTGTAATGTGAGTTGCTACCTTTCAAGTTTCGTAAGGAAGGTTCTGGTCTTTGTTCTGTTCCTTCCTGTGAAAGTGGTGGCAATAAGTTGTCAAACCTTTCAGGATCGGTGTCGTGAGTCTTTTCTTTTTATTTCCTTAGGCTTACCCTTCCTTCTTGATGTTGATAGTTACAGACGTCCATTGTCGTATCATATCTGTCTTTTAGGATCTCTACGGTAGTCTTTTGATGATCTTGAGTAGGCACTTAAACCATTTCAATGGTTTATGTTTTAATTGTATGTCTTCGGAAAATGTAAAGATGTGTGATTGTTGTATAATAGTTTTTGTATCTCTTTGTTAAGACGAATGGTGACGTAGTTTTTGTTATTTTATGGATCCTTATTTAGATGGAGTACTCCGTTTTTCGAACATGAGGTTTTTGACATTCTGTGACTACTCTCTGTAACTTCAGTTGTGTTTACCTTTCTATATGACACAAGAACCTACCCTTTTTAGTTATGACAATTTTTATTGGTTTGATGGGTTCCGTTAGATGTCTAAGTTACGTTAGGGATAGTTTGATGGTACCGTAAAAAGTCTCTTGAACTTGTTTATTAAAATTTGAAACATGTCTTTGTGTTTTCTAGGACTTATCGGTATTGTTAGAACTCTTGCTTCTTATTTCGACTTCCTTAGTCTGATTAAGTCCGATATAATGTTTCGATACCATTAGTTTGAGTTTAATGGTTTGGTCTGTGATCTAGTTACCTTCTCCTGTCTTCCGGGGCTTTATATGAGTATACGAATGCAGGCTGGTTAGATACTGTCTCCTCCGTCCTTACATGACACCTCTTTTCTGTCGGAGAAGTTGTTCATTACGACCCTTTTGACCTGTCGATGTGCACTTTCTCACTTTAGTCTTGTGAGGGATTGTGCTATGTGTTTTATTTGAGTTTTACCTAAGTTCTGGATTTGCATTCTGCCCTACGATATTTGAAGATCTCCTCTGAGTCCGTCTTGTGAGAAACTGTATTTCTCCCTTAATTGGATTTACACGTGACCGTCTACTTACGTCTTTGGTCTACGCTACACACGTACACGCGGACACACACATGCACACACGCGCACATATATTTTTGTGTATTTTCTTATAATGAGTCGGTATTTTGTCTTACTTTATTACAGTAGATGTCGTTATACTTACTAGATCTTTGAATGTTAGACTTTTCTACTATGTCTACTTGAATAAATGTTTTGTCTTTATCTGAGTGTCTGTATCTTTTGTTCAAATACCAATGGTTTCTCCTTTTCCCTCCTTACTATTTAATCCTTTCACCCTAATTGTCTCTGTGTGAAGAGATATAATTTATTTGTTGATTCTGAGTAACATACTGTGCACTTTGATACAAGTTATAGAACATTAATTGATATCACCTTTTCTTTATACTTTTTTATCTATTTATGTACATATTGACTCAGCTAGACGGTATGTGGACTTTGCTTGTGTGGTGACATTTAGTTGATATTAAGTTATTGTTCAACGAAAAAAACTTTGTTGTTGTTGTTGTTTTTATGTAGTACTACACAAGAGAACCCAGGAAACTGTGCTAGATGTAGGAATAAGTTTTTTAATTTAAACACAGACACACACATAAGTGGGTGAAGTTAGAGTTAAAGATGAGAAACTTTTTATGAATTCTTATACTTCAACTCGGTGTCTGATCCTTTTTTATAAACGTTTTGTGTATAGTTCATTTTCTAAACGTAGGTTTTATGTTTTTGTTGAGAATTTTACGTTGTATTTTGTGATATACTGGGTCGTTAGGGTGTGGATAAATGGGTTTCCTTTACTTTTACATACACATATGTTTTTGGATATTCGTTCTTCCAGTCTGACAACAAAGGATAACTTTTCCTTTACAATAACAAGGAAATGAGTCACAGAGGATGACTTCTAAGTGTAGACTTTAATGAAAATCTTAGTCACGATCTTCTATGGCCAAAAAATCGTCTAAGTTATTACAGACGAGGTGAATTATTACCGTGTATGTATGGATTAGCATAAGAGAGTAGTTAGTGTAATCTTAATAGATGTAAAAGCATGATACCAAAAATAAAGAAAATTAGAAAAGAGGGGTATGTAGAAAAATATTTGACGGAGTTTAAGTAACAAGTAATACTTGTTCATATTTCTTTAATGTGAGTTGTATTGTTCGAAAAAGGAGTAATTAAGGAAGACCCTTTTTTCCCCAAAAAGGGGTAAACATATGAAACGAAATTTAAAAAAGCTTTTTCGATTCACAATATCATATAGGGACGTTATTATGTCACGAATCCTTTTTTTTTTTAGATATCCGTCCCTGAAAGGACCAAGAGGTCACCAATTCTTAGGTAGAAGGTTAATCCCCTGTACCAACTTCTTGATTCTAGAGTGTACGTACCATGTTAATTGAGGTGCGTGAGATCTCGGACTCGAGGTGTTGTGTTCCTCGGGCGTGATGTGTTTGTCTTCGGGTGTGTCGTGTTGTTTCTGGGTCCCGTCGGTTTATTTTTTGTGAATATCCGTTTATAAATAGTACTGAAATGGGTATTAGTGGTTTGTGATCTTTGTTATGTTGACAAAAAGTTGACCGTTCAACTGTCTAAAACCATGTAGGTGTTTTTCCTTACAATCAGTAGTTATTTTTCCTTGACGACTGAGTACGTTGTTATACCTATTGAAAGTTTACGTAATACGATTCACTTTTTGTTTTAAGTATTCCGACGTATAACATACTACAATGTACTAAAAGACTTTTACGTCTTAACGTCTTGTCTTTTGTCTAGTCCCATCTCCGTCCCCTTTCCGACCGACATTCCCTGTACTCCTTAAACCCCCAACTACCTTAACAAGACCTAGAACTGAGACAACTATCAAGTCATTCAATGTCTTACATAACATGTCATTTTTCTTATTTACAATGAGATATATCTTATGGAGTCAAGTCAGTCAAGTCAGCGAGTCAACACAGGCTGAGAAACGCTGGGGTACTTGACGTCGTACGGTCCTGAGGGACAGGTAGTGGTTGAGGACCTCAAGTGAGTCTGAGTGCAGGTATTCAGTCAGTCACTATGGTAGGTCGGTAGAGTAGGAGACAACAGGGGAAGAGGAGGACGGGGGTCAGGGAGGGTCGTAGTCTCAGAAAAGGTTACTCAGTTGAGAAACGTACTCCATCGGTCTCATGACCTTAAAGTCGAAATCGTAGTAAGGAAGGTTTCTTTAGGGTCCCGACTAGAGGAAGTCTTACCTGACCAACCTAGAGGAACGTTAGGTTCCCTGAGAGTTCTCAGACGAGGTTGTGGTGTCAAGTTTACGTAGTTAAGAAACCGTGAGTCGAAAGAAGTGTCAGGTTGAGAGTGTAGGTATGTACTGATGACCTTTTTGGTATTGGAACTGTCCTACCTGGAAACAACCGTTTCAGTACAGAGACGAAAAGTTGTACGATAGATCCAACCAGTATTGAAAGGAAGGTTCCTCATTCGCAGAAAATTAAAGTACCGACGTCAGTGGTAGACGTCACTAAAACCTCGGGGGGTTTTATTTGAGACTGTTACAAAGGTGACAAAGGGGTGGATAAAGGGTACTTCACTACCCTGTTCTACGGTACTAGAAGCAAAAGACTTACAACTCGAAATTCGGTTGAAAAAGTGAGAGGTGAAAGTGAAAGAAAAAAAAAAATTAAAAATAAAAATAAAATGAAAGTCAAGTCAAGTCAAGTCAGCGAGTCATCACAGGCTGAGAAACGCTGGGGTACTTAGCGTCGTGTGGTCCGGAGGGACAAGTAGTGGTAGAGGGTCTCAAGTGAGTCCAAGTACAGGTAGCTCAGACACTACGGTAGGTCGGTGGAGTAGGAGACAACAGGGAAAGAGGATGACGGGGGTTAGGGAGGGTCGTAGTCTCAGAAAAGGTTACTCAGTTGAGAAACGTACTCCACCGGTTTCATGACCTCAAAGTCGAAGTCGTAGTAAGGGAGGTTTCTTTAGGGTCCCAACTAGAGGAAGTCTTACCTGACCAACCTAGAGGGACATCAGGTTCCCTGAGAGTTCTCAGAAGAGGTTGTGGTGTCAAGTTTTCGTAGTTAAAAAGTCGCGAGTCGGAAGAAGTATCAGGTTGAGAGTGTAGGTATGTACTGGTGTCCTTTTTGGTATCGGAACTGATCTGCCTGGAATCAGCCGTTTCATTACAGGGCCGAAAACTTATACGATAGATCCAACCAGTATTGAAAAGAAGGTTCCTCATTCGCAGAAAATTAAACTACCGACGTCAGTGGTAGACGCCACTATGTTATGACATAACCAAAACGGTATGTGACTGTACTTAGACGGTGCCCACATGCTCAAGGGTTAGTACTTGGGGGGGAGGGTGGAGGGTGGGGTATAGTAGAGAGACCTAGTAGGGGCACGTGGTCGGGGTTCGTAGGACATAGGACATAGCTTGTATCTGACCGCTAAGCAAAGAATGTCCTATCATATGTACAAAGTTACGGTAAGAGGGTTTAGAAGGGTGGGAGAGGGAGAGGGAGTCCCAGGTTTTCAGGCAAGATGTGTAGACGCAGAGAAAACGACAGAGCGTATGTCCCAGTAGTAAAGGTAGAAAGATTTAAGGTATATATACACAATCATATGACATAACCACAAAAAGAAAGACCGAATGAAGTGAGACATATTAGCCGAGTTCAAAGTAGGTAGAGTAATCTTGACTAAGTTGACATAAGAAAAATTACCGACTCATTATGAGGTAACACATATACATGGTGTCGAAAGAATAGGTAAGTAAACGACTACTTGTGGATCCAACAAAGGTACAGGACCTATTTTTGTACCTTACGAAGTGCTTAAACGCACAGTAGGAACGCGTCCCCGGTACGATTAGAAGAGACATAGCAAGGTTAAAATCATGTACACGACGACTTCGCTCGTGAGGTGAAAGTAAAAGTAGTTCTCCGAAAAGTGAAAGACGGTATTCCCACCGCAGTAGATGTATAGACTCCAATAACTATAAAGAGGGCCGTTAGAACTGAGGTCGAACACACAGAAGGTCGGGTCACAAAGAGTACTACATGAGACGTATATTCAATTTATTCGTACCACTGTTATATGTCGGAACTACATGAGGAAAAGGATAAACCTTGGTCAGATAACAAGGTACAGGTCAAGATTGACAAGGAAGGACTGGACGTATATCCAAAGAGTTCTCCGTCCAGTCCACCAGACCATAAGGATAGAGAAAGTCTTAAAAGGTGTCAACTAACACTAGGTGTGTCAGTTTCCGAAGCCGTATCAGTTATTTCGTCTTTATCTACAAAAAGACCTTGAGAGAACGAAAAAGGTACTAGGTCACCTACAACCGTTAAACTAGAGACCAAGGAGACGGAAAAGATTTTGGTCGAACTTGTAGTCCTTCAAGTGTCAAGTGTATGACGACTTCGGACGGAACCTCTTAAAACTCGTAATGAAATGTCATACTGGATTTAGTTTAGGGAATACTAATATGTTACCTTCACTCTTTATCTAAATTCCCTGATCTAGACTATCTATCTCACGGACTACTTAATACCTGACTCCAAACACTGTGACATATCCTCTGTCCCTAGTTATGGTAGGGGTACCTTTTCTTTAGGTTTTCTCGTTTTACCGACAGACCCCTCCGGAATGTTTATCGACACTTTTCTTCTCTTCACTTTTCGTTTCCTCTTTTCCTTTCTATATTCGTAGACTTACGTCTCAAGGTTTCTTATCGTTTCTCTCTATTCTTTTGGAAGGAGTCACTAGTTACGTTTCTTTATTCTCCTTTTGTTGTCTTACCCTTTCTACTCTCTAGAGAAGTCCTTTTAATCTCTATGGTTCCCTTGTAAAATACGTTTCTCCCCGAGCTATTTCCTGTCTTTACCATACCTGAATTGTCTTCGTCTTCTATAATTCTTCTCCACCGTTCTTATGTGTCTTCTTGACATGTTTTTTCTAGAAGTACTGGGTCTATTAATACTACCACACTAGTGAGTGGATCTCGGTCCGTAGGACCTTACACTTCAGTTCACCCGGAATCTTTCGTAGCGATGCTTGTTTCGATCACCTCCACTATCTTAAGGTCACCTCGATAAAGTTTAGGACTTTCTACTACGACACTTTCACGACGTGAGTTATACGGTCGTTTAAACCTTTTGAGTCGTCACCGGTGTCCTGACCTTTTCCAGTCAAAAGTAAGGTTAGGGTTTCTTTCAGTTACGGTTTCTTACGAGTTTGATGACGTGTTAACGTGAGTAGAGTGTACGATCATTTCATTATCTTATGGAGTTATTTGGCATTTATATAAAAAGTGAACGGAAGTTAGTCATCAAAGTGAAGATCTCAATGTCTGTTTTTAATGTGTGTTAGTCTGAAGGGACCACCATGTCACCTATACTCGGACGGACGGCTACGTCCCTTGTGTCCAAGCTAGGGACCAGATCTTTCTGAGGTGTTAATGACTTCAGGTACGCGACTCTCGGGCAAGAGGCTTTGTTCTCTTCGGTGGAGTTACTCTTTCGTCACGTGGTGTTACTTCTCGTCTGGGGTGGACAGCGTTGATCTCTTTTGGACACTCGTTGTTGTTTCTGGGTAGTGTTGGTTTTTATTTTTAATTTTTTTTTTGAACATTTTTCAATGTATATTCCGACAAGCGAAATTTAGAAAAAGACATTGTTGAAGTTACTCTACGGTATATTAAGTGTAGTGTGTAGATTTCATGTGTTGGGTTACTCGTAATCATATGAGTCTGAATTATTGGTACTGATGTCAGTTAAAATCTTATAAAAAGAATAGAGTCTTTCTTTGGAGTTTGGGAGTGACCAGGGTCGTAGAGGGTGAGTCAAATCGGTCAAAGTCAAGTCAGCGAGTCAGTATAGACTAAGAAACACTGCGGTACCCGACGTCGTGTGGTCCGGAGGGAACAGGTAGTGGTTGAGGGCCTCGAAAGAGTTTGAGTACAGATAGCGCAGTCACTGCGGTAGGTTGGTAGAGTAGGAGACAGCAGGGGAAGAGACGGACGTAAGTTAGAAAGAGTCGTAGTCCCAGAAAAGGTCACTCAGTCAAGAAACGTAGTCCACCGGTTTCATAACCTCAAAGTCGAACTTGTAGTGAGGAAGGTTACTTATAAGTCGTGATTAAAGGAAATCCTACTTGACCGACCTAGAGGAGTATCAGGTTCCCTGAGAGTTCTTAGAAGAAGTTGTGGTGTCGAGTTTTCGTAGTTAAGAAGTCGCGAGTCGAAAGAAATATCCGGTTGAGAGTGTAGGTATGTGCTGGTGGCCTTTTTGGTATCGGAACTGATCTGTCTGGAAACGACTGTTTCATTACAGAGACGAAAAATTATACGACAGATCCAACCAGTGTCGAAAAGAAGGTTGTTCGTTCACAAAAAATTAAAGTACCGACGTCAGTGGTAGACGTCACTAAAACCTTGGGGGTTTTCATAAGAGAGTGACAAAGGTAACAAAGGGGTAGATAAGTGTACTTCACTACCCTGGTCTCCGGTACTAGAATCAAAAGACTTACAACTCAAAATTCGGTTAAAAAAGTGAGAGGAGAACATGAAAGTAGTTCTCCGAGGAATCAAGAAGAAACGAAAGACGGTGCTCCCACCACAACAGACGCATAGACTCCAACAACTACAAAGAGGGTCGTTAGAACTAAGGTCGAACACGAAGTAGGTCGGTCACATCGGAGTGAAAATTGTCCTTTTCTAAAATTTGTTGGATTCTTAACCTCCTATAAGAGTATAATACCAGATAGATATGGTGTCTAATAATGTTAATTTTTTTTAAAATTCAATATATCATAATGTTGAAATTTTATAACATTAAAATTTCGGTAATTTCAATACAAATGTTCGTATAAAAATTATTGTCTTGCTCACGAGTCCTATTTTTAAATCCAATTTTTTAGTCCTTTGTTAATACCGACTTATTTTGTACTAAAAAAATTTTCCGTGTTTTCGTTCTTTTCGTCGTACAGTTAGTTGTATCGACATAACTGTCTTAAATATAGGAGTAAGGTCTCCTACCTTGCTCTTCATCGACCTTGGTAAACCTATCCAGAAATCCGACATAGATTTCGGTACCATGAGTTGCTCCCCGGTAGTACGGGGAGTCCTCTGTAGACCGGTATGGACCTCCATAAAAGTCAAGAGTGTTACCCCTCAGTCACGATGACCGTACGTCAACTATTTCTCGTCCATATGACGATTTGTAGGTTTTATGTGTCCCGTTGAGCGAGATGGGGTATGTTTAATGGACCAAGTTTTGGAGTTGTCATAGTTTCAACTCTTTGAGACTACATAAGAAATGTCACTTCGACAATATATGATTAGTGTTCGTTAAATCTGGTCATTAGATTACATTCCTTTATTTTCAAATAAGGATAGAACCACCTTGGAGGTCCCGAAGGGACGACCAAGTCTGTCATTTCTTAGGTGGACGTTACACCCTCTGGACCCAAGTTAGGGACCCAACCCTTCTAGGGACTTCTTCCTTTGCCGATGGGTTAGGTCATAAGACCGGATCTCTTAAGGTACCTGTCTCCTCGTACTGTCCGATATGTCAGGTACCCCAGTGTTTCTCAGTGTGCTGACTCGCTGAAAGTGAAGTGAAGTGAAGGAAATAGAAGTAATGATTCATATAAGAAAACGTAAAAGGGTAGAGTCAACTACCACGGTGGTTTATAGATCGAGTAGGTCCACTTTTGGGTCTCCAGACGTCAGAATAAAGGGATAAGTTAGCTAGGTGTTCAGGGTGACGGAGGTAGAGGTTTTACATAGTGTTGGTTAAGAGTGGTAGAGATAGAAGGAGTTTGTTACTAATGGAAATGTGTTTTTAATGTGGTTCTCGGAGGATTAAGTAGGAGAAAGGGTAGCACGAGGGACTTCTAGTGGGATGTGTGTCCTTGATTTCCTTGGAAAAATTCTCTAGAATAAATCGAAGGAAAAGGCCATTCGCCGGACTCCACTGAGGATTTTTACCACGCGATAAGTGAACTGGGTCTTTTGGGGTGTTTTAGTACGTTTAGTTCTCCAAGTTTAGAAGCACATGTGAAATTCTTGTGAACACTTTGGCGGGTCCGGTATTTCCCATACGTATAGGTTTTTCGGTGGTTCATAGACTTCCTGCAGTGTAATTTCTTCGTCACACACGGCAAGGCGGCGATGTTGCCACCTCAACCGTCCACACGTGTCCGGTTTGTCGCCCCGACCTGAGTCCCAGCTACCGGGTTTTTCTCACGACTTAAAAATGATGTGTACGAGTTTTTACGTCTCTCATTACGACTTGAATTCCGGAATCTACATCTAAGAGACCAGTAACTCGTGTAGGTTCACTTGTTTCGGGGGTTCTACGCTGCGACCTGAATGTCTCGAGTGCCAGCCTAGTTGGGGATGTACTCGAGAGGGACTGTGTGACTCTACTAGGAATGACTTTTTCTTGTCTAACAAGGATTTGGTCTTCTCCTCCAACGTGTCTTCTTTTTCTATAGGGTCTTCTTTGACTTCTTTGTTTTTGAATACCGGGCCCTTATTTACGGTGTTTTTTATTTACGTTTATTTTCATTTTGACAACCAACAGAATTAATCATTTACATAAAGTTCGCAATTTTTTTTTTTAATTCTCTAGAATAAATTTTTGGTGTTCGACCGAAGAGTCTCTTTATAGATTATAACGAAGAAAGGTGGGGTTAATGAGTGATAGCATAATAGAATACGAGAGAATAAAAGAAGTGATGGACTTTAATAAAATGGATAAATAAAAGACAGAACGTGGGGGTGGTGGTCGTACTTGGAACAGAAAGAGCAAGTAGTAATAAAGAGGTCGTGGATTTCGGTACACAAGTCAAGTCACCGAGTCAGCACAGGCTGAGACTTTGGGGACCGACACACCGTGTAGAAGATATACACGACTTACTCGGTTCGACAGAATGTGTTTACAACCAGACAAACGAGACAACATCGGTTTCTGATTGTATTGTGACGTAGAGACGTCTTTCCTCTGACTTAGAGGACTTCACTTGATCAGGGTTACAATCAGTCGGTTTTCTGTTCTATAATGTCCAGTCCTACGATCTAGGAGTCTTCTTTCCTCGTTCCTTATTCAGGAAAGGGAGTCTAGAGTTTGACGAAGGTCCAAGGTTTCTTTTCTGTAGGAGATGAGTGATCTGTTATTCGACTTCCGAATCATCCATTTACAACGGGTAAAGAGGGTCTAGTTGGATACTTTTTCGGTCGATATAGACAAAGTTTAAAGGAGGATGATACGATGTGAAAATTGACGACAACAAGTCAGTGGGTCAATACAGGTTGAGACACTCTGGGTACTGGATGTCGTGTAGTCCGGAGGGACAGGAAGTGGTAGAGGGTTTCAATCGGGTTCATTTACAATTAACGGAATCACTACGGTAGGTCGGTAGAGTAGGAGATAATTATTTCAATTTTTGTTTGAAAATCATCAGGACACATTTTTTAGTATCGGACCAGAGTCGACATAACCCACCTTAATTCGTTTCTAAAACAGAGGTATAAACCCAACGTCTCGGGTTCGTCTTGGGGATGGTTCATTGTACTATCGTCGTTTCTATTGGTCTTTCTTTGAGAGGGTACTTCCTTTTCTTTTAAAGGTCCTACTCTCATTCTCGACACTTCGTTGCTTAAGTTTCGCATAGATTCCCTTAATCTTATCACTCCCTCAGTTGCAATGGAATGTCTACTTGTCTAAGAGTAAAGACTTCTATTTAGTCAGAGGTCACATATTTTACTTACCCCTTCTCCTTTGTCATCTAATTTCTTTCCATTTTGTTCTTAACATTTCCGTATCTTTCATTTTTCTGTTTCGTAAAATTCATGATCTTGATCCCACAACCGTCATCGTAACTTCAAAATTTTTAGTAAAGTATATTAGAGTTGTTCTAAATGGTTAAATTTGACCTAACTATTTCCTTTCCCTTCTTCGTTCTACTGAGTCTTCAGAGATTCGACCCACTATTATGTCCTTCTTTTTATCCAAGTCTTCCTTATCCCGTGATAAACCTTCTAATTCATGGACGGTTCCTATATCTCTTAAGGTAAAATCCATATGACTCAATCGTCATGAGTGTTCTGTAGTTTTACACTCAGTTTCGAATATAAACCTTTGTGACTAAAACTTAGGATCTCTGTTGTCTCTTCGTTTCCTTCCTTTAGTGTATTACATAAATTGTCCATTGTCGATTTTAGTGACATCTTCCCTAATGGGTTCTTTTTAGGTCGACTCCCTTGTTCTGGATGACCCGTTCGCTTTTTTCTCAGTCTCTACTGAGAAAACTTTTCTTAGTTAAGTTCTTTTCTTGGTACTCTTACGGTAGAATATGGATTCCCTCTTCAAAGTTCCTTTCTTACCCATTATCCCAGTCTACAAATTGTTTCTAGTTTTTTCCTTTCAAGACTTTTTCGTAGGTAGTCTGAACCACTAATAATCCAGTAAAGTCACTAAGATTTCTCTTAAAGTCACCATTTTGTCTTCCTTTTCGTATCCACACTGACTCCTCACTTACCCTTTATAAGTCGACTATGTTAGAGTTTTTGTGAGGTTTCAGTTTTCTGAACGGACTCAAGTCAAGGGTGAATTTTATTCAATAACCTCAATTAAGGTTCAGACTTCACCATTATATGTTCTACTCGGTTACTCGGATCCTTGTAGAAAAACCGGTTTTCCCCTCTGAGCTCCTGATAACCTTAATTCAGTTTTCCTATTTATGTTCATAAAATAATAAAAGATAACATTATATTTACTTTAGTAAAAAAATTAAAGGAAAACCCCAACAAGTAACGATCATATATCTTTATTTTGAATCAAGAAACATAAAAAAACATAGGACTTTAAAGAGTCTCCCGAACTAAAAATCTCCGAAGATGTATGTTCCAGTATAGGAGACATTTGTATCAAAATGAAGAAAGAAAAGTTAAACCTAGAAAATAAAGAAAGAACAGATTTACGAAACCGATTTTGAAGTATATGATGTGACCTTTCTTTACGGTTTTCCCGTAGAGACAGAATAAGGATAAGACTCCCCTTTAAAAAAGTCAGAAAGTAGTAGCTTATACTACAATCGATACTAAAAAATATATATTCGAAATAGTATAACTCTTTCAAAGGAAGATAAGGATCAAAGAACTCACAAAAATATTTTCCCACAACCTAGAAAAGTTTACGGAAAAAGGGGCTGTAGTTGTTTCGAATGGTACGAAAAGGGAAGTAGGATAGTCACACCAGATGATGAGACTGACTATGACGTCGTTTCCTCCACATTTTGGATGGGTCACTCCTTGCACATGTTTTGTAACGACTTTCTTTAATTCATTCTGGATTTACTTATCCTTCTACAGGGTACAAGTGACTAATGTTGTAAATTATCACGACCCTCCTTTGTATGATGAGTCCTTTAAGTGTCTAACTTAGGTTATGGATAGTTTTAAGGTTACCGTGAATGACGTCTTTAGTTGTTTTTAGGATTTGAAGAATACTTAAAATTTTTTTGGGTTCATTTCGGTTTTGTTAGATCTTTTTTTGTGTTTCGACCTCCTGAATATGAAAGGTTGAAGTTTGAAGAATGTTTGATGTCATTAGTTTTGTCCCTGAAGGGATCCCAAGGTTACAAGTTGTGAGTTACGACAGTGACGATTCCCGGTCCAAGTTAGGGCCAGGGACCGACCCCTTGATTTTAGGGTGTTCGGTACGTCCCTTCGGTTTTTGTTGTTGTTGTTGTTTGTGTGTTTGTTATTCCTTATTTAATCCTTAAACCCTAATTGTCTATGTGTCATGGTATATATTTTTACCTATTTGTTGTTTACGGACGATTTACCGTGTCCCTTGATATAAGTTGTAGAACATTATTGGATATAACCTTTTCTTAGACCTTTTCTTACATATGTATATATATACAAACACACATATTAAATTAGTGGGATGACATGTTTACTTATGACATTTAATATGAACCTTTTTTGTAGTTTGGGTGTTACTTGTATGTTATACTATTTATTTTAATTGTGACGATATACAATGTATACCTTCAACAATTCTCTTATTCAGGATTCTCAAGAGTAATGTTCTTTTTTGAAAAAAAGATTCAGACATAAACATACTCTAATATCTACAAGTGATTTGAATGTTACTATTAGTAAAGTACTACATACACTCAGTTTAGAGATATGACATATGGAATTTTAAGATGTTAGAACATACAGTTGATCTAGAGTTATTTTGATCCCCATTTTTGGTGTTTCTCTATGTGAAGTGTGGGTGGTCCTAGTGATAATGGTTTTCTTTTCTTGTTCATAACCACTCCTACATCTCTTTTGTCTTGTCCGTACTTAACGATCACTCTTACCTTTAGCTACGTCGAAGACAACTTTTCAAGCCACTAAGGAGTTTTGCTGTCCGTATTTTAAAGATATACTGGGTCGTTTAAGTAAAGATCTAGGGGTTGGTTTTTTACTTCCTTCCTTGAGTTTATGAACATACCGTTACAAATGTGGTCGTAAAAAGTGTTGTCGATTTTCCATCTTTGTTGGTTTCATGGTTGTCTCCCCTTGTCTATTTTGTTTTACACGGTATATGTATATTACCTGATAATAAGTCGGTAAAATTTTTTACTTCAAAACCGTGTAGGATGTTGTAATACGATACACTTTATTCGGTCTGTGGTTTCCAGTTTATGAATTCTAAAGTGAATATACTTTATGGATTTTGTTCTTCGTTTGTGTGGTTTCCGACCTCTTTTCCCGTTTCCTCTGAATGTGGAATTACATATATGTCTCTAAGACAAACCCTACTTTGTCACCACTGTCAATTACATAGTTTACGGTGACTTGGATATGTAAAATTTACTAATTTTAGTATGTGACCTTTAATATATGTAAAGTTCTGCGTTGTCTTAGTCTGTACCTTGTTATCAGACCAAGGTTTGACCCTTTGACAGTGGGACGAACAAATTGAATATACGTCTCATGTGGTACTCTTTGCGGGTCTCCTTCGTGTTTGACCTTAGTTCTAACGGTCCTCTTTATAGTTATTGGAGTCTATACATCTACCGTCTTTCGTTTCTCCTTGACTCCTTGGGGAACTACTTTCACTTTCTCCTCTCACTTTTTCAACCGAATTTTGAGTTATAAGTGTTTTGATTCTAGTACCGTAGACCAGGGTAGTGAAGTACCGTTTATCTACGTCTTTTTGTTACTTTTGTC
This sequence comes from Capra ibex, assembly GCA_006410555.1. NCBI lineage: Eukaryota > Metazoa > Chordata > Mammalia > Artiodactyla > Bovidae > Capra > Capra ibex. The sequence continues at coordinate 4,919,365 of SJYO01007492.1, read as the reverse complement.
ACTCTCTGAAATAAAAACTCCCGAGGTTTTAGTGACGTCTACCACTGATGTCGGTACTTTAAATTTCTGTAAACGAAGAACCTTCTTTTCGATACTGTTTGGATCTGTTGTATACTTTTTCGTCTCCGTAATGAAACGGTTGTTTCCAGGTAAATCAGTTTCGTTACCAAAAGGTCATCAGTACATACCTAAACTCTCAACCTGGTATTTCTTTCGACTCGTGGATTCTTAACTACGAAAACTTGACACCACAACCTCTTCTGAGAAGTCTCACGGAACCTGTCGTTCCTCTAAGTTGGTCAGTTAGGATTTCTTTTAGTCAGGACTTATAAGTAACCTTCCTTACGACGACTTCGAGGTTATGAAACTGGGTGTACTACACTTCTTGACTGAGCAACCTTTTCTGGGACTACGACCCTTTCTAACTTCCGTCCTCCTCTTCCCTTGTTCTCTCGTACTCTACCGACCTACCGTTGTGGCTGAGTTAACTGTACTCAAACTCGTTCGAAGCCCTCGACCACTACCCTTCGGACCGTACGACGTCAGGTACCCCAACGTTTCTCAGTCTGTGCTGACTCACTGACTTGACTTATGTATTCTTTAAAAATTTGATTAACAAATTTATATTTTATTAGTGGAAATTTTTCCTAAGTCCTTCATTTTCTAGTACGACATCCAATTTGACACCGGGGGTTTTCTAGACATATGGGTCTTAGAGTCTTACACTGGAAAAACTTTATTTGAAAAAACATCTATATTAATTGTATTTCTAGAAGTTTGCTTTAGTAGAAGCAAATCCCACCTGGGATTTAGGCTACTGTTAGTAGGAATCTGCCTTTTCTTGTTTGTCTTTCTCTTCCGACACACTTCTACCTCCCTTTCTGACCTTGATACGGTTTCCTGGTTTCTTGTACACCTCGGTGGTCTCCAATCTTCTCTGTTTCCTGAGAAAGGATCTCAGAAGTCTGTACCGTACCGGGACGACTGTGGAAGTAAAACCTGAAGATCGGAGGTTTTGATACGTCTTTATTTAAAGACAACAAAATTCGGTGGTTCAAGGAAACCTTGTGTCTCGGTACGACGACGTTATTTATAGATTTTTACACGTTAAACTCCCCCAAGGGACCACTGAGTCTTTTGTTACCGGTCGTTACGTCCTCTGTGTCCAAACCCAGTGAGTTCTGTCTACCTAGTACCACCTCTCAAGATTGTTTTCTACCAGGTGACCTCTTCCATTACCGTTTGGTGAGGTCATAAGAACGGAACTTTTCGGGTACTTGTTATACTCTTCCGTTTTTCTATACTGTGACCTTCTATTTAGGGGTCCCTTTCACAGGTTTTACGATGATCCTTTCTCGTCTCTTTTCGAGGTCTTTCTACTTCACCAACCCGGTTTCGCCTTTACTGTGAGTCCACACCTATACGGACCACCACTTTCAGGTTACGACACTTCTTTTATAACGTATCCTTGGACCTTACAGTCCAGGTGCTTAGCTCCATTCAACCTGTACCAGTTCATCCTCTACCGTTTTCCCTTGTGGTTGTAAAATCGTTAGTCAATTGATTTGACCTGGTCTTGTCCGCTTAAATTAAGTCTACTGGTAATATAGATGATGACACCCGTTCTTAGGGAATCTTCTTTACCTCATCGGTAACGTCAGTTTTTCTCTCGGGTTTTACGTCATGAATGTACGTCAGAGTTTTTGCTGTCTTACTAGAGACAACCAAGGGCTCCGTTTGGTAAGTTGTGGTGTCATTAGGTTCAGATCCGAGGTTAGTGATTACAGTTTCTTCGACTCAAACTTTCCAAGATGCTTTTAGATGTTTTGGAAGATCTTGTAGTTTTTTTCTACAAGAAAAGTAGTGTCCCCTGACCTTACATTTTCCTCTTTCAGTTCTCCATAGACCTCAATGTCCGTTCAAACCGGGACCTCATGTTTTACTTCGTCCCGTTTCTGATTGTCTCAAAACGGTTCTCTTGTGTGACCAGTATCGTTTGTGGGAGAAGGTTCTTCTGTTTTTGCTGAGATGTGTACCTGTAATTGTCTACCAGTTATGGTTTTAGTAATGAATATAAGAAACGTTCGTTTCTACCTTACGAGATATATTAGTCGTTTTTATTCTAGATCTCGACTGGAGTCTAGTGTTCAAGGAAGTACGTTTTAAGTCCGAATTTGACTTCTTTCTTCCCTTTTGGTGATCTGGTAAGTCCATCACAAATCAGCGAGTCATCACAGATTGAGACCTCTTCCGTTACCGTTGCGTGAGGTCATGAGAACGGACCTTTTAGAGTACCTGCCTCCTCGGACCTTCCGACGTCAGGTACCCTAGCGACTCCCAGCCTGTGCTGACTCGCTGAAGTGAAAGTGAAAAGTGAAAGTACGTAACCTCTTCCTTTACCGTTGGGTGAGGTCACAAGAACGGACCTCTTAGGGTCCCTGCCCCCTCGGACCCCACGACGGCAGATACCCCAGCGTGTCTCAGTCTGTGCTGACTTCACTGAATCGTCACAAGTTGAGAAGCACTGGGGTACCTGGCATCGGGTAGTCCGAGGAGACAGGTATTTTAAGAGGTCCGTTCTTATGACCTCACCCAACGGTGAAGGAGGAGGTCCCCTAGAAGGGCTGGGTCCTTAGTTTGGGTCTAGGACGTGACGTCCGTCTTGGAAATGGCATACTCGATGGGTCCCTTTTTTGTTTAGGGAATACTAATATGTCACCTTCACTGTTTGTCTAAGTTCCCTAATCTAGACTATCTGTCTCACGGACTTCTTGATACCCGTCTCCAAGTATGGTAGATTGTCCCCCACCACTAGTTTTGGTAGGGGTTCTTTTTCTTTACGTTGTTCCGGTTCTACCTATAGACTCCTCCGGAATGTTTATCGTTTCTTCTCTTCTCTTCGCTTTCCGTTTCCTCTTTCCCTTTCTATTTGGGTTCACTTACGTCTCAGGGTCTCTTATCGTTCCTCTCTATTCTTTCTGAAGGAATTCACTTGTTACGTTTCTTTATTCTCCTTTCGATATCTTGCCCTTTCTGATTTCTAGAAAAGTTCTTTTAACCTCTATGGTTCGCTTGTAAAGTACGTTTCTGCCCGTGTTATTTCCTGTCTTCGCCATACCTGGATTGTCTTCGTCTTCTCTAATTCTTCTCCACCGTTCTTATGTGTCTTCTTGATATGTTTTTTCGAGGATTACCGGGTCTATTGGTACTACCACACCAGTGAGTGGATCTCGGTCTGTAAGACCTCATACTTCACCTCCCTCGGAATCCTTAGAAATGATTTTTGTTTGGATCACCTCCACTACCTTAAGGTCGACTCGATAAAGTCTAGAATTTTTTACTACGACAATTTTATGACGTGAGTCATACAGTCGTTTAGACCGTTTGAGTCGTTACCTTTGTGTCCGGACCTTTTCCAGTCAAAAGTAAAGCTAGTGTTTGTGTCCGGACCTTTTCCAGTCAAAAGTAAAGTTAGGGTTTGTGTCCGGACCTTTTCCAGTCAAAAGTAAAGTTAGGGTTTCTTTCCGTTACAGTTTCTTACAAGTTTGATGGTATGTTAACGTGAGTAAAGCGTTCCATCGTTTCAATACGAGTTGTATGAAATTCGATCCGAAGTCGACATTTGCTTGGTTCTTTAAGGTTTACATGTTCGACCTAAATCTTTTCCGTTACCTTGGTCTCTAGTTTGACGGTTGTAGGTGACCTAGTGTCTTTTTCCCTTGACGTCTTTTTGTGGATGAAACGGAAGTGACTGATGTTTTTAGTAAACTGATACACCTAGTGTTGTTTGACGCCTTTGAAGAATACTCTACCCTGGTGGTCTGGTGGAGTGGACAGAGGACTCTTTGGACATTCAGTTCTTCGTTATCAGTCTTGGTCTATATTTTATTACTTGACCAAGTTTTTGCCCTTTCGTAAGTCAAGTCAAGTCAGCGAGTCAGCACAGACTGAGAAAGTCTGGGGTACTTAGCGTCGTGTGGTCCGGAGGGACAGGTAGTGGTTGAGGGCCTTAAGTGAGTCTGAGTGCAGGTGACTCAGTCACTACGGTAGGTGGTAGAGTAGGAGACAGCAGGGGAGGAGGAGGACGGGAGTTAGGGAGGGTGGTAGTCTCAGAAAAGGTTACTCAGTTGAGAAGAGTACTCCATCGGTTTCATGATCTCAAAGTCGAAATCGTAGTAAGGAAGGTTTCTTTAGGGTCCGACTAAAGGAAGTCTTACCTGACCAACCTAGAGGAACGTCAGGTTCCCTGAGAGTTCTCAGAAGAGGTTGTGGTGTCAAGTTTTCGTAGTTAAGAAGCCGTGAGTCGGAAGAAGTGTCGGGTTGAGAGTGTAGGTATGTACTGATGACCTTTTTGGTATCGGAACTGATCTACCTGGAATCAACCGTTTCATTAGAGAGACGAAAACTTATACGATAGATCCAACCAGTATTGAAAAGAAGATTCCTCATTCGCAGAAAATTAAAGTACCTACGTCAGTGGTAGACGTCACTGAAGCCTCGGGTCTTTTTATTTCAGACTGTGAAAGGTGACAAAGGGGTAGATAAAGGGTACTTCACTACCCTGGTCTACGGTACTAGAAGTAAAAGACTTACAACTCGAAATTCGGTGGTAAAAGTGAGAGGTGAGAGTGAAAGTAGTTCTCCGAAAAATCAAGGAGAAGTGAAAGACGGTATTCCCACCACAGTAGACGTATAGACTCTAATAACTATAAAGAGGACCGTTAGAACTAAGGTCGAACACAAAGAAGGTCAGGTCACAAAGAGTACTACATGAGACGTATCTTCAATTTATTGGACCCACTGTTATATGTCGGAACTGCAAGAGGAAAAGGATAGACTTTGGTCAGGCAACCAGGTCCAGGTCAAGATTGACAACGAAGGATTGGACGTATGTCTAAAGAGTTCTCCGCCCAGTCCACCAGACCATAAGGGTAGAGAAAGTCTTAAAAGGTGTCAAATGACACTAGGTGTGTCCAGTTACGATACATAACAGTGGGGTGAATAAATTGAATGTACGTCTCATTTAGTATGTTTTACAGTCTGACCTACTTCGTGTTCCATCTTAGATCTAATGATCCTGTTTAAAGTTGTTGGAGTCTATACGTCTACTATGGTGAGATTACAGTCTTTCACTTCTCCTTGATCTCAGAGAACTACTGCCACTTACATAAAACGTATACCTTACCTACAAAGGTAAGGTATCATCAGGGTGTATCGACTGATGTCACCCAACTTGACACCGGGGATATATACAGGTGGGTGAAATCAAGTCAAGTCAACGAGTCAGCACAGGCTGAGAAACGTTGGGGTACTTAGTGTCGTGCGGTTCGGAGGGACAGGTAGTGGTAGAGGGCCTCACGTGAGTGTGAGTGCAGGTAGTTCAGTCACTACGGTAGGTCGGCAGAGTAGGAGCCAGCAGGGGAAGAAGAGGACAGGGGTTAGGGAGGGTCGTAGTCTCAGAAAAGGTTACTCAGTTGAGAAGCGTACTCCACCGGTTTCATGACCTCGAAGTCGAGTCTTACACATGTCTTACCCAAAACGTCTACATTACTTCTATCTATTTCTAGAACTTTACTCTAGTAGGACTTAATCCTACCCCAGATTTAAGTTACTTTTCATAGGAATCTTCTGTGACTTCTGTGTCTCTCTTCCACCGTCACACTTCTACCTCCCTTTTTGACCTCAATATGACGGTGTTTGGTTTCTTGTGTTTAGCTAGGTGGTCTTCGACCTTCTCCGTTCTTTCCTAAGAAGGGACCTCGGAAGTCTCTCTTGCGACGAACGGTTGTAGAACTAAAGTCTGTAGCTCGGAGGTCTTGACACTCTCTTGTTTGACAGTATCAAAGTTTGTTTTAAAAATCATTAAACAATACCGTCGGAATCCTTTGATTATGTCTATCGGTAGTTAGTTTTTATACTGTTTAAATTTGTAGTTTTTCACATGATTGGTGTCATTCAAATTTATATAGTTGACATAATTTTAAACTCAAGTCACTGTCGGGGAGGGTTTGGAGTGGAAACCCTAAACGAATCCATTGTTAAGTAAACAGACTTTTGACCGTTTATTTCTCCTTTTTTTATTCGTAAATGAGACGAAGAGGATATGTTTACTATAATGTCTCATTGGTTTATTGATTATTTCGTTGAGAAATGTTTTCTTAAGGTCATTTATTTATATCCTCTTTACTGTCTTTTAGTGATAAGATTATTTTATTACCTAGTTCCGTTATTAGTAGTTACCGACTATTTAGATAATCCACTATTCAATTCTTTCATGGAAACCTAGGACGACTGTTTTGGATTTTGACTAGTTAAAATCATTGTGATCTTCGCACTGTTGATAAATACACAGAGGACCTTACTACGTCCTTCTTAGACGTAGTAGTGGATTATCTAACTGATGTGTAGGATTAATCAGGTCCTGTCACGGTCAAGTAGCGATGACAGGGTGACGTTAATAATTTCTCGTATGAGAAAGTAAGAATTTTAATAGACTAACCTTTATACGTTAGTTAAGTACTTAAGAAGAAACGTTTCTTTGACTTGGATTTAGAGTATTTCCAGATGGTTAAGTTCAAAAGTTGGAACCGACGTCTGACTTTAGAGAACCCTTTAAAAATTTTTATGAGTACGGATCTTAGGTGGAACACTTAAGACTAAATTAACTAGACTCTTAGTTCTATAAATTCTCGAGCGGTTCATTAGGATTACAAAGTCGGTTTTATCTCTTGTTAACGAGACATAGACAAAAAACCCTTTATACTTCCCAATTTGTGGTACTCTTAGGTTAGTCGGTTTTGGTCTTACACCCTTTGAGACGACCAGTTTTCTCCCTTATATAAATTGTTTATTTCTCGTATCCTTTTTCACGTCCTCCATCTCCCCTATCGCATTTCCTTCCCCTCCAATTTCAATTGTCTTTGAATTCTATGTATATTCGGTCTACTTTACCATTTAGAGTAAACGTGTCAATAAATTTGTCTTGTTTCTGTGAATAATTATTAGTCTCTTTAGATTTGACCTAATTCCTTTAGTTAAAACAAATCGTAACGCCAACGTAACAAATGGACAATTTTACGTGTACCTGCATAAATATCTAATTTACTACACTATGGACTCTAAAGAAACTTCAATAATGTCGTTTTTTTTTTTTTTCTCTCTCTTCCGTCCGTCCTTCTTTAGTCTACTCTGCTTTTTTACCGTTTTACAACTATTGACAAATGAACAGTTTCAACCCATAATTCTTCTACCCCTAAGTGACGGGGTTATATAAAAAATATAAGACGTAACTATCCCTTAATACTTTATATCACTTCAAAGAATTAGAACGGATACTTACACATCATATATACACTAACATATATAAATATTCTATACAACCCTTTATATTTCTTTTTACTTGTGTACACTAGGAACCGGAGTTCTTTATCACCCATCGGATTTATGACCTGTTGTTTTCCAAACGAATACATGACAGAAAGTAGTTTCTGTCCTTCCGTCGATCGAGTTCGAAGACACTCTGGTCTTTCTTACTTTACCTTTATTGTAATAATCATAAGGGATTCGTATTCTTTGACCCGTATCCTTATGATAACGATTTATGGTCTCCAACATGTATTGGACTGAAACATTTCAGGTGTCAGAATGATGACGCAACTCGGTATACTTTTCCGTAGATACATCAATTTTACCAGTTTATAATCGTTAAGACATGCCATGTTGGATTATAATACAATTTTAAGGAAAGAGAAAGAAAACGTTTTTATTAATGTATGTCAATTGAGTATCATTTTATTAGTCTTATAAATTTCCTTTACAGTCAAAAGAAATTTTCACCAACTAGAATTTTTTTTTTCACTAACTAGACTGTGTCTTGAGTTTTTATAGAAGATTTATAGGTCTCTTTAACGTTGACATGTAAATAGATGATTATAAAATGGTGTATTATTTCCGTAAGGTAAAAGTTTCCTTCGTATTAGAAATTCACTTAGCATCGAAATGTTATAAATCACATATAAAGAATTTTTCTTTGGACATTCTACGTTTCTATATAAAATTCCAATAGCGTTCTATATAAGGTGTCCGTCTTTCAATTACACTACGAAGAACTCTTTGTTACACATAGTTAAACTAAATTTATATAAAGTTACAAAACAAACGGTACGGTGTCCCGTACGTCTTAGAATCAAAGGGTTGGTCCCTAGTTTGGGTGCGAACGACGTCTTCTTCACGTCAGAGTTGATGTTATAATAAAATTTTTGGTTTTTAGGGTCTCTTACTTAAGACTTGGTTGTGATAATACATGTGTATAATAGAACATAGTGTATATAATTATTGATTACGTATACAAATGATTCCCGAAGGGTCCGCCGTGATCACCATGTCTAAGGTGGACGGTTACGTCCTCTACGTGCTCTGTGCTCAAGTCAGGGACTTAGCCCTTCTAAGGGGTCTCCTCCTTTACCGTTGAGTGAAGTCATAAGAACGGACCTTTTAAAGTACCTACCTCCTCGGACGACCCGAGGTCAGGTACCCCGGTGTTTCTCTGTACTGACTCGCTGATTCGTGTTACAAATAATTAATGACATACAATTATATTACTTAAGATTGGATATGATGAATAGTTTATCATGTTAAAAAGTTCACCGTGAACTAGAATGAAATCGGATTACATAGTACTGGAACTCGAGAGAGACACGACGTCAAAGGAGTACATATTTTGTCCTGTCATTATCAACTGATGATAAATACCTTAATTACTCCTAATTTTTTATGTGATGTATATTTTGGAAATCTTACTGACCGTACATTTACAAATATTTATAATGGTGATAAACATCTTCAGAGACGATCAATGTTCTGCGCGGAACACTTTTGTTAAGTCCTAGTGACAGTCGTAATCTTATCAGAGAAGTTTTACGAGAAATATGAAACTCATATATTTCTCGTAAAACTTCATTTATACATTCATCTATTGAATGTGATACGTGTACACTTGACGTTTATAAAAATTACTATACATGGTGGTACAAGAATTCGTTGTGTGAATCATCTTTTTGGTTTCTATTTTTCAAGTAATTCCTTAATTCTCCCTAATTGGAAAACGTTAAAAAATAATATTTTATAATTTTATTGTCTTTATGTTTTGTTTTGAAGAGGTATTAGGGTAGCGTATCATTTTGGTTACAAAAGTAAACAAGTACAATGAAAGATAAGGAACAGATGTACGTACAAGTTAAAATTTAATAAATGTTACTCTTGTATCAAATGTAAAAGTGAAATTAAAATATGGGATTCTTTAAAAGGTAAAACGTTTTAAAAGGGAATCAGAGGGAAAAGGAAAGAGTAGGGGTGGACGACTTCTATTACCATTGTCGACTGTACGTAGGAAGTGTTGAAAGAGGTTCGAGTATGTATATGTTCATATCTGTGTATACATTCCTCCTCTCTTTCTAGTCAAACAAAAATGTTTTTACCTTCGTATGATGAATGAATGTATACGAAAGAGAAAGAAAATTTGTGTCCGGTTTGTATATAGAGTTTTAATTATATGTCTTTTCAAATTTATACTTTTACCAATGTTAGATGATCTGGTCCATTATTATGTATGTAAATATTTTCAATAATAATAAAACATGCATTGGAAACTTTTCTATCTCCTTAAAGTGGTCTAAATCAGTCTCGAGTACGAAGTATTCTCAAATAATATTATTGGTATGTATTTTATTAGGTGACGAATGTTCGGATGGAATACTTAAAATTTCGAATGAGGTCTTTTATTTTTAACATATTGGAATTTGTTTGAGTATTTTTATAGACTTTTTATAGGACTGAAATTTCTCACACACTCACACACGCATATTATGACCGGAAGTATACTTGAACCAAGAAAGATGTCGTCTCTACTACCTACACCATGAGTGGGTGGGTGTATAAGTCGAAGAGGTGCAAATGTTTAACTCTCTGACCGTAAGTCTATATCAGACTTATGTTAATTTAGTCAGAATGGAATCCATAATGATAACAGGATTCACGGGTATTTGTATTTTTATTCTGTAGTCCGTCTGGATGTTTCTTAAATTCTAACAATTCAGTTACCAAAATTTTGTGTGAGAGGGTAGATTGGCATTAGGTTTTGTTAGTGTTCTACGAATTTAGATCTAAGTGTCTCCTCTTAAACCTTATATTTCCCACTATACTTTCTAATTGTCTTCCAGTGTTTTGATGTTTGTTGAACTATGGGTTCTATATCTCGGAGATTATGTTCATTTGATGGTTTTCAGTTAAAAACTCAGGAATAGTGTTCCTCCAGTATGCATAATCTCCAAGTTTTCTCTTATGCTTCGGGGATCGGAATTCCTCAAGTGTTAAATCGTCTGTTCAGTCTTATACATTAAGATTTACTAGTATGTATGGTATATGTATCGTGTTACGGATTTTGTGTCAAGTGGTTGTCCGTGTCCATGAGTTGTTAAAAAAACACTGAACACTAATATTTTCAGTTTCCGTCATTCATAGTATTTGTGGTATAGTAGTTGTGTTAAAGTCTAATTTATTTAAATAATGGAACCGGATACATCAAATTGATGGAGTTCCGTTTGTCTAATAAAATTTTCTATAACATGAAAAATTTAAATAAAAATTCACTTCCTATTAACGAAATGTCATAATGTAAACAGAGATGGTTTGTAGTTGTACTTAGTCGGTATCCAAATGGGTACAGGGGAGGGCGAACTTGTAAAGAGGGTGGTGGGAGGGATAAGGTGGGGAGATCCAACAATAGGTCGGGGTCAAACTCAAGGGACTCAGTTGTCGTTTAAGGGAAACAATAGATAAAATTTATACCATTTTATACAAAGGTACAATGAGACCGGTATGAGGGGAGTGGAGAGGAAGAGGGAGTGGATCAGTACAGGGATTCAGACATGAGTTACAGACACAGAGGTGACGACGAGACGTTTGTCCAAGTAGTTATGGTAGAAAGATCTAAAGTATATATACGTAATCATATATTATTAACAAAAGAGAAAGACTGAATGATCTAAGTAGGGGAAGTGATCCTGATAGAGTTTACACGAGGAAAAATACTGACTCATTATAAGGTAAAGTGTATACATGGTGTCGCAGAAATTTTTCTATGATATGAAAACATGTATGAGGGGTAACTGACGAGTCTTACATGTGTACCTTGGGTATATCTCAAATCACGTCCCTCTGTTTTTATACCCCTTTTTTTCGTGCACGTGGTAAATTTTGTTGAGATGATTTGTAAGATTGGTTTATAGTTTTGGTTTTATCTAATACCTCGGATTTTCTCTAACCGACATTGGAAGGAGGTGTTACTTTGACCATTTTATTGTCCCTTTTAGACATGTTCACGAGACATACGATGTACGATAATTTTTATTATAATTCAAATGTGACTATAGTCACATCGTGGAAGATTCACATAATCTTCTCTTTCCTCATAAATTTTAGATCAACTTAAACAATGGTTTCACGTATCTACAAAAGATCTTGTAAGATAGAAGATACCACTTTTATTGTTGTCGTAATCGTCGTTGACCCAAGTCTCTACTAGAACTTAAGAGTTGATTTTATTAAATAAGAAATATAAAATTGTCCACCTGGTGTACGGTATACGGAAGTGAGTTCGTATTACTCCTAGGTCAAATTTTGACCGAGTTTCATACTTCTTGTTAAATTTTGAAAGTTTTGCGTACGTAAGGTATTGGTTATAATTAGGATTCACTTGACAAACTCGTATGATTGTATGTTAAATGAAACAGGATACTCCTTCTAGATTGATAACGTACTCGCTAGACTTCAAAAGATTTGGATTCTGATTGTTATTTAAAGCTAACGAGTCATATGATGTCACTTTACGTTTATTCTTGACTATTTCACTATCTACACCTATTTATAAATTATTGTGTTCATATCATTTTACAGTTACTGTCTTAGATTTACAACTAGTGATACCTGTGTAGGACGTAAAAATAAAAAGTCAAAACGACTCATCAACTTTTATAAAAGGATTATTTAACACCCTTTTTGTGATGAACTGTGGAGAAACCAATAAATAGTAAATTCGAAAATTCCTCTCTTTGTATCTGAAATTTTTAAGGACACACCCGTGACATCAACCCTGTTTGTACCTAAGTTTAGGGTCGATTTAGATTGATCGAGAGATTATAATCAATGAATTGGGGATATACGGATGTAAAGGAGGACACGTTTTACCCAGATGTATCATTTCACTGACTTTCAGTGAGTCAGGAAAGGTTGAGAAACGTTAGGGTACCTGATATCTCAGGTATCTCAAGAGGTCCGGTCTTATGACCTCACCCTTCGGAAAGGGAAGAGGTCCATTAGAAGGGTTGAAGGGTTGAGTCCCTAGATTGGGTCGAGAGGGCGTGACGTCCGTCTAAGAAATGGTCGACTCTGTGGTCCCTTCGGGTGTCATTTACAGCTCCAAATTAAGAAGGATATTTCGTGTCACGGTCCGTGTACCATTCGTGAGTTTTACAATCGACATCATAGTTACTCTAACGATTAAAATACTATTTAGCTTTCTAATCCTAAATTCGTCATTAAAAGATCCGTCAACCGAATTGTGACTCAACTGATAAAACTATGGTAAATGTTTTTCCTTCTAAGGACCATCCTTTGAATGACGAATTGTGCGTGCGATGCCCTCTTCCCTCCGCTCCCCCTCCCCCTGCTCACTATATTCTTTTTAGATTTTTTATGACGAGTTAACTGTCATGTCATAACAAGAGGTAGACTTTTTTTCTTTTAGTGAGTCTTAATTTATTCTTTTCAAAGTTCTGTTTGAAATTTTCCGTGAGTCGTTGAGGATACATCTTGACCGAAGTGGAGACGTCCAACCAACCTATGTAGGAACAATACTGTTTTGAACAGTGTGAGAAGGTGTAAGAATTAACAACGATTTCCCCGATCCGATCTTGTACTGTAAATATCAACGGTTGTAGAAAGAGGATTTAGTCCTGTTCGGTTGCTTGGGTAAAGAAGAAATCCATTCTCGTGGTGGAGGTGGAAGCAGAACTATTGCCAATACCCCCCTCCCCTTTCTTCCGTCCTTTTACTTAAACGTTACCATGATGACTTTTTGGGAGAACCAATAAGGAGTCTTCTGGGGAGGTGTTGAGTAAGGGCGGTGGTGGTGGGGGTGGACTGGAGAGAGGACAATTTTGAAGGTCTGAGACCAAGTGATTTCTACGTGAATTCATAGACTGTGGAAAGGAGAGGGCTGGGTCTATTGGGTGCTTGTCACGACCTTTTTAATTTTTGTGTTTTTGTTGTCGGGGAGGGGGAGGGGAGGGTTGGTCGTCGTTTAGAAACAGGGTGGACGGCTTCCTGGTGAGATTTGCGCGAGGTGTGAGTTCCAACGGGGTCACGACGGGCGTCGGAACCGGTTCGGCCCGGAGCCGCTGCGGACGTGCTCGGATGCGAACCGGGTAAGGAGAGGGCCCGGGGCCCTGCGCCGGGGGCGGGGCGGGGGGCGGCGGGCTCAAGACGGAGTGGAGTGGATGGGAGAAAGCCCCCGGCCTGAGGTGGAGAGAGAGGCGGTACAACCCGGGGCGAGCCTTGGCGACGCCGAGGGTCGCGCCACCGCCGCCTTGGAGAGCCCGGGGGCCGGGGGCGGGTGTGACGTCCTTATCGGCGGAGCGCCGTCGCAGGGGCTTGGACCGGCCCGGACCGCGAATTCTCACCCTCCCCCGCCTACGGCGCGCGCCCCAGCCTCTAGAACTCTAGGGTGCCCACGCTCGCATCCGTCATCCCGGACGGGCCCTTTCCCAACCCCCCCGGCCCTAAGCCCCCCAATTACCGGAGGTTCCCCGGGGCACTCATCCTAATAAAAGAGAGTCTCTTTAAGGAGGCGGACGCCAAAGAATTTCCCTAGTGGTTTGGTCGGGGAACGCGCGCGGGGACTACGCGTCCGCGTGGGATTCGGGGAGGAAGGAAAGGGTGGTTCGGGGGCCAGGGCTCGCACGCGCAACTCATCGGGTCCCATCCGGTTTAGGACGTTCAGAGAAACGACGGTCGTCGACCAGGGTGATGAGTTGATACCGGCGAAGGAATTTCCCCGGTACTGCGTTACTACTTCCTCCTTACGTTCTTTAGTCACTTTCCCGATAGACCTCATAACCCACTTTACAGTCACTCCCCAGGTCTAGTGGTAGAACCTGGACTGACGTCACTATGGTAACATTCCCCCTTTACTACCACCCGACTTCAAGTGGCACCTGGAGACTTACACTTCTTAGGGTTCGTTGCTGTCTTGGTCGGTCAGTAGAGTTCTTCTAGGTGGAAAGAACGGAAATCTGTCGGACTAGTCTTCGTGTCCCGTATCTGCTAATTCCCGGTTGAGACTGTCGGATTGAAGTTTCCGTTTCGGAAACCACTAAAACTTCTGACTTCGTTGTTGACCTCTGTTAAAAGAGTTTAAACAGGAAACAGATTTAGCTTTTCGCAGAATCCTTGGCAGATGAGAAAGGGTAACCATTTTAACGGCGGCTTTGTTCCCTTCAGTAAACGGGGTTTCGTACATCTCCGACCACACATTAATCTTGTTCTGAACTCAGTGTTAGGAGGTCCAAAAAGTTGCGTGGTCCGACAGAAGCTTCGTTCTTTATTTGAGCAAGAATGGATCTTCTAATTTTCACTTTTAAGTACTATAAAGTTCTTGTGACATTAATAGGAGACTTCTACACACTGCCAAACGTTTATGACACACAGAAGTAAGTGAAGGTGACTTCCTCGAAACTCTTAGACTGAATTTCTTACTCGTAGAAATTCGTCTTTTGACCCTTCATCTAAACCTACATTGAACGGGACTTTGGTTTCGACTTCTAGCGACTTCTTTTACTCCTGAACTAGGTAAGAAGAAGTAGGTAAGGTCACAGGGTAGGGGTCCACCCCTCTTTAACGGGATTACCTCAATATCGATCCTCATTAGTATATTCTTTCTTTATGTTTCTTAAACGAAGGGCTTCTCTGAAAGCAGTACTGTTCTCTGTAAGTCTACGTTTACTCGTTGAGGGTTTTAATGTCCTATTACCCTACATTGAAAACACACAGTGAAATTGAAAATATATAACGAACTATCTACAAAAATTTGATTCTTCAAAAGATTAGGTAGTGTGAAATGACTTTTCATAGACATTCTAACAATCCAAAGGTACGACTAGAAACGAGTGAGAACAAGTAGAAATTAAAGTGAACACCTACTCTTTCTCCTCTTTTTCTGATTTATTTATTTTCATACAAAGTCGGGCTTTCTTTTTCTCTACAGTCTGGGAAATCAAGGTACCATTCTTGTTCTTCCATAATTTTTCTCGTAGGTTCCTTTCTTTTAAGGTCCCTTATACCCATGTACTTTCAAGATCAGTAAGAAGATTATTTTAGACCACTAAATTTAAACTTCAACTTCAACAATTTAAACTTCTCCTTTACCCCTTGGATATTCGGACGAGGGGTCGAAGGGGCAACGGGAGTCACAAGAGGAAAGTACGAGAGAGGGTGACAATCTCTTTACACAAAGAGACTTGTGTCAAATTTCGGTAAATAAAGGAGGTGCGAAAATTTCTACCTCGGTGACTCCGGGTCTTTATTCTAAACTGAACGAACTCTAGTGTTTTTCTTAATCCTTGTTGTAATCTTGACCTTGTCTGTCGGATTTCGACAAAGAATAGAGACTGACAAAGACCTCCATAACACTTACACAACCCAGGACTTGTTATCCACCCTAAACATGTAAGGTCTACTATTATGTTCGTATGGTAGTTAAAAGTCTCGTTAGTAGGTACACCCCCTTCCTTTTTTCTCTTTTGGTTGTGAATCACCCGTGACGTTCCAATGAGTATAATAGATTTAAAACATCTTCCTTAAAATCTCCAATTCACTGTCAGGTTCCAGTAAGTCGTCTCTTTGGTTGAGTCTTAATTTTCGGAAAAAGAAAGATCGAATACGTTTATACAGTATTGGATCTCTAACGTTTAACCGTCAGAACGTCTGTGTAGAAAGGGTGTCAGTATAAACCGAAGTGGCTCATGTGAAATCAGTCCAATGGACGAGACACGGAGTGAAAGGAGTAGACATTTTATCCAACGACCCTCTTAATCAATTGTGGAGACTTAGAGAATCCTATGAAAACCAAAGTTTGTGGTTTTCACGTATAGTAAAATATCTAAATTTTTTTTTAAAAAAAAATTACAATTTCCTCGACGAAAAAAAAAAAAATCAAAAAATAAAAAATTTAAAATTTTAGAAATTAAGAATGTACGCAAAGGTTTGATTGAATTTTATAAATAACGTACAGTTGGAAATTTTACCCGATAAAGTGTACGTTTAAAGTGTATTTTAAAAGACTGAAGAGATACTTGCTCGTCTTATATTACCACATCATAAAACACTTATAGTAGAATTAAAAGAAGAAATTCAATACAAGGTCATATCTGATAATAGACTTCACATCGAGACTCTGAATAAAGGGATTAGTCGTCACTCATCTTGTCCGAAGTCAAGTCAAGTCAGTGAGTCAGCACCGGTTGAGAAACGCTGGGGTACTTAACGTCGTGCGGTCCGGAGGGACAGGTAGTGGTAGAGGGCCTCAAGTGAGTCTGAGTGCAAGTAGTTCAGGCACTACGGTAGGTCGGTAGAGTAGGAGACAGCAGGGGAAGAGGTGGACGGAGGTTAGGGAGGGTCGTAGTCTCAGAAAAGGTTACTCAGTTGAGAAGTGTACTCCACCGGTTTCATGACCTCAAAGTCGAAATCGGAGTAAGGAAGGTTTCTTGTGGGTCCTGGTTAGAGGAGATCTTACCTGACCAACCTAGAGGAACTTCAGGTTCCCTGAGAGTTCTCAGAAGAGGTTGTGGTGTCAAGTTTTCGTAGTTAAGAAGTCGTGAGTCGAAAGAAGTGTCAGGTTGAGAGTGTAGGTATGTACTGACGACCTTTTTGGTATCGGAACTGATCTGCCTGGAAACAACCGTTTCATTACAGAACCAGTATTGAAAGGAAGGTTCCTCATTCGTAGAAAATTAAAGTACCGACGTTAGTGGTAGATGTCTCGGGGGGTTTTATTTCAGACTGTGACAAAGGTGACAAAGGGGTAGATAAAGGGTACTTCACTACCCTGGCCTACGGTACTAGAAGCAAAAGACTTACAACTCGAAATTCGGCTGAAAAAGTGAGAGGAGAAAGTGAAAGTAGTTCTCCGAAACATCGAGGAGAAGTGAAAGACGGTATTCCCACCACAGTAGACGTATAGACTCCAATAACTATAAAGAGGGTCGTTAGAACTGAGGTCGGACACAAAGAAGGTGAGGTCGCAAATAGTACTACATGAGACGTATATTCAATTTATTCGTCCCACTGTTATATGTCGCAACTGTATGAGGAAAAGGATAAACCTTGGTCAGACAACAAGGTACAGGTCAAGATTGACAACGAAGGACTGGACGTATGTCCAAAGAGTTCCCACCAGACCATAAGGGTAGAGAAAGTCTTAAAAGGTGTCAAATAACACTAGGTGTGTCAGTTTCGAAACTGTATCAGTTATTTCTTCTTTATCTACAAAAAGACCTTGAGAGAACAAAAAAGGTACTAGGTGGTCTACAACCGTTAAACTAGAGACCACAGAGACGGAAAAGATTTAGGTCGAAGTTGTAGACCTTCAAGTGCCAAGTGCATGACGACTTCGGACCGAACCTCTTAAAACTCGTAATGAAATGATCATACACTCTACTCACGTTAACACGCCGTCAAACTCGGAAGAAACCGTAACGGAAAGAAACCCTAACCTTACTTTTGACTGGAAAAGGTCAGGACACCGGTGACGACGCAAAAGGTTTAAACGACCGTATAACTCACGTCGTGAAAATGTCGTAGTAGAAAGTCCTAAACTTTCTCGAGTTGACCTTAAGGTAGTGGAGGTGATCGAAACAAGTATCACTACGAAAGATTCCAGGTGAACTGAAGTGTAAGGTCCTACAGACCGAGATCCACTCACTAGTGTGGTAGCACTAATAGACCCAGTACTTCTAGAAAAAACATGTCAAGAAGGCACATAAGAACGGTGGAGAAGAATTATAGAAGGCGAAGACAATCCAGGTATGGTAAAGACAGGAAATAGCTCGGGTAGAAACTTACTTTACAAGGGATGCATAGAGATTAAAAGAACTTCTCTAGAGATCAGAAAGGGTAAGACAACAAAAGGAGATAAAGAAACGTAACTAGCGACTCCTTCCGCAAGAATAGAGAAGAACGATAAGAAACTTTAAGACGTAAGTCCACGAATATAGAAAGGAAAAGAGGATCTTGTCCGAATCACCTCTCTTTTGCTTAAACGATTTAAAGGAATTAAGGTAAATTGGACAATTTAAATCATGAAGGATTCTTAGAGTATAAGAGGGTGTGAGGTCTTTTCTATGACGAAGGTCGATCCTGTCAAGTCAGTCCTTCGGTACTGTACGAGTCTGTAATTCGGATTGAGTTTCACATCTCCCTTCTTCCTTCTCTTTCTATTCTCTCTCTTACTAACTCTCTATATACAGATGTAGAAGGGTTAAACACATTTTAAGGTATCTGTGTTAATAATCTATGACACAAAAACTTCCTCGATACGTTCACTCACCGGGAAATCGAGGTCACACTATACCTTAAATAGGTCTTCAAGGGTGTGTGGGACGTCTTCTTATCCCTTCCATCGGTTCTCTTGACCGATCGTTCACATCCTCCTCCATTGAGATGTCGAGCCAGACCCTTGTTTTTAATCATTATCGGTCTGGAATCCTTCTTGACACCAAACGAAGGTCCGAGGGCCGTTCGAATCGTTCCGGTTCGATGTTCAATGTGACGAGCACTCGTCGTCCAACGACCCGTAGGTTTCTTCAATCTTGCCATGTTCAGGAAGGAGTCGTTATATTACAAAGGATGTGTTGGTGCTGTTGTGATAGAATTCCTGTACACGTCTTCACCTCTCTTCGACGTCCTTCATGAACCGTAAAGAAGGGGTTTCTCCAATAATGGATTTCCTTAAGGTAGGAAATCTAAGTTTATACAGGATTTGTTTTAACCTGTGAGCCCAGATAATCTATTTAAGACTCTTACAAACTTTCTTTCATTATCCCACGACCCTATTTTGCACTTACCTCATCCCGGTGAAGTCAATAAATCAAAGACTTCTTGAAGATTTGGGACCAAAACCCTTGGACTCGTTCATCTTTCCCTTAATCCACGGGGAGAACACCTGACGGCGAACATCTCCCTGTGGAAGGAAGGAAGGGACGATGGACCATCCTGTCAAAGTTCTTAAGGTGTTTATCTTCTGAACGTCTTCTAGGATTAAAGAAGAGAAAGACAGTGGACGAAAATGGTCTTATACTCCTTCTTCTCATTAGATAACAAACAGGGACCGAAGAGGGGACCCAAAGAAAAAAAAAAAAAAAGGAGGGAACCCAAAGAATTACAGTATCCTTGGACGAAGGGTCTATCTTTACCAGATGATATATGTCTGAGAATAAACGGTAACGACCCTGGACTTCGTATGAGTTAACTAAGTTCCGAGCATTCTCTCGTCTAAAAATGTAATATGTTTCTTCCTAAGAGACAGTCGGTGACCGCAGGGACTACCGAGTCACCCATTTCTTAGGTAGACGTTACGTCCTCTGTGTCCTCTCTACCCGAGTCAGAGACCCACCTTTTCTGGGGGACCTCGTCCTTTACCGTTGGGCGAGGTCATAAGAACGGACCCTTTGACGTGCCTACCTCCTAGGACCGTCCGAAGTCAGGTTCCCCAGCGTCTCACCCTGTGCTGACTCGTTGACTCGTGCGAACGTGTGTACAGTCAGTGACTTACTGGAATCCCGTCAATGGAATGGAGGCACTCGGAGTTACAAGTTTACATTCCACTAATCAAGTCTATACCAGAGTGACCGTCTCGGTTAATGGACCATTACTGGTGACCCCCACAACACGTCTTTTGTAGACAACCTTACAATCTTTTGTGTAAATCAAAGTCATTAATTACTCACTACAGACGGTGTCTAGTCTGTCCCCACCTCCCTCGATGTAACGGGTAATGTATCCGGTAGGGATTCGATTTACGAGATGATTAATGGGGGAAAGATCTAAAAAAACTAAGATATTTAAATGCACTGACGACAACTCTACATCGTTAAATTAGAGTGACAAAACTGATAAAAGGTAATACAGTTACCCTTACCTCTCTTCCCTACCTTTTTTTCTTAACTAGGAGGTTAAATTGTGACGGGAAACTCATTACTTCTAGGTCTTTAGACCAGGTGTCGAAAAAGAACTTGGTTTCGAAAAATTAATCGACGTTTTTTTTTGACTTCTACCTAAGAAAGTAATTTCCTATTGAGAATAAAAAGAACAGGATTATACCTTTTTTATTACGAATAGAGAAAAAGTACATGGTCTTGAAACACGTCTTTTATAACAGAATTTCTTACTAGAAGTTTATAATACAAAATTTAATTTGATTTTTTGTTAAATTTCTAAGAGTAAGACTTTACTCCTTTATCTTTTTTAATTTCAATTCGTTTATTATTTTACAAAGACAAAGAAACACTCTTTTATTTTTTATTATCATTCTTCCTAGTACTTTCGAAAAGTCGAAGTTCTTGGACACACAGACTCCACTCACCAAGTCTCCTGAATTGTGTATTTATGTTTATTTTAATCGTTGATAGACGGTTTTTACTATCCTCTTTACCACTTATAAGTCAAATTGACTATCAATTATATATACAAGACGTACTTAATTAAAAGTTTTTAAATCTTATACTCCTATATTAAGTGTATTTTTGATAAGTCTAATCTTAAATTAGAACGAAACCAACAAACTTCTATCAGGTACTAAAACATCACGACGACCCAATAGTTCAGTTCGTAGAATTGAAAGATTGTCTACCACACCCCGCAACCCGACTTAGAAAGGACTGAATGTAGAACTGCCTGCATGTGACTTCGTTGTCCCTGTAAAACAAACAGTAAAAAAGTTTTTTTATCGTACGTCATTTAACGTCCCTTCAACAATGACTAAACTTCAACAAACCTAAGGAATACTGTTCAAATGACATGGAAAATAATTGTATTACAGGTGTAAAAGTTAAGTCAAAAAGGTCCCTCACAGGTAGATTGGTTAGATAGGATTTCGTCTAGTTAGGACCCACAAGTAACCTTCCTGACTACAACTTCGACTTTGAGGTTATGAAAACCGGTGGACTACACTTCTCGACTGAGTAAACTTTTCTGGGACTACGACCCTTTCTAACTCCCGTCCTCCTCTTCCCCTGTCGTCTCTTACTCTACCAACCTACTGTAGTGACTGAGTTACCTGTACCCAAACCCATCTGAGACCCTCAACCACTACCTGTCCCTCCGGACCGTACGACACCAAGTACCCCAGCGTTTCTCAGCCTGTGCTGACTCACTGACTTGACTTGACTTGACTTGTGGGTTTGTTACTCATGTGTAATGTAATAGGAGTACACTTCTATAAAAGGGGTAAAGGGAAGTGATTTTTCACTGAGTGATTCCATACTTATAAGAGATCCATACACTCTCTCCGAGTCTCTGACCTCGTCTCAGTCGAAGTGTCCGGACCTTCTACCCTTGAAAGGGACCATTTAAAGTAGGTAGTGTATTGAGTAACCGACGGAGATAACTGTAGAAGTCAGGTCCGGAATGAGACTCGAGATCTTGGAGTATAGGTGATGTACTACTAAATTGTATTAAATGAATAAATATTCAGATCGTAGACAGTCTTTAATTCCTATGGTTCTATTTATTCTATTCTTAACTGTACCTGTACATTAATTTGTTAATTTTGCCCACTATGCTCTCTTTACTCGGACTATACTATCCCTCGTGTCTCCTTCACATGACTTCGAAAACTCTGAGGTCAATTACGGTCACACAAAGTTGAACTTGGGTAATTGAAACAGGGGTGTGTTTGACTATGAAGTTCTTTGATTTTTGTCTACTTTACGTTTGATACCTCTGACTGTACTGAACACTCTTGGATTCAGGGAAGTTCATTGGGATATAATGATGTTCCTCTTAACGGCCAGTTCTCCCAACAAAAAAAAAAATTTCTACCCTTAGTAATTTCGTATAATGTTTGTCATTTCGTAGTGGTTCATATAACCTTTCTAGTATACCTGTTGTGTCATACTTTCTGGAGACGGAGGTTCTACTGTGTCTGAAACCTCTGTTCCGATTTTCTAATCCGCTTCCGGTCCTTCACCTACTACTCCACCCACTTTTTCTTCTTTAGTACATAGTACCTCGGTTCGGTAAAAGTCTTTGGTCACGAGGTAACTTGTCAATTAGGAAACCTTTACGTAAGACATCGGAACAGTACGTACGTAGGTTTCAGGGAAGTCAACACAGACTAAGAAACGCTGGGATACCTGACATCGGGCGGTTCAAGGAGACAGGTACCCTAAGACGTCCGTTTTTATGACCTTACCCTACGGTACGAGAGGAGGTCCCCTAGAAGGGTTGGGTCCCTAGTTTAGACACCAAGGACGTAACGTCCTCCTACGAAATGACGACTCGGTGACCCCTTCTCTCAACAGTATCAATAACCAACTAAAGACACTTTCTTCCACTTATAGTAACATGACGAAGAAGATATTTGGAACAAGAAGTCCAGGATCGTGCTCTCATTTTAAGTACTAATTATTCCTATATAATTTCTACTCATATAAATTACGACTACTCAATCTATAAAGCTTTAAAGTCCTTCTTTTATATTTCTTGTCTCGAACCGTTCAGTGTTATTAACAGTATCCGGTCGACTTATTAGTACTTTATAAGAATAAAAGAAGATGTTGTCATTACTATTATTGTTGTAACCAGAGTTATTATACCTTTAATAAAAAGTTTTCCTTTTAAAGTTTCTCAATTTAAATTTTTAGTGGGGGACTTTTCTTATACATAAACGAGTTTATACGTAAATTTTTAGACCTTTCTACGTGTCCTTTACTTATCATCAATGGATAAACCCTGGTCTACTCCCTTCTACCCCTTCCTTATTAGAATTAGTATATGAAAATTTTATGACAATTAATACATTTACATTTTTATTCATTAATAATAATAATGGGGAATTTTTTATCGATAGAGGAGGAAGAGACCGTCGGTAGGAAGATGAAAGACAAAGATATTTAACCTGATGAAATCTATGGTGTATATCCATCTTAGTATTCATAAATAGAAAGAGACAGGTTGAACTGACTTGTATTAGAAACTCCAAGTAAGTATAATATCGTATACAGTTTTAAGGGAAGGAAAAATCTCCGACTTACTATAAGGCAACACACATATATGATGGAAAACAAATAGGTAAGTAGACAATTACGTGTGTACTTAACAAAAGTGAAAAGTCGATAATACTTATTACAGAGGTACCTATACCTACGTGTACATAGAGAAGCTCTGGGATGAAAGTTGAGAAAACCTATAAACCTTCAGTTAAAAAATTTTATTGAAATGATCTATGTTAAATACTTGGTATATTAAATGGGTGACTTTCATATGTTAAGTCACACACACACACGAGTCAGGAGTCAACATAGGATGAGAAACGCTGGGGTAGTTGACATCGGGTAGTCCGAGGAGACAGGAAGCCTAATAGGGTCATTCTTATGACCTCGACCAACGGTAAAGGATGAAGGTCCCTAGTAGGGTTGGCTCCCTAACTTGGACTCAGAGAACGGAGAGGACGTAACCGTCCATCTAAAAAAAAATGGTGAAGTGGTGGACCCTTCGGTGGTATGTTAAGTTATCAAAAATGATATAAGTGTCTATCCATGTTTGTTGTAGTGGTAGTGAAAATCTCGCAAACGTAGTGGAGGTTTTATGTGAAAGTGATACTGGGAGGTTAAAGAGGGTGTTGGATTGGCCGGTATTCGTTGATGATTGAATGAAAGTCAGAGATGGCTCAAGTTATAAGACCTTTAAAGTATACTTACCTTAGTATATTATACACCGTAAACACTTGCCAAAGAAAGTAAATCGTATGATAAAAAAGTCAAGTAGGTCCAACATTGTACATAGTCATGAAGTAAGGAAATATATCGATCTATTGTGAGAGGACATACCTGTGTGGTATTTTAAATGTTTATAAAGTCACGACTTTAATTAAGTTTATCAAAACTTGACAGGTGTATACGATTGTTTTTAACCTTCCTGACTACGACTTCGACTTTGAGGTTATGAAACCGGTGGACTATATTTCTGGACTGAGTAACTTTTTTCTGAGACTACGACCCTTTCTAGTTTCCGTCCTCTTCTTCCCCCATGGTGTCTCCTACTCTACCAAGCTACCGTAGTGGTTGAGCTACCTGCACTCAAACTCGTTCGAGCCCCTCAACCACTACTGTCCTTTCAGACCGTACGACGTCAAGTACCCCAGCGTTTCTCAACCTGTGTTTATTCGGTGACTTGACTTGATTCTTTTTGATGGATTTTTCGGGTGGCAAACATTACAGAGGTTTACGAAGCTTATTTATAGTGGATAGTGGATTGACATTTCACTTCCTATTCCTTGTCGTTATTCTCTTCTGGAAGTCCGTTTGTAACCCACCTTTTCTTGTGACTTTCGTGTCTGTCCGAGTCTCGACTGTTCAGTTGTGTCAATTGGGGGAAGCATCGTAGTGTCCTTGTTGTCCTCATCGGACTTCCGTGTCGTCCGAGGTTGAGGACCCTCTGTTTTCTCCTTTAGTGTCCCTTTTCTGGTAAGTAAAGGAGGATTCGCGACTAACAGACAGGAGGAGTCAAAGTTAACAAGATTAGAACCTATAGACGTATACTCTGGTTTTGATTTTACCCGTGAAGGAACAACAATAACAACAAGTCAAGGAGTCAGAACAGACTGAGAAATGGTGGGTTACCTGACGTCGGGAGGTCCGAAGGGACATGAAGTGACAGAGGGTCTCGAACGAGTTTGAGAACAGGTAACTGAACCCCTGAGGTAGGTTGGTAAAGTAGGATAAGACAGGGGAAGAGGCCGGAAGTTAGAAAGGATCGTAGTCCCAGAAAGGATTACTACGTCGAGAAGTTTAGTCCACCGGTTTCATAACTTCGAAGTCGAAGTCGTAGTAAGGAACTTACTTATGAGTCCTGACTAAAGGAAATCCTAACCGACCAAACTACAGGAACGTCAGGTTCCTTAAGAGTTCTGAGAAGAGATTGTGGCGTCAAATTTTCGTAGTCAAGAAACTGTTAATCGGAAGAAATACCAGGTTTAGAGTGTATGTATACATTGATGACTGTTTTTGAATCGAACCTGATATACTTTGAATTAGACGTTTTATTTCAGTGACGAAAAATTATACGACAGATCTAAACAGTATCGAAAAGAAGGTTCCTCCTTCGTAGAAAATTAAAGAACCAACGTCAGTGGTAGACGTCACTAAAACCTCGGGTTCCTTTATCAGACAGTGATAAAGGTAACAAAGACGTAGGTGAACAGTACTTCACTACCCTGGTCTACGGTGCTACAATCAAAAAACTTACAACTCAAAATTCGGTCGTAAAAACTGAGAGGAGAAAGTGGGAGTACTTCTCCGAGAAATTAAGGAGAAACGAAAGACGGGATTCCCACTACAGTAGACGTATAGACTCCAATAACTATAAAGAGGATCGTTGAACTAGGGTTGAACACGAAGTAGGTCAGATACTAAAGTGTGCTACAAGAGACGTATATTCAATTTATCCGTCCCACTGTTATCTATCGGAACTGTATGAGGAAACGGTTAAACCTTGGTCAGGTAAGAAGGTACAGACCAAGGTGGACCACAAAGAACTGGACGTATGTCCAAAGAGTCCTTCGTCCATTTCCCCAGACCATCGGAGTAGAGAACTTCTTAAAAGGTGTCAAACAACACTAGGTATGTCAGTTTCCGAAACCGTATTAGTTACTTTGTCTTCATGTACAAAAGAACTTACGAGAACGAAAAAGATACTAGGTCACCTACAACCGTTAAACTAGAGACCAAGAAGACGGAAAAGATTTCGGTCGAACTCGTAAACCTTCAAGAGTCAAGTATGTGTCAACTTCGGAGTGAACCTTTTAAAAGTCGTAATGAAACGATCGTACACTCTACTCACGTTCACACGCCATGGAACTCGTAAGAAACCGTGACAGAAATAAACCCTAACCTTACTTTTGACTGAAAAGGTCAGGACGCCGGTGATGACTCAAAAGGTTTAAACGACCATATAACTCACGTCGTGAAAGTGTCGTAGTAGAAGATCTTAAACTTTATCGAGTCGATCTTAAGGTAGTGGAGGTAATCGAAACAAGTATTACTACGAAAGATTCCGGGTGAACTGAAGTGTGTGGTCCTACGGACCTAGACCACTCACTAGTGTGGTAACACCAATGGACCCAGTACTTCTAGAAAAAACATATCAAGAAGACACATAAAAACGGTGGAGCAGAATTATAGAAGACGAAGATAATCCAGGTATGGTAAAGACAGGAAATAGCTCGGGTAGAAACGTACTTTACAAGGGAACCATAGGGATTAAAAGACTTCTCTAGAGATCAGGAGGGGTAAGATAACACAAGGAGATAAAGAAACGTAACTAGTGACTCCTTCCCAAAGAATAGAGAGGAACGACAACAAACGTTGAGACGTAAGTTTACTCATATAGAAAGGAAAAGAGGAAACGGAAAACGAAGTGAAGAAAAGT
Organism: Capra ibex; assembly: GCA_006410555.1. Taxonomy (NCBI): domain Eukaryota; kingdom Metazoa; phylum Chordata; class Mammalia; order Artiodactyla; family Bovidae; genus Capra; species Capra ibex. The sequence continues at coordinate 4,892,608 of SJYO01007492.1, read as the reverse complement.
GTCGATAAACATTCCGAAGGAGTCTATTGGTAAAACGGAAAGAAAAAGAACCTTACCAGAACTAGGGACGGCGAACATGTTACAGTACTTGGAGGTAGGTACCAAGAAGTCCGTAAGACAGATAGTCTAGTTTAGGGAAGTCACATAAACAGTGAATGTGACATATTAACATTCCCTAAATAAATGCAGTTGGGCTTACCGGATCACCATAAGATATGAAGGAAGTTAAGTTAAGAATAAAGTCCTTATTCCTCAACTAGTGGACTCGGTGTCAGTTGAGGGTCAAAACAAAAACGACTGACATATCTCGAAGAGGTAGAAACCGACGTTTCTTATATTAGTTAGACTAAAGCCATAACTGGTAAACCACTACAGGTACACATCTCAGAAGAGAATACAACAACCTTCTCCCACAAACGATACTGGTCATACAAGAGAACCGTTTTGAGACAATGGGAAACGGGACGAAGTAAAACATGAGGTTCCGGTTTGAACGGATAATGAGATCCATAGAGAACTGAAGGATGAAAACGTAAGGTCAGGAGATACTACTATTCCTGTAGTAAAAAATCACAATAAAGATCTTCCAGAACATTCAGTATATCTTGGTAAGTTGAAGTCGAAGAAATCGTAATCACCAACCCCTCATCTGAACCTAATGACACCACAACTTACCAAACGGAACCTTTGTTTTTCTCTAGTAAGACAGCAAAAACTCTAACGTGGGTTCATGACGTAAAGTCTGAGAAAACAACTGATACTATCGATGAGGTAAAGAAGATTCCCTAATAACGGGTGTCATCGTTAATATTACCAGTAGACTTAATTTATACGGTTAAAACCAGGTAAAATCAAATGACTAATGATTTTACAGTTACAATTGAGAACGGTAGAGGATAACCTGGTGATGTGTAAATGGAACTAAGTACCTTTTTTACAAGGTCCAAGGACACGTTATAACAAGAAATGTCGTAACCTACAATGAAGGTAACGGTCAGTGTAGGTGTCAACCCGCAACAAAAGTAAAACCGAGGTAGAGAAGTAAGAAAGACCTCAGTAAAGAAGTGATAAGAGCTCATCGTAGAACCTGTGGATGACTAGACCCCTCAAGTAGAAGTCACAGTATATAAAAACGGAAAAGCATGACAAGTACTCAGTGAGTTCCGTTCTTATGACTTCACCAAACGGTAAGGGAAAAGGTCAACTGGTGTAAAACAGTCTTGAGAATTGGTACTGGGTAGGTAGAAGTCACCGAGATGTTCCCTACCGAGTATCAAAGTGACTTAATCTGTTCCGGAAACAAGTACACTAGTCAAACCAAGTCAAGTCAAGTTAGTGAGTCAATACAGGTTGAGAAACGTCGGGGTACTTGACGTCGTGTGGTCCGAAGGGCCAGGTAGTGTTTAAGGGTGTCCAATGAGTTTGAGTACGGCTAACTCAGCCACTATGGTAGGTTGGTAGACTAGGAGACAGTAGGGGAAGAGGAGGACGGAAGTTAGAAAGGGTCGTAGTCCTAAAAAAGTTTACTCAGTCAAGAAGCGTAGTCCACCGGTTTCATAATTTTAAAGTCGAAGTCACAGTCAGGAAAGTTACTTATAAGTCCTGACTAAAGGAAATCCTATCTGACCAACCTAGAAGAACGTCAGGTTCCCTAAGAGTTCTCAGAAGAGGTTGTGGTATCAAGTTTTCGTAGTTAAGAAGTCACGAGTCGAAAGAAATATCAGGTTGAGAGTGTAGGTATGTACTGATGACCTTTTTGGTATCGAAACTGATCTGTCTGGAAAGAACCGTTTCATCACAGAGATGAAAAATTATTCGACAGATCCAACCAGTATTAAAAGGAAGGTTCCCCGTTCACAGAAAATTAAAGTACCGATGTCAGTGGTAGACGTCACTAAAACCTCGACTTTATTTATTTTAGTCGGTGACAAAAGTGATAAAGGGGTAGATAAAAGGTACTTCACTACCATGGTCTACGGTACTAGAATCGAAAGACTTACGACTCCAAATTCGGTTGAAAAAGTGAGAGGAGAAAGTGAAAGTAGTTCTCCGAGAAATCAAGAGAAAGACGGTATTCCCACCATAGTAGTCATATGGACTCCAATAACTATAAAGAGGATCGTTGAACTAAGGTCGAACAGGAAGTAGGTCAGGTCGTAAAGAATACTACATGGGACGTATATTGAATTTATTCGTCCCACTGTTATGTATCAGAACTGCATGAACAAAGGGCTAAACCTTGGTCAGACAATAAGGTACAGGTCAAGATTGACAACGAAGAATTGGACGTGTGTCTAGGAGTCCTCCGTCCAGTCCACCAGACCGTAAAGACAGAGAACTTCTTAAAAGGTGTCAAACAACACTAGGTGTATCAGTTCCCAAACCGCATCAATTATTTCCTCTTCATCTACGAAAAGACCTTCAGAAAACGAAAAAACTACCAGGTCGCCTACAACCGTTAAACTAGAGACCAAGGAGACGGAAAAGATTTAGGTCGAACTTGCAAACCTTCAAGTGCCAAGTGTATGACAACTTCGGACCGAACCTCTTAAACCTCGTAATGGAATGATCGCACACTCTACTCACGTTAACACGGTATCAAACTCGTAAGAAACCGTGACGGAAATAAACCCCAACCTTACTTTTGACTGGAAAAGGTCAGGACACCGGTGACGACTCAAAAGGTTTAAACGACCGTATAACTCACGTCGTGAAAGTGTCGTAGTAAAAGGTCCTAAACTTTATCGAGTCGACCTTAAGGTAGTGGAGGCGATCAAAACAAGTATCACTACGAAGACTTCCGGGTGAACTGAAACGTAAGGTCCCACGGACCAAGATCCACTCATTAGTGCGGTTTGACCAATAGACCCACTCCTTCTATAAAAAAACATATCAAGAAGACACTTAAGAACGGTGGAGAAGAATTAGAGAAGACGAAGAGAATCCAGGTATGGTAAAGACAGGAAATAAAACGGGTAGAAACGTACTTTACAAGGGAACCATATAGATTAAAAGAACTTCTCTAGAGATCAGGAAGGTTAAGATAACACAAAGAGATAAAGAACCGTAACTAGTGATTCCTTCCCAAAGAATAGAGAGGTACGATAAGAAGCTTTGAGACGTAACCCATATAGAAAGGAAATGAGGAAACGGAAAGTGAAGAGAAGAAAAGTGTCGATAAACATTCCGGAGGAGTCTGTTGGTAAAACGGAAAAACGTAAAGAAAAAGAACCCCCACCAGAACTAGGGACGGAGGACATGTTACAGTACTCGGATGTAAGTATCAAGAAGTCCGTCAGTCCGTGCGACAGATAGTCTAGATTAGGGAACTTAGACAAAGAGTGCAGGTAACATATTAGCATTCCCACGTCGGCGTCATACTTTTCCGTTTTTCTATCCTGCGACTTTCTACTTGAGGGGTCCAGTCATCCACAGGTTATACGATGACCTCTAGTCACCTCTTTATTGAGGTCTTTCTTACTTCTCTACCTTGGTTTCGTTTTTGTTATGGGTCAACACCTACACTGACCACTACCTTCACTTCAGGTTACGACATTTCTCGTTATAACGTGTCCTTAGACCTTACAATCCAGGTACTTAGTTCTGTTTAACCTTCACTAGTTTGTCCTCCACCGTTCTCACTTGTGGCTGTAAAATCCTTAGTCACTTGATTTTACCTGACCTTACCCACTTAAATTGAGTCTACTGGTAACATAGATGATGACACACGTTCTTAGGGAATCTTCTTTACCTCATCGGTAGTAATAGTTGTTTTCTCAGACTTTACGTCATGAACCCTGTTAGAGTTTTTGATGTCTTGTTAGAGAAAAACAAAGGTTCCGTTTGGTAAGTTATGGTGTCATTAGGTTCAACTCAGGGACTGATCATTAGGACTTCTTCGACTCCAACTGACCAAGATTCTTCTGGGTGTTCTGGAAGATCTTGAATGTGGGGGGTTTTTTATAAGAAAAGTAATATCCCCTGACCTTACGTTTTCATCCTTCAGTTCTTTATGGACCTCATTGTTCGTTTAAACCGGAACCTCTTGTCTTACTTCGTCCCGTTTCCGATTATCTCAAAACGGTTCTCTTGTGTGACCAGGATCGTTTGTGGGAGAAGGTTGTTGTGTTCTCTACTAAGATGTGTACTTGTAGTGATTTACCAGTTATGGCTTTAGTCTAACTAATATAAGAAACGTCGGTTTCTACCTCTTCGAGATATATCAGTCGTTTTTGTTCTGGTCCTCGACTGACAACGAGTCTAGTACTTGTGGTAGAACGTTTAAGTCTGAAATTAACTTCTTTCATCCCTTTGGTGATCTGGTAAGTCCATACTGGATTTACTTTAGGGAATGCTAATATGTCACCTTTACTCTAGGTACGAGTCATATAGAAATTACGTTAAAAGACTACTACCCACCCCGACACAAGGGAGGAACATCTAACCGGACTCCAGTTTGATAACATCCCGATTACCGCAATTACCACTGGCGGTAGTTTTCCTGAATGTGGTCGTACCACGTCCTGACAAAGTAAGTCACTGGGATTAGGGTATCGTCCGGTGACAATTGGGTGCGGAGGTGGCCTCTTAGGACCTGTGAGTGTCCGTTCAGACCAAGTCAGAGAACACCCCAGTGATGAGAAAAGGAGTTATACGGTCATTACAACCTTTTGAGTCGTCACCGGTGTCCTGATCTTTTCCAGTCAAAAGTAAGGTTAGGGTTTCTTTCCGTTGCAGTTTCTTACAAGTTTCATGACGTGTTAACGTGAGTAGAGTGTGCGATCGTTCCTTACGAGTTTTAAGAGGTTCAGTCCGGAGTCGTCATGTACTTGGCTCTTGAAGGTCTACGAGTTCGACCTAAAACTTTGTCATCTCCTTGGTCTCTAGTTTAACGGTTGTAGGCAACCTAGTAGTTTTTTCGTTCTCTTAAGGTCTTTTTGTAGATGAAGACAAAGTTACTGATGCGATTTTAGAAACTGACAAACCTAGTGTTGTTTGACACCTTTAAAGAATTCCTCTACACTTATGGTCTGGTGGACTGGACGGAGGACTCTTTAGACATACGTCCAGTCCTTCGTTGTCAATCTTGGCCTGAACCTTGTTCCCTGACCAAGGTTTAGCCCTTTCCTCATGTAGTTCCGACACATAACAGTGGGACGAATAAATTGAATATACGTCTCATACAGTACACTTTACGAACCGACCTACTTCGGGTTCGACCTTAGATCTAACGACCTTCTTTATAATCATTGAAGTCTATATGTCTTAATGATTTATTTAAATCGTTTAAAAATATTGTCCTATACTTTAATGTGTTTTAGTAAATATAAAGATATGTGATTGTTACTTGTTAGGTTTTTCTTTTAATGTTTTTGTTAAGGTAAATATTATCGTAATTTTTCTTACGTCATATATCTTTACGACCTGACCTACTTCGTGTTCGACCTTAGTTCTGACGACCCTCTTTGTAGTTAGTAGAGTCTATACGACTACTGTGGTCGAAAGACCGTCTTTCACTTCTTGATTTCTCGGAGAACTACTTTCACTTTCTCCTCTCACTTTTTCACCCGAATTTGGAGTCGTAAATCTTTCGATTCTAGTACCGTAGACCAGGGGAGTGAAGTACCGTTTATCTACCCCTTTGTCACCTTTGTCACTGTCTGAAATAAAAAAACCCGAAGTTTTAGTGACGTCTACCACTGAAATAGGTACTTTAATTTTCTACGAACAAGGAACCTTCTTTTCGAAACTGGTTGGACCTGTCGTATAATTTTTCGTCTCTGTAATGAAACTATTGTTTCCAGGTATATCAGTTTGAATACCAAAAGGACCATCAGTACATGCCTACACTCTCAATCTGATATTTCTTTCGACTCGTGACTTCTTAACTACGAAAACTTGACACCACAACCTCTTTTGAAACTCTCAGGGAACCTGACCTTCGCCTAGTTTGATCAGGTAGGATGTCCTTTAGTCAGGACTTATAAGTAACCTTCCTGACTACGACTTCCACTTTGAAGTTATGAAACCGGTGGACTACACTTCTTCACTGAGTGAACTTTTCTGGGACTACGATCCTTTCTGACTTCCGTCCTTTTCTTCCCCTGTTGCCTCCTACCCAACCTACCGTAGTGGTTGAGTTACCTGTACTCAGACCTGTTCGAGACCCTCAACCACTACCTGTCCCTTCGGACCGTACGACGTCAGGGACCCTAACGTTTCTCAACCTGTACTGACCCGTTGACTTGACACACTGACTAAATCTTTAATTAAATTGGTGTCACAACTTTCTGAATATGTTACTTTTGATATTTTCTAAGGACTTTCTTTAATTTCTTTGTATCTATTTACCTTTGTGTACAGTACCAGTACCTAATCTTCTGAATAATAACAGTTTTAAAGTGTGATGGGTTTCTTTAGATGTCTAAGTTACGTTAGTGATAGTTTTAAGATTACTTGAAAATACGTCTTGATTTTATTGGGTAAGATTTTAAGTATATTTCAGAGTCCGTTGAACCTTATCGGTTTTGTCAGTATTCTCTCTTCTTGTTTGGACTTCCTGAGTATCAAGAACTAAAATTTTAAATAATTTTTTATTACACTATGACTGTGTTTCCAGCAACCGTATCTTGTCTTTCGAGTCTTTTTTGGGAGGAGACATACCAGTTTACTAAAAAAAAGTCAATTAATTAATTAAAAACCGGTGTGACCCAGAAGTAATGACGTACGGTCGAAAGAGATCAACACCGGTAGTCCCCGATGAGAGAACAACACCATGTACCCGAAGAGTAAAGTCAATAAAAAAGAACAACCCTGTATGTCCGAATCAATAGGACTCCATACACCTTAGGAGGGTCTTGTCCCTAACTTGGGTATAGGAGACACAACAGTTCGTCTAGGGATTGGTCACCCGGTGGTTCCTTAAGGACCACTTTAGTAAATCTATGCTCGGTTCCTCGTTCTATTCCCCGTTCTTGTGAGTTGTCCTTTTACTATCAGAAAAGTTGTTTATCATACCCCTTTTGAGTTATAGGTGTAAGTTCTCTTTCTTTAAACCTGGGGACGGAATGTGACCTAACTTTTTATTGAGTTTTACCTAGTTTCCGAATTTATGTTCTCGATTTTGATATTTTGACAATTTTCTCTTGATTTCCCTTTTTGAAGTACTATAACCTAAACCGTTGGTGACAAACCTGTACTGTGGTTTTTGTGTCCGTTCTTTTCTCTTTTTACAAAAAGAAAACAAACTACAATCTGAAGTAGTTTTAAGTTTCGAAAATACGTAGTTTCCTGTAACAGTTGTCTTACTTTTCCGTTGGGTATCGTATCCTATTTTATAAACGTTTAGTACATAGACTATTCCCTAACTATAGGTCTTATATATTTCTTGAGGATCTTAAGTAGCGTTGTTGTTTTTATTTTATTATAAATTTTTAATCATTTACTCCCTCGAGGGACCACCGGATCACCAATTGTAAGGTCCGACAATAACGGTACCGGGTAGGAACCAGTCTCTTGACTTTGGGTCGTTCAGTACACCGTGCCGAGGGGTTTTTTCAATCATGTCCTAAAATAAAGAGGTTTCTTCTTTATATTTACCGGTTATTCGTATTCTTTTCCACGAGTTGTAGTGACCAGTAAGCTTTAGGTTTAGTTTTTGTGTTATTCTATGGTAACGTGGGTGTAATCCCACTAACAATAATTTTTTGTTGTTGTCTTTTATTACTGACAACTACTCTGACGTTTGTTTAACCTTGGGTACATGTGACGACTATCTTTACATTTACCAACTTAGTGACACCTTTTTTTCCCGTAGCGTTACGGAGTTTTTTAATTTGTATCTTAATAATATATAACGTTTATAGATGAAAATCTATATATGAGGTTTCTTTATTTCTTCTGTAAACTTGTCCATAAATATATGGGTGTAAGTATCGTCGTAATAAGTAACATTGGTTTTCTGTCTTCGTTAGGTTGACAGATAGTTGTCTACTTTCCCATTTGTTTTACACCATATAGGTATATTGTCTTACAATAAGGTGGAAATTTTCCTATCTTTAAAACTGTACGTCATGTATCTACTTGGAACTTCTTAATACGATACACTTTTTTCGGTTAGTGTTTTCCTGTTTAAAACATGGTAAGGTGAATGTATTACATAGATTTCATCGGGTTAAGTATCTTTAATTGTTCCACTAACGGTCCCCAACCTTCTTCTCCTACTACCTCTAAATAACAAATTGTTCATTTTTCAAAGTCAATCCCTTCTACTCTTTCAAGACCTCTACCTACTACCATTACCAACGTGTCACTATACTTACATAATTACGATATCTTGACATGTGAACTACCATTTAAATACAATATATGTGAACTGGTGTTAAAAATTTTTTTGTCACTTGTTGAAAGGACAAAATATCTATTTGTTTATTTCAAATAGGTCTAATTAATTGAAATCTCTGAAGGGATCATTAGGTCACTGATTCTGAGATTCGAGGGTTACGTTACCCCCGACCCAAGGTAGGGACCAGTCCCTTGAGTCAAATCAAGTCACCGAGTCAAATCGAGTCAATGAGTCAGTACAGGCTGAGAAACGCTGGGGTATCTGACGTCGTGTGGTCCAGAGGCACAGGTAGTGGTTGAGGTAGTGGGCTCAAATAAGTTTGAGTACAGGTAACTCAACCACTACGCTAGGTTAGTAGAGTAGGAGACAACAAGGGAAGAGGAAGGTAGAAGTTAGAAAGGGTCGTAGTCCTAGAAAAGTTTACTCAGTCAAGAAGTGTAATCCACCGGTTTCATAACCTCAAAGTCAAAGTCGGTAGTCAGGAAGGTTACTTATAAGTCCTGACTAAAGGAAATCCTACCTGACCAACCTAGAGGAACGTCAGGTTCCCTGAGAGTTCTCAGAAGAGGTTGTGGTGTCAAGTTTTCGTAGTCAAGAAGCCACGAGTCGAAAGAAATATTAGGTTGAGAGTATAGGTATGTACTGACGACTTTTTTAGTATCGAAACTGATCTGTCTGGAAACAACCCTTTCAGAGGAAAAATTATACGACAGATCCATCTAGGGTGTGTGATGTTCATTCTCAATCGTACACATTTAATTCTGGAGGACGTCGGTTTATTTTATGTACTTATAAAAATTTTTCTAATACACTGAAATGTATCGGTCCTTAACCTTTACCACAGGTTTATGTTCCGAAAAATTGTGGTTTCGAATACAAGAATGATGATGTAGTCAAACAAATTCCATTTTAAAACTATTGACTTTACATATCTAGATTTCGTATGTTCATTTTTGTATTTTATAGTTCAAATCACTTAAGACTATTTAATTGTATATTAACATTGGTCGTGAGGTCAGTTCTACTTCGGGTAAAGATACTTGGGTCTCTTACGGGAATACGGGGAAGGTGAGTTGGAAGTATAGGAAATTGGTAATAGGACTAAAGACAGTGGTATGGAATCGAAATGGATAAGAGATCCATTTATTTACCTAGATAAGTGTACATGAAAAAATCCAGACTGGAGAAACCGAGTTGTATTATAAAAAATAAAAGTAGACACAACAATGAACAACGGTACTACACTACCCTGGTCTACGGTAGTGTAGTCAACAAGTAGGAAAATAACGACTCATTATGGAGTAAAACACTTATACGGTGTCAAGCAGATCAGAAGGAGAATAACTACTTGTAAACCTAACAAAGGACAACAACCGAGAATACTGATTTTGATCATATTTATAAAAAAGTGTTGAGATATACCGATGTAAAATTAAAGAAATGAGTACATTGAACGAAATCAATTACCCTACTTAAGGTCAACTCGATGAAGTTTAGGATTTTCTACTACGACACTTTCACGACGTGAGTTATACGGTCGTTTACACCTTTTGAGTCGTCGCCGGTGTCCTGACCCTTTCCAGTCAAAAGTAAGGTTAGGGTTTCTTTCCGTTACGGTTTCTTACGAGTCTGATGACGTGTGAACGTTAGTAGAGTGTCCGATCATTTCATTACGAGTTTTAAGAGGTTCGGTCCGAAGTTGTCTTGCACTTGGCGTTTGAAGGTCTACAAGTTCGACCTAAATCTTTTCCGTCTCCTTGGTCTCTAGTTTAACGGTTGTAGACAACCTAGTAGTTTTTTCGTTTTCTGAAGGTCCTTTTGTAGATAAAGACGAAATAACTGATACGGTTTCGGAAACTGACACACCTAGTGTTATTTGACACCTTTTAAGAAGTTCTCTACCCTTACGGTCTGGTGGACTGGACGGAGGACTCTTTAGACATACGTCCAGTTCTTCGTTGTAAATCTTGACCCTTACCTTGTTGTCTGACCAAGGTTTGACCCTTTCCTCATACAGTTCCGCCACATAACAGTGGGACGAACCAATTGAATATACGTCTCATGTAGTACTCTTTACGACCTGACCTACTTCATGTTCTAACGGCCCTCTTTATAATTATTGGAGTCTATACGTCTACTGCGGTGGGAATCCCGTCTTTCACTTCTTGATTTCTCGGAGGACTACTTACACTTTCTCCTCTCACATTTACAACCGAATGTTGAGTTGTAAATCTTTTGATTCTAGTACCGTAGACCAGGGTAGTGTAGTACCGTTTATCCACCCCTTTGTCACTTTTGTCACTGTCTGAAATAAATAAACCTGAAGTTTTAGTGTCGTCTACCACTGACTTCGGTACTTTAATTTTCTACGAACGAGGAACCTTCTTTTCAATACTGGTTGGATCTGTCGAATAATTTTTCGTCTCTGTAATGATACGGTTGTTTCCAGGTAGATCAGTTTCTCTACCAAAAAGGTTCATCAGGACATACCTACGTTCTCAACCTGATAATTATTTCGACTCGTGGTTTCTTAACTACGAAAACTCGACACCACAACCTCTTCTGAGAACTCTCAAGGAACCTGACCTCCGCCTAGTTTGGTCAGGTAGGATTTCCTCTAGTCAGGACTCATAAGTAACCTTCCTGACTACGACTTCCACTTTGAGGTTATGAAACCGGTGGAATACACTTCTTGACTGAGTAAACTTTTCTGGGACTATGACCCTTTCTAACTTTCGTCTTCCTCTTCCCCCTGTTGTCTCCTACTCTATCAACCTACCGTAGTGGCTGAGTTACCTACACTCAAACTCATTTGGGACCCTCAGCCACTACCTGTCCCTTCGGACCATACGACGTCAGGAACCCCAACGTTTCTCAGCCTGTACTGACTCACTGACTTGACCTGACTTGACTCTTTTAAACTACGTTTGTTAAACTTTAAGCGAAAACATTTAAAATTAAGGAGAGAGATTGGCACAATAATGGTACTCTTGTTTGTGTCAGATCGGACGACCTTTTACTCCCTGGTACACCTCTCTTCGGTCCAGTAGGGTGGATTTCAGAAAGATCTGATCGGTTGAAGGTCCGTTAAGTTGTTCACAATATCTAAGTACTTGTTCAGACTCACTCTAATCGGATCTGGTCGGGTCCAGTTTTCTCGTCGGACCCACTTGACTCTTCATTATTTATCATCAAGGAAATTCGAAGACTCAAACCCCTACCAAACAATATGTCTTAGTAACAACGGTATCTGGTAAATATGTGTAGATATGGTCATAAGATGACGACGTACTGTGTAATAGTCTTTGAATCACCTAATTTTGTTGTGTAAGTAATAGAGTCAGAACCTGAAAGGTGCACCGGGATAACCATTTTATTGATGGACGGTTTCGTCCTTTGTACTCTGCGTCCAAACTAGAGACCTATCCCTTGTAGCGATCCTCCTCCCTTACCGTTGGGTGAGGTCATAAGAACGGACCTCTTAAGGGTACCTGTCTCCTCGGACCCCCCGATATCAGTGTCCAACGTGTCACAACCTATACTAACTTCACTGATTCGTACGAACGTGTGTGTACCCAGTCTTTAGACCTGTACCCAATCGATCTAGGAGACAAGACAAGAAAGAGACGACTTTAGTTCTACAGTCGGTCCTGACACTACAGTAGACTCCGAGTCCCAGGAGAAGGTTTGAACGACCAACAACCGACTGTGTTGAAGAAGGTCAGTAACCCGACTCCGGGAGTTCAGAATCGTCGGTCAGTGTTACAGGACGATATATCTGATGGGATGTTGTCCCGTCAAACGAAGAAATTCTGTCAATACGAAATCTAGAAAGACAGAGATTGGGAAAAGTTTCTCGAGACGACTAATCCAGTTCGGGTAGGTCCTATTAGAGGGAAAACTAATGGAATCTCAGTTGACTTTAATTTTCTGCGAATGGGGAACCTTCTTTTCAATACTGGTTGGATCTATCATATAATTGACTTGACTTGACTTTCAGTTGACTTATCTTTGGAAAGTCAAAGTCAAAGTCAAGTCAGCGAGTCAGCACAGGCTGAGAAACGTTGGGGTACTTGGCGTCATGCGGTCCGGAGGGACAGGTAGTGGTTGAGGGTTTCAGGTGGGTTTGAGTACAGGTAACTCAACCACTACGGTAGGTCGGTAGAATAGGAGACAGTAGGGGAAGAGGAGGACGGAAATTAGAAAGGGTTGTAGTCCTAGAAAAGTTTACTCAGTCGAGAAGCGTAGTCCACCGGTTTCATAACCTCAAAGTCGAAGTTTTAGTCAGGAAGGTTACATGTGGGTCCTAACTGTAGGAAATCCTACCTGTCCAACCTAGAGGAACGTCAAGTTCCCTGAGAGTTCTCAGAAGAAGTCGTGGTGTCAAGTTTTCGTAGTTAAGAAGTCACGAGTCGAAAGAAATATCAAGTTGAGAGTGTAGGTATGTACTTTGGAATAATACAGAGTTTTTAGAGGAATGAAAACGATAAATTCTATTGGATTAGTGTGTAATATCGAGTAGTATAAATATGTAGGGTGGGTAAGAACTCCCATCCCTACAATATCTTACACATGTGGTTCTCTACCTTTGAAACCCTCGGTTGAATCGTGGGTTCTAAACGTTTGTTAAAAATTTCTATTTCTTTATCTCCTATATCTCCCTCTAACGTTACAACCTCCATCTTATTTCCTGACCGAGGAAGTGACAAGGGTAGTTACTAGTAAAGTGGAACCGTCGTAGTTGACCCAGGTTGGAGGTCGAAAAAACTATAAGGATCTTGGTCGTCGTGCGTTAGAAAGAAACCTCCAGACTCAGGGTCGAGGTACCATGGAGAAACATGGGAGGACTTCAAGATAGTCGTCGGTCGACACGGAGGAGGTGGTTCTAGACTCAGGGTTGAGACGCATAATTTAATAGAGTTGATTTCATTTTTATTTATTTGTTTATTTATATATATAATTCGTCACTTTTATCCAAATATATAATACATGATATTACCATATATAATATTAGATAATATCATCTATTGTATAATTAATATTATTTATTACCACGTGTCGTTTATGTGTATACATTTAATATATATAATATATACTATACATATGTTAATACTCGAAGGGGTCACCGAGTCATCATTTCTTAGACGGACGTTACGACCTCTGTACCCAAGGTCCTTCTAGGGTACATCTTCCCGTATCGTTAGGTGAGGTCATAAGAACGGACCTCTTAGAATACCTGTCTCCTCGGATCATCGGACGACGACGACGATTTAGTGAAGTCAGCACAGGTTGAGACACGCTGGGGCATCTGCCGTCGGGTGGTCCGAGGGGGCAGGGACACTAAGAGGTCCGTTCTTGTGACCTCACCCAACGGTAAAGGAAGAAGTCACGTACCTTCACTTTTCACTTTCACTTCAACGAGTCAGTACAGGATGAGAGTCGCTAGGGTACCTGACGTCGGATGGTCCGAGGAGTCAGGTACCCTAAAAGGTCCGTTCTCATGACCTCACCCGATCGGGCACCCTTACGTTTCTCAGTCTGTACTGACTTCGTTGACTCGTGTGTATAGTAATGTACTATCGTATATATCGATATTGTACCAAATATTGTATATTAACAAAAGTGAATTCATAGTATTAATACAATATGGTATCATATATATATTACCACGTAGTGACATTATATTATACATTGACATTTATATATGGTAATACACCATATAATGTACTATAGATAGTGTACATATATGGTAACGTATATTATGTTATATATTAACGTATTATTATAATATTACGTTATATATGGTAACGTATTATATTATAATATACTCCATATGTCACACACACAATAAAGGAGCCAGTATAGACTACGACGCTGGGGTACCTGACATCAGACGGTCCGAGGAGACAGGTACCTTAAGAGGTCCGTTCTTATGATCTCGTCCAACGGTAAGGAAAGAGGTCCCATAGAAGGGGTGGGTCCCTAGCTTGGACCAGAGGGTGTAATGTCTGTCCAAGAAATGGTAGACTCGGTGTCCCTTTCGGGTATGGTACATTATATATATATATATAATTAGAAGTTTATTTGTCGATGAACTTCCAATTATAGAAAACATGTATTTTATATTAAGTTAGTTAGAAAATTTGAATAGTTTTTTTCTTCTCTTCTGAACAAACACTCTCCACCAACCACCTCCTACCCATGTCCTTTTAATAAGTGATCTTCCACATAAGAAAACAACCGGTAAACGTAGTTAAAAAGTTAGAAAATCTTCGAGTACCGAAAGAACGTGAACTTGACGTGAATTTTTATTCAAATATTGTCCCTTTTTATAGAGATCTCGTTTTATTTCCGATTGAGGTTTACACGAAACTTTTTACCTTTACTGTATTCATGAGTAAGTTGACTAGGATCTTCTACGAAGTAAAAAGAGTGAAACACATATATACGTTTTGTTTTGTAAACACGAACAGATTTAGATCTCAGGTTATGTTTAAACAAGTATACTATAAGAGACTGATTTAGACAACACGGTTCATTTCACCACTCACATAAAAATGACCTTTGGTATCCTAACTTTATAAAGTATTATTTTTATCTCGTATGAAAATGATAAAAATTCACTTTTTTGACATCATAACCCTTTTTATTCAGTAACTGACCTTTCACCTTATTAAAAAGTTCTCGGTAATACCGTTTTTGACCAATAGTAATACACTTCATTTAGACATGAGGAGGGAATTGAGGTCTACATTTTCAGAATGATAGTTAAATGGCAATGACTATCTAGGGTGCAGATTAGTTATACTGTCAACTAGACGACACATAATTCAGTAGTACGTACAGACGGTTTTGGAAAGGTATACAGTAGATTAAATTTAGAGTAAATATCTATGACGGCGGGGGAAGAGGGAAATGGAAAATATAAAGGATCGTAGTCCTATAAAAGGTTCCCCCACCATTTCCTACTCTACCAATCTATCGTAGTGGCTGATTTACCTGTGTTTAAAGTTGTTTGAGGTCCTCTATCACCTCCTGTCTCCTCGGACGTACGACGTTAGGTACCCCAGAGACTCTTAGTCTGTGCTGAATCGATGGTTTGTTGTGGTTCTACTTTCACTCCAGATCTTTCGACTCCCTTGAACGAGTTCCAGTATGTCCATCCTTAATCGTCTCAACCCTAGACTGAGGTTCAGACAAATTCAGGTGTTGGACAAGAAAATCGGAAAAAACGGTCAAATTGTAGACCGTAGACTATCTACCCCTCCTTTTGTAAAAACCTCTTGTTTTTGTTGAATTAAGTTTCGGTGGAGAGCGTGAATTATCTACAAGTCGGGATACGTTGACATAATTGTAGTATCTCCGATGAAACAAGGATAGTTCGTCCCTATCATTAAGGATGGAATATATGAATAAAACAAATAACCAAACTTAAATTCTCTGATACAAACACTTTTTATATAAATCATTTAATATCGACAGAAGAATATTTACTAACCTCGTAGACCCAGACTTTGAGTATTTAAAAGTGGGGTAGAGATGGTGGGGGTATTTAGTCGAGAAATAAAACACAAAGAAAGTTACAATACCGGGACCTCATCCTTTACCGTCGGGTGAGGTCATAAGAACGGACCTTTTAAGGTGCCTGTCTTCTGGGGTCACCCGATGTCAGGTACCCCAGTGTTTTTGAGCCTGTGTCAACTCGTGTGTGTCCCCAATACCCACGGTAGTTAGTAAGACAGACCTTTTACTTTAGTAGAAATTAAGGAATAATAGAAAGAAAAATCGGGGTCGTGGTGAGTATGGAAGTTTTATTTTAGTCAGTAGTTTTAATTAGTTAAGATCCTGAACGACGGAGAACTCTTTAGACATACGTCTAGTCCTTCGTTGTCAATCTTGACCTGTACCTTGTCTGACCAAGGTTTATCCTTTTCCTCATGCAGTTCCGACATATAACAGTGGGACGAATAAATTGAAGATACGTCTCATGTGGTACTCTTTACGGCCTGACCTTCTGTGTGTTCGACCTTAGTTCTAACGGTCCTCTTTATAGTTATTGGAGTCTATACGTCTACTGTGGTGGGAATACCATCTTTCACTTCTCCTTGATTTTTCGGAGAACTACTTTCACTTTCTCCTCTCACTTTTTCAACCGAATTTCGAGTTGTAAGTCTTTTGCTTCTAGTACCGTAGGTCAGGGTAATGAAGTACCCTTTATCTACCCCTTTGTCACCTTTGTAACAGTCTCAAATAAGACCCCCCGAGGTTTTAGTGACGTCTACCACTGACGTCGGTACTTTAATTTTCTGCGAATGAGGAACCTTCTTTTCAATACTGGTTGGATCTGTCGTATAAGTTTTCGTCTCTATAACGAAACGGCTGATTCCAGGCAGATCAGTTCCGATACCAAAAAGGTCATCAGTACATACCTACACTCTCAGCCTGACACTTCTTCCGTCTCACGGTTTCTTAACTACCGAAACTTGACACCACAACCTCTTCTGAGAACTCTCAGGGAACCTGACGTTCCTCTAGGTTGGTCAGGTAAGATTTCCTCTAGTCAGGACCCACAAGAAACCTTCCTTACTACGATTTCGACTTTGAGGTTATGAAACCGGTGGAGTACACTTCTCAACTGAGTAATCTTTTCTGAGACTACGACCCTCCCTGACCCCCGTCCTCCTCTTCCCCTGTCGTCTCCTACTCTACCGACCTACCGTAGTGACTGAGCTACCTGTACTTAGACTCACTTGAGACCCTCAACCACTACCTGTCCCTCCGGACCGCACGACGCTAAGTACCCCAGCGTTTCTCAGCCTGTGCTGACTTACTGACTTGACTTGACTTGACTCCTGAACGAACCAATTCTGAGGTGTTAAGGTGTCGTTCCCTGTTCCCAAGTTAGGAACCAGTCCCTTGACTCTAGGTAGTATCGGTTTTTGTCTAAATTTTTGGTTAGTTACGGTGAAAATGTTGACACGATAGATAGAGGGTGAGAGGTAAAGTACGTGCTGGTATCTATTCTGAGAATGACAGTGACTTTGATAGAAGAACAAGAATTAGTAAATTTACTTTAAACCTGAGTATTACGTATATAGACTGCACTTAAAAATTCTATATTTTCCAATATATCCCTTCTCATTTAGAGGGAAGATGACAGAAAGTCGGTAGATTAAGAGATGAAGTCTCCGTCGATGATAGTGTCAAAGAACATATGGAAAACTCTCCAATATTTAGATGGTGTGTGTGTGTGTATGAAAAAAAAGTGTGTACTATCGTGTAATACACGTAAAAAGAGTCAGAAATAAAAGTGATTGTTATATAAAACCTCTATCAAGATATAAACATGGGTATTTTTGACTAAGGAAGAAAAGTCACTGAAGTATGATACAGTAAAATACCAAACAAACACACACAATCAGTGATTAAGTACAGGCTGAGAAAACACTGGGTAATCTGACGTCCGACGGTCCGATGAGACAGGTACGACCCTCCCTAGAGAGGGGACCTAAGGGGTCCCCTCTTATGATCTCACCCGACGGTAAGGGAAGAGGTGTAACATACCTATCGAATTAAGTTTATAAATTGGTAGGAGATGTTTGCAAATTTGAGAGAGGTAACGTATATTTATATACCCACACACATTAAAACTTGTTCACACGTATATAAACATCATATTTAAGAATTTTCATATTTACAGACGCAGTTGTATGTATCTATGAAATTTATAACTATCTATAATTATAAAACACTTCGGGTTAAGTAGGGGGTCGACACATATTTAGACTGATATAGAGACATAGAAGTGGATGAAAGTAGATTATAGTTTGAAAAACTCGTAAGTCAATCGTTAGTCAATCTAAAAAATTTACCGTAAAAGAAAATTAAAACTCACAAGAATTTCAAAGATAACCCAACTTTGGAAAGGGGACAAGAAAAGAATGAAGCGTAAGTCTAACACCTTGCAAGTCATGTTGATAAAATTATCAAAGGAGTGACTGAAGTTATGGAGATTTAAAAGTGGAAAAAGTCCGGAAGGTTTGTGGTAGAAGTCTTAATATAAGAATTTTTGTCAGGATCCCAGAAGGGACCACCAGACCCCCGATTCTGAAGTGTGAGTTACGTCCCCCGGGTCCAACCTAGGGACAAGTCTCTTGATACGGGGTGCACGGATCAAGATTTTTGACCGTGTCGGTTTTTTTTTCTTTCAGGATTTTCAGGATTAGTACAACGTGATCTGGGGATTTAGTGGTCAAGACTCCAAGAAATATAGTCCTGGGGAAATGTGAGAATTTTAATAACTCGAAAACCCCCGAAGGGATCACCGAGACACCATTTCTTAGGTGGACGGTTACGTCCTCTGTACCCAAGCTAGGGACAGACCCTTCTAGGGTGCACGGAGGTTCATTGTTTCAGACAGCCTGTGTTGATGACTCTGACACGACCTCTCGGCCCCTCGGCGTTGATAATTCGGGTGTACGGTGCCGATAACTTCGGGCACACGGGGTCTCGGGCACGAGGTGTTGTTCTCTTCGGTGACGTTACTCTTCAGGACGTGACGTTACTCTTCGGGTGCCTGGCGTTGATCTGTCGCCGAAGATGAGCGACGTTTGATCGTTACTTCTGGGGTGTGGCAGTTTTTATTTGTTTATTTATAACTCGAAAACAAATACATATAAATGGTATAAACTTTAATCTCGATCTTACATAATTTTATATAAAAGTAAATGAATTCTACTATCGTTATTTAGGTGACACAATTATATTGAATGCTTTTTATTGATATAAAAGGTTTTATTTTTTTTAATCTTTTTACTTCACAAAATGTAAAAACGTTTGGAGTAAACACAGACCGAGTTATCTTTTGTCGACATAAGAGTATAGAAGACGTAAGTTAGATAACGTTATACTACAAGACCAACTTCAGATACTTTTTTGGATTGGAGTATATCTACATAATAACCCTTTTCCTCTTCATAAAATTTTCGGAAAACCCTACACCTATAAGAAGAAACCGTACTGTGGTTATTAGTTGTATGTGTCTCATTAAATACTTTCCGATGAAAGTTACACCTTAGATTTCGGTATAGTTACTTAAGACATAAGACAATGTAATTTTAAGTAACTAGATAGAATATGGGACTTATCTATGAGGTGGGTACTTATTAAAATATTGTAGTCCGTAACCAGTACACCTTTTATAACTAAGTGGTGTAATGGGATTAGAAGGTTTGTGACTGTGTAAAGTAATATTTTATAGTTTCTAGAGTAAGTAATTACAGAGGTAGTCGGAATAGCATTTTCAGAAGTTCATAACGTCTGGACAGTTCCAGTACTATCGTCTATGTTCAAAAGGTTTTAATATTAAAGTGTACTTTTGAACTTAAAATAATAACCGTTGTTTATAACAGTCAACAAAAGGAACTCCATTTTCAGAGTAAAGTCAGATAAAACCCCTGAACAGACGGTTAATGCGTTCAGACATATTTGTAGTAAGTAGTTAGTAAGAAAGTTCCTTTCTGCCACAATACACTTTTTCGACGATCTAGACGAGGGTAGAGTTTGTTAGAGTGTTCACAAAAAGGAACTTTATTTGAAGTATGAAACTATGTGTCGGTTTCACGAAATACAGAAGTAGTGTAAAACGGTGTGTTCTATAATTTTTCTATATACGAGCTCTCAGTTTTAAATTATTTTACTTTTAATTCTTAAAAAAAATGACGAAGTAGTTCTTGTGAACAAAATGACACTAATACACGTTTCTTATGTCTATGTTAGACCCCGATGACCCGATACGACTGGGTGGTAATTGGGTGGTAACTAAATGTTACAGTCACTTTTACAATTGTATCGATTTTTCCGTTTGTTGTTACATTTTACCACGTTATTGATACCTTTTGATACTACAAAGGAGTTTTTTTAATTTTTAGTTTAATAGTATACAAGATAGTTGGAGCGAAGACCTATATATAGGTTTTGTTAACTTTCATCCTAGAGTTTCCCCATGCACGTGTGACTACGAGTGTCGTCATAATAAGTGTTATCAATTCTCCACCTTCGTTGGGTTTACAGGTAGTCACTTACTTACCTATTTGTTTTACACCATATGTGTGTCACTTTATAAGGAGTCGTAATTTTTCTTTCCTTTAAGACTGTGTAAGATGTCGTACCTACTTGACACTTCTTAATACGATTCACTTTATCCGGTCAGGAGTTTTCTGTTTATGGTATTCGAAAGTGAATATACTCCACAGATATCTCAGGTTAAGTGTCTTTGTCTTTCATTGACCCACTAATCGTCCTCGATCACCTTTACCTTTTATCCTTCAATAATAAATTACCCACATTTCAAAGTCAAGACTTTTTTTTTTTCAAACCCCTCACCTACTACACTACCACCGTGTTGTTATACTTGTATGAATCGTGAACCCCGAAGGGACCACCGAGTCTCCCATTTCGCAGACGGACGTTACGTCCTCTGGACCCAAGCTAGGGACCCAGTCCTTCTAGGGGACCTCTTCCTTTACTGTTACCGTTGGGTGAGGTCATGAGAACGGACCTTTTAGGGTACCTGTCTCTTTGGGCCATCTGATGCCAGGTACCCTAGCGTTTTTCAGCCTGTACTGACTCGTTGAAGTGAAAGAAAGTGAAAGAAAGAATGACTTGACATGTGAATTTTTACCAATTCTACCATCTAAAATACCGTACACAAGAAATGGTGGTGAAATTTTTCCGTTTTATAAATGAAAAATATTCAAAAGTCTATTAGTCGACAACCACATATCTTTGACATGACTAAAAAAAAAATTAAATAAATAAACCAACAAGGCACAGAATCAACGTTGTGTGTCCTAGAAGTTAGAAGTAACGTCCGTACACTCAAGAAATTAACACCGTAAATCCTAGATCAAGGGACTATTCCCTAGTTTGGACCCAGGGGACGTAGCCCTCGTGTCCCGGGATCGTCGTCCTGGTGGTCCTTTCAGGGTTCCGTTCTATAAATAATCATAATTTTCTCAAAATTAGGGTGCCTGTGAGACTTTTCTAGAGTCCCTGCAGGTGACTGGTGTAGTACTCTTAACAACGAGATTTAGTAGCAACCGAGGACTAATGGAAGTTTTACTTCAGGTGTGAGGTGCAATATCGGAAGTCCTGGTATGTACTAGACCGAAGTGAAGGGAAGAGACGAAGAAAGAGACACGAAGTTGGTGTGTTTGTCAACGATAGAGGGTTTGTGTTTTGTGAAGTGACCGACACGAGTTCGTTATAAGATCCCTGATGGAAGAATAAAATAAACTTTGGGAAAAGTAGGAAACCCAAGGTCGGCTTTATGGACAGGGATGGTTGAGTCTGTTTTAAGGGGAAGTACACACGAGAGACCTATAAAGCGACCGTGAAAATAGAAGAGTAAATAAAGAAAACAAAATATAATATCAGCAAACATACAGACAGAACGGTAATCTGACATTTGGAAGGGCTCACTCGGACAAAGAAAGTGTCACATTAGTCATTTCACGGAAGAACCGTCTTGGACCCGTTTAATCGACGATAGAATTGAAGTCAAAGGAGTAAGTATTCCTCCTCTATTATTAAAGGTAGAACGTTTAAGAACCCTTTAAGTCATTCCAGTACAGATACCTACGGACCGGATCACGGTCAGTGTGACATCGGGAAGTTATTTACTCTTCTGAGAACGAACGGAGTCATATCCGACTTCCTTGCCTACTGAGGTGTCTAAACTATCCTTCGTAACATTTCAAGTGTTCCCCTAAATCTCTTTACAGACGCTAGAACTGTAACCAATAATTATTTATTATGATCCTAATACTTCGGGATTGTCAACGTAAGTCTTTTGATTCTAGTACCGTAGACCTAGGTAATGAAGTACCGTTTATCTACCCCTTTGTCACCTTTGTCACTGTCTGAAATAAAACCCCCGAGGTTTTAGTGACGTCTACCACTGGTGTACTTTAATTTTCTGCGAA
Source organism: Capra ibex (assembly GCA_006410555.1). Classification (NCBI taxonomy): domain Eukaryota; kingdom Metazoa; phylum Chordata; class Mammalia; order Artiodactyla; family Bovidae; genus Capra; species Capra ibex. Next base: position 4,870,279 of record SJYO01007492.1, on the reverse strand, counting down.
CGAGGAACCTCCTTTTCAATACTGGTTGGATCTGTCGTATAATTTTTCGTCTCTGTAATGAAACGGTTGTTTCCAGGTAGATGAGTTTCGATACCAAAAAGGTCGTCAGTACATACTTACAGTCTCAACCTTATATTTCTTTCGATTCGTGGTTGGCTTCTTAACTATAAAAACTTGACACCACAACCTCTTCTGAGAACTCTCAGGGAACCTGACGTTCCTCTAGGTTGGTCAGGTAGGATTTCCTTTAGTCAGAACTTATAAGTGACCTTCGTGACTACGACTTCGACTTTAGGGTTATGAAACCGGTGGACTACACTTCTTGACTGAGTAAACTTTTCTGGGACTATGACCCTTTCTAACTTCCGTCCTCCTCTTCCCCTACTGTCTCCTACTCTACCAACCTACTATAGTGGCTGAGTTACCTGTACTCAAACTCATTTGAGACCCTCAACCACTACCTGTCCCTCCGGACCGTACGACCTCAGGTACCCCAGTGTTTCTCAACCTGCACTGACTCACTGACTTGACTTGGCTTGTCAACGACAATCTTGTGGACCTCGTCTAAGAAATAAAGTTCCCTTTAGATCAGAAGAGAGGTACCAGGAGACTGAAAGGAATACGTATAAACCAGAGCACTCAGAAAAATCCCAAGGGACCTCTTGGAACCCGTGAGTTTCAACCATCTTACTACGAAAACCGACAACCGACGTTCAAAGTGTTTTAGATACTCCATAATTTTTAGTTTACTCTATAAATTCTATAAGTTTCCATAATGAACAGAGTAAGATCCCAATACACCCTTACGTTCTAAGGAAGTTCAGGGTTTCATAAATTTTGAATTTTAAAATTTACCTTCTTTTAGATAGGAACCCAAGGGAGTTTAGGTCACCAAAATTATTAATCCTTCTTTACTGTATATGTATAAGTTTTCGGGACCTTACGTTTTCAGTTAGTTGATTAACTTCTTCTTTTTTAATCCTTTACACGTATAAATTGTATCCGAACAATAGTATGAGGTGAACTTCAATTACTCATGACTAAATTGTTAAAATTCCTCTCAAGTCATAAAGACACCAGTAAGTATCGAAGTCATTTACAGAGGGAAAGACCAGACGTAAAAGAGAGAGAAAGAGAAAAAAAGGGAAACAGGATCACCTTGTGTCCTAGGACAAAGGGTCTGATCCCTAGTTTGGACGGTGGGGAAGCCACCTTTACATCAGAATTGGTGACCTGGTGGTCTTTCGGGGACGTAAAAGATTGAGACCCTTCAAAATCTTAAATTATATCCTTTCACATTCTCTGAGTTTGACACAATAATGGTAAACACTCAATTCTTTCTTATATGTGTGTTAACTATCAAGTATATGAAGATACAATTCTCTTTAATAGAGATCTAACTTTTTCGGATTACTTACTTATTTTCTCCGAGTGGAATTTCGTATGTAAGAATTTCTAGAGTCCAATGTCCCTGAAGGGACCACCTGGTCACCAATTCTAGGGCTGGAGGGTTATGTCTTCAGTACCCAAGTTAAGGACCAACTCCTTGATTCTAAGACTTACGACGTACCGCACCAGATTTTTTTTTTTTCTCTCTTTCTTCTTGAATCTAAGTCAAGTCAAGTCAAGTCAGTGAGTCAGCACAAGCTGAGACGTTGGGGTACTTAGCGTCGTGCGGTCCGGAGGGACAGGTAGTGGTAGAGGACCTCAAGTTAGTTTGAGTGCAGGTAGCTCAGCCACTACGGTAGGTCGGTAGAGTAGGAGACAGTAGGGGAAGAGGAGGACGGGGGTTAGGGAGGGTCGTAGTCTCAGAAAAAAAAAAAAAAAATTTATCGTCTCTTGTTCAAATAAACCACTTACGACTACCATCTGTAGTAGGTTCTCTCTCTTAGACCCCTTTTATGACACTGTTCTCTTGGATCCTTCGGAGGCCCGATGTATGTGTTAGAGGGTGTTCCTTCCACGTCACAGGTGCGTGTGACCCTTATAGGAGTCGGTAAGTCGTGGTACGCCTGCTCGAGAAGTATCAACTATGTCGGTAACGACAGGAGTACGGGACGGTGGTCGTAGAGATGAAGAAGGAGACAGTAGAAGAGTGGGTCACACTGCTCTTGCACGGTCTAGAGTCGTGGGTACTACCACGGCAAGGGAAGGAACAGTTTGTGGGCTTCCGGAAGTTGTATCAGGAATATCCACGGGACCAGGAACAAGAACCGGTGTCAGACGTCGTACCCATCCTTCACGAGTTTCAGGTCATGGAAGCGTAAGTAGAGTAGTGAGAACCCCAAGGGGTCCTGAAACTCGTGGAGCCGCAACCACCCTAAAACCGGGTCCCGGGAGTAGTGCAGGGGTGTGACTGACATGTCCTAGAACGGTAGGGGGCAAGCCAGTTTGTCGACCTTCCGGAGGAACTTGAGACACCAGACTAGGAACCACTTCAGTGTATAGAACTGCGAGGTCGTAGTCTCAGAAAAGGTCACTTAGTTGAGAAGAGTACTCCACCGGTTTCATGACTTCAAAGTCGAAATCGTAGTAAGGAAGGTTTCTTTAGGGTCCCGACTAGAGGAAGTCTTACCTGACCAACCTAGAGGAACCTCAGACTCCCTGAGAGTTCTCAGAAGAGGTTGTGGTGTCAAGTTTTCGTAGTTAAGAAACCACGAGTCGGAAGAAGTGTCAGGTTGAGAGTGTAGGTATGTACTGATGACCTTTTTGGTATCGATAAGTCTAATGTTTGATATTTTTCCTTAAGGATTTTCAAAGGCCTCTCTCCTCCTTTTGTCTACTGTAAGACTTTAGTATTACATTGTGACCTTCGATCTTCTACTACCTCGTTCTGAAAGGTCTAAGACTCTCCTTTTTTTACCTCATAGTTGGAACAAAAGAAGTGGAACGGTATGACACTTTGTATTGTCATTTTAATTCTGCAAATGTTCGAAAGTCATCTAAAAGGAATGTACGGGGGAATTATCTCTTTGATGACCTCCCACACAAGGTTATTTTGTTCCATTATTTAGATTACTTTATCTAAAGAAAATAAAGATTACTTTATTCTACCTCCTTTGTCTTCTGTGTTATGTCGTTTTACCACTTTCTCTCACGATACGTTTATCAAACATAGTCTAGATCTTTAGAAAGAGAAATATAAAACCGACACGACCCATAAGTGACGACGTGTTTTAAAAAAGAGGTCAACACCACTCGCCCCTGATGAGAGACCAACACTGAGTACACGAAGAGTGACACCACAGAAGAGAACAACGTCTCGTACCTGAGACACTGAACGTCCGGAAGCCCTCAACACCAAGAGACCGAGCTTTCGCGTCCGAGTTATCAACACGGCGTCCCCGATCAACGAGGTGTCGTACACCTCGTACGACCTGGTCCCTATCTTGGGCACAGAGAACGTAACCGTCCACCTGAGAAGTGGTGACTCGATGATCCCTTCGGGGATCTTTAGAACTAGAATGAGGTCTTGTCTCATTGCTTTACTCCGAGATCATTACTCCACAGACCCCCTTTTTTACTTCAACTATTTGATAGACTATACCAACTGGTCAAATTTTTATTATAACAATCTGTATATCGTCTGAGGTACCTTGTGAGTTTCGTTCGTAAAATACTAATAACTTTTGATTTGTTTACATTTTTACTTCGTCATTGACGTCCTTCTTTGTTGTTTTCTTGTTCTCTTAAGGGATCACCAGGTCACCATTCCTGAGTCGTGAAAATGACGGTACCGGACCCAAGTTAGGAACCAACCCCTTAATTCTAGAACGTTCATCATGTCGTACCGGTTTTTTTTTTTTTAAATTTAAAGTTCGTAAATAATAAGTGAAGACATGGTGTACCGTGTCTTCACTTATTACGGATAATTTAATATTATTACATTTTATAACGAATGGTTAAGTTGTTTGTTAACACTATGACCCCCTTACTCCTCTCCTTCTCCCCCTCCATGTACATTCCTCGATTTAGGAGTGAAATGTATCATTTTTAGTTACTTCTTACAGACGTTAATCCTTTTTAGTTCTTTATTACCATACTCCCTCAAGGTACCACCGGAGCATCAGTCCTAAAGTCCGAAGGTGACAGTGCTGGACCCAACTCCTTCTAGTGTGTTCGGCGTACCGTACCGGTTTTTTCTTTTTTCTTTGCTTATCACTGTCTTCGTATACTAATTTTTTGTACTTTTGTCAATAGTCCTTTTTTATATCTATTGTGCCAGATGTCCAGACCCCTCACCTTAATCGCCCGTCCCTGACCATCCTTTTCCTACTGATCCAAAGTATTTCGGTCGAGTATGACTATAAAATTAATGTATTATATTTGATATAATCATATTAAGTATATTATATTATTATATATTGTATATTAATATATTAATTGTATATAATATATTGTATATTATACAATATATAGTATAATATAGTATAACATTTAATAATATATATATTGTTACATGATGTAATATTATTAATTTTATTAATTAATATTATTATATACTTTTATTATATTTTGAAATTATAATTGAAAAATTTTAATATTTACTATGACGATATGTATATGTGTACGCACGTACGATTCAGAGAAGTCCGTGCAAACTGAGAAAGACTAGGATATCTGTCATCGGGTGATCTGAGGAGACAGGTACCCTAAGAGGTCCGTTCTCATGAGTTCTCACCCAACGGTACGGGAGGAGGTCTCCTAAAAGGACTGGGTCCCTTCCTTGTGCACAGAGAATATAGATGGACGAAACCGTCCACCCAAGAAATGGTGATCGTAGTGGACCCTTCGGGTTTATATACATAGAAATATGAGTAAAAACTAATACGGGAATGTCAGTCAAGGTTTTCTATTTTAAATTCCCAACCCCCCTAACGTGTACAAGTTCCAAGAACTACGATCAACGGTTTATAGAGAAACCATCGCGATCCGACTAAACGTAAGAGCAGTTTCTCCCGATCCGATCGGATAGTGGAGGGGTTGTCCAACAGTCGTCGAGGTTTGTGTTAAATTGTCTAATAATAACAGACGGAGGGTCTAGTAAGGATACGGACGATAATCTTTACTTCTAAAACAAAAACCGGTACGAGGTATGTATCGTGTACCATAAGAAAAAGGAGGCTGGTCCCTACTTTAGACACGGGCGACGTAACCTTCACACTCAGGGTTGATGGCCTAGTGGTCCCCTCAGGTTTTTGGTTCTAAAACTTGACCCTTCAAACAAACCAGTTTCTCTTTGGACCTAGTCGTTAAGATAAGACCTAGACGATGACGGACGGATGTACCAAAACTTGTAAAGAAAGAAAGAGACTGGAGTCAAAATCATAGACATTTTACTCCACGAACCTGGTCTTGTCATGAGGACTTTTAAAAAGGTGATTCTACGAAGGAAACTTGTGGTACAAAAATAGATGACTTCTTTAACGTAAATGATTCTTTAATAAATAAGAGCAAGGCAACACATGATGAGTATGTTCCACACTCTCAGTCGTTCATAAAGACTTATGGTCCCCACTTTATGGAGAACGTTCGATTCAATTAATTGTTTAAGTCCGACTTTCTTAAAATAATAGGATCTGAAGGGACCACCGAGTCTACCATTTCACAGACGGATGTTACGTCCTCTGGACCCAAGTTAGGGATCCAACCCTTCTAGAAGACCTCTTCCTAAACCTTTGGGTGAGGTCATAAGAACGGATCTTTTAGGGTACCTGTCTCTTAGGACCGTCCGGTTCCAGGTACCCCAGCGTTTCCCAGTCTGTGCTGATTCGCTCGAACGTGTCGGATCGACTTCGTTTATTTATTTGATATAGCTTTAGGAGTGTCTGGTAGAAACGACAAAAGTCTAAGGGGTCCCAATTACGTCACTCTAGGTTATTTAATAAAAGGGGTCGGATCTGGGGGTGGTAGTAGTCTAAAATAAGAAAGTTCTAACGAGGGGGTCGTTTTAGTCAAATTGATCTCTATGGTTCCCTTGTAAAGTACGTTTCTACCTGAGCTATTTCCTGTCTTTACCATACTTGGATTGTCTTCGTCTTCTATAATTCTTTTTCACCGTTCTTATGTGTCTCCTTGACATGTTTTTTCTAGAAGTACTGGGTCTATTAGTGTTACTACACTAGTGAGTGGATCTCTGTCTGTAGGACCTTACACTTCAGTTCACCCGGAATCTTTGGTAGTGATGATTGTTTCGACCACCTTCACTACGTTAAGGTCAACTCGATAAAGTTTAGGAGTTTCTACTACGACACTTTCACGACGTGAGTTATACGGTCGTTTAAACCTTTTGAGTCGTCACCGGTGTCCTGACCTTTTCCAGTCAAAAGTAAGTTTAGGGTTTCTTTCCGTTACGTTTTCTTACGAGTTTGATGGCGTGTTAACGTGAGTAGAGTGTCCGATCATTTCATTACGAGTTTTAAGAGATTCGGTCCGAAGTCGTTATGTACTTGGTACTTGAAGGTCTACAAGTTCGACCAAAATCTTTTCCGTCTCCTTGGTCTCTAGTTTAACGGTTGTAGGCGATCTAGTACCTTTTTCGTTCTCTCAAGGTATTTTTGTAGATAAAGACGAAATAACCGATACGGTTTCGGAAACTGACACACGTAGTGTTAGTAGACACCTTTTAAGACTTTCTCTGCCCTTATAGTCTCGTGACACTGGACGGAAAACTCTTTGGATATAAGTCCAGTCCTTCGTTGTCAATCTTGACCTGTACCTTGTTGTCTGACCAAGGTTTATCCTTTTCCTATGTAGTTCCGACATATAACAGTGGGACAAAGAAATTGAAGATACGTCTCATGTAGTACTCTTTGCGACCCGACCTTCTTCGTGTTCGACCTTAGTTCTAACGGTCCTCTTTATAGTTATTGGAGTCTATACGTCTACTGTGGTGGGAATACCGTCTCACTTCTCCTTGATTTTTCGGAGAACTACTTTCACTTTCTCCTCTCGTTTTTTTTACCGAATTTCGAGTTGTAAGTCTTTTGCTTCTAGTACCGTAGACCAGGGTAGTGAAGTACCCTTTATCTACCCCTTTGTCACCTTTGTCACAGTCTGAAATATAAACCCCCGAGGTTTTAGTGACGTCTACCACTGACATCGGTACTTCAATTTTCTGCGAATGAGGAACCTTCCTTTCAATACTGGTTGGATCTATCATACAACTTTTCGTCTCTATAATGAAACGGTTGGTTCCAGGTAGATGAGTTCCGATCTACCAAAACGGAAACCAAAAAGGTCACCAGTACATACCTACACTCTCAACCTGACACTTCATTCCATTCACGGTTTCTTGACTACGAAAACTTCACACCACAACCTCTTCTGAGAACTCTCAGGGAACCTGACGTTGACCAGGTAGGATTTTCTCTAGTCAGGACCCATAAGTAACCTTCCTGACTACGACTTCGACTTTGAGGTTATGAAACCGGTGGAGTACGCTTCTCAACTGAGTAACCTTTTCTGGGACTACGACCCTTTCTAACTTCCGTCCTCTTCCCCTACTGTCTCCTACTCTACCGACCTACGGTAGTGGCTGAGCTACCTGTACTCAAACCCACTTGAGGCCCTCAACCACTACCTGTCCCTCCGGACTACACGACACTAAGTACCCCAGTGTTTCTCAGCCTGTGCTGACTCGATGACTTTACTTGACTGACTCGGAAAACGTATAAACGACCTCGGTGGGACATTCTTTCTGGTAACCTCGTTTCTAATCGTGAAGCAGGATATTCCTTTCTTCCTTCCTTTATTCTAAATAACACTTCAATTACTCCGAAGAACCTCTTCCTTTACTGTTGGGTGCGGTTATAAGAACGGACCCCTTAGGGTCCCTGTCTCCTCGGACCACCCGACGACAAACACCCCAGAGTGTCTCAACCTGTGTTGTCTTTACTGAATCGTCGTCGTCGTCGTTACTCCGAATTCAAAGTCCCAGGGAGTGAACGTCCTCGGGGATACTCTCCACCCTCAACGACCCTAAACAACAGACTCTCAACTCTTCTCCTGTACCGAACGTTAGTTCTTTGTAAAGACTTTTTAACGGATTTCTAGAGTCTTTTCTCCCTAGACTTTGACTCAGAAGTTATTAAACAGAACTGAAGAAAAGAGTAAGATTTGTTTGTAAATGAAAGTATGAATTATAACATGAGTGTTAAAACATAAGAAAAGAACCTCTCCTAGAAACCCGGACATCTTTGAGTCGAGAATGTTTTGGACCTAGGAAACTCGTATATCTGTGTGTAGGAAGGGTTCGATCTATTATCGATCACTAGACTGAAGAAGTATCCTTCGTCTTCTCTTTACCGAGAGAACGAAAGAATAGAAACTAGTCGTATAGGTCCTTCCGTACGAGGTGATGGCATTTTGTCTCGTACACCCACTGGTCGCTGAGGACGCATCAGGGTCTAATAATGTCGATAGAGTAACCTCTGGGACTCTCAGAGACATTGACTAGTAAGTTTATGAAAGAGTTAAAGAAGAAAACTGGCAACAAAAGTTTAGAGAGAGGAGGGTCAACAAACGGAAGGAAAGATTATGTAAAGTTTTCGTTACACAACCCAAAGGATACGGACCGTGTAAACTTTTGTACGTTGTTTATTCACGATTTACTTATTAAATCTTCTTGTTTAGGATCCGAAAGACCGAGAGTCAGAGACTCTTCTCACGTTTGTTCGATATTTTAATGTTTTTATACCCGTCCACATCCTTCCTCCTCAGAAATAAGTGACTTGGTCAATAAACGTTTGAGTCACACAAAATGTCAGAATAAAATTTACGTCTAAGGTCCTGACACCGGGACCCCCAATCTTAGTCATCAGACCCTTTCCTAAGTCCTCCCGTGTAAAACTAATTCCTGGGGAACCACTAAGACTACATCGGATGAAGAACTCTTTACGACATTTTCCCTGACCCGGACCGACCATATCTTAAATTAATAGAGGATGTTGGTGAGGGATGTAACGATTAAGACCAGGTTCTAGACAAGACCTCTATCAAAGACTCTTCTAAACCGGGTACCTAAACACCATTAGGAGTCAAAGATAAGGAGTCCGTTTATAAGTGTCGATGACATCACTTTTGTTACGTTTAAACCCTTAAACCTGTCTAGACCCAAGGTTAACGTTGTAGAGAGACTCGGACTAAATAGGTATTTTATCCCTATGATAACGATAAGTATTAATTATACTCCTAATTTATGTAGCTAAATACACTTTCACAACATATGTTACGGATCATACCTGGTCAATAAGTCATTTTCAATCAAAAACAGAGTAAAAAAACGACAGTTCCTAAATCTCAAAGGGGGACTCTTGACTCTGTGGACCTTAAGAGGGTAAATCTCTAGGGACCACCGGGTCCACCATTTCACAGACGGACGTTACACCCTCTGGACCCAAACTAGGAACTTAGTCCTTCTAGGGGGCCACTTCCTTTACCGTTGTGTTAAGTCATGAGAATGGACCTTTTAAGGTACCTGTCTCCTCGGACCATCCGATGTCAGGTGTACCAGTGTTTCTGTGTTGACTCGTTGAAGTGAAAGTGAAAGAATCCGAAGTCGGAAGTCAGGAACAAAAGAACCCCGAAGGAACCACCGAGTCTACTATTTCTTAGACGGACGTTACACCCTCTGGACTCAAGCTAGTCCCAACCTTTCTTGGGGACCTTTTCCTTTACCGATGGATGAGGTAATAAGAACGGACCTCTTAAGGTGCCTGTCTCCTCGGACCATCCGATGTCAGGTACCTCAGTGTTTCTCGACCTGTACTGGTTCGTTGATTGTGATGATGTGATTTTACTTTTATTGGGACCTTAATCATTGATCTACGGGGTGAGAATACATACTGTATCAGTTTCACCAAGTACCTAACAAACCCTTTTCGTTTCCGTCCTCCTGGAGAACCCCCACTGTACTTCCTTTTCCTTTCTCTCCCCTTCTCACATTTCTTTTTAACTTCTATGGGCTTTTGTTTAAAAAGGTTGTAATGTCAGAATATACCCCGGTCCTTCAACTGACTCTTGTTACCAAAAGTCGATTATGAAGACTAACAGCACACTTCTTTACAAGTTTCTCACGATCTGTGTTTCCTTAAAATAGAGAAGACAACCACTTTTCCTACAAGAATCACATTTCCACACTTTTAAAATTGTCGAAAAGATTCGTTTTCAAAAAGGAACTTTTTTTTTAGAACTATTAGGAGAATTTCATCTTCCACTTGGAGATTCCCCTACTGACACCAACCTATTTGGTGAAGTTCGTTTGACCCCTCAAACCAAAGTGAGGACTCTCCCTCTCCTTTCTTCTTACCCTACCCTGTCTCTTTACGCCTTTACAATACTCCAACCTCTCATACACCTCATTTTTACCGACCATATTTAAGGAATCACTACCCCATTGGTTTACTGTAATCTTTTTACTTACAGACCACAAGAGTGACTTTGAAAACCACCATTACATTACTTCTACTACTACTTATGGGTGATTTCACAACCTAGAAGGGTCCAGGTAGAAGATGAGAATGCCACCAACGTGGGGTCGAAACCGTCTCTGACGACTACCAGAAGGGTTTTAGGTCGGAGGAGAAGAAATTAGAAATGTCTTTGAAATCGACTCGTGTCTCGACAGATGATACTCTGATGTGAAGGGTCGGAGGGAACGTCGATCCATACCGGTACACTGATCCAAGACCGGTTACCTTACACTCGTCTTACTTACTTGACGCGTTGAAGGTTCATACAGAAATCTTTTCTCATACGATAGGAAAAAGATGACTTACACCTACAACACCGTCGGAGATCCCGTGGGTAGAATCAGTATGTTGTTGGTTTTGAAGGTAACATCGGTGCTACCGATGAACAATTTGTCTTGATAGTCTGTCTTCATTAGACCCAGAAAACGGTTGGAACATTTCGTTTGACGGGGTAGTCGAGACCTGACGAGACAGATCTGGAAAAACTCTCTTTCTTTAATTAAAGATAGTACAAAATTATAAAAAATAAAGACAATATTGTCGGTTTAAAAGTAGGAATTGTTTATATATTTTTACGTAACAAAAATCTTGAAATTTTTCGTATAATGAAAAAATAATATTTTTATTGTATGGTTTGAGGTCCTCTATCACTTTCTGTCCCTTCGGACCACAGGACTTCAGGACCACAGTGTTTCTTAGTCTGTGTTGAATCGATGACTTGTTGTATGGTTTTTCACTAATTCATGAGTCTGACGTTCCTCTAGGTTGGTCAGGTAAGATTTCCTCTAGTCAGGACCCACAAGAAACCTTCCTTACTACGATTTCGACTTTGAGGTCATGAAACCGGTGGAGTACACTTTTCAACTGAGTAACCTTTTCTGAGACCACGACCCTTCCTAACCCCCGTCCTCCTCTTCCCCTGCTGTCTCCTACTCTACCGACCTACCGTAGTGACTGAGCTACCTACACTCAATCTCACTTGAGACCCTCAACCACTACTTGTCCCTCCGGACCGCACGACGTTAAGTACCCCAGCGTTTCTCAGCCTGTACTGACTCGCTGGCTTGACTGACTTGACTAACTGAGAACTCCACTATTCTTACCATGAGATAAAGAGACCAGAAAGGATTTTGGATATTGAAGTCAGACTAACCCTCTTTTTGTAGTTCGTTTAGAATATTTTACTGACTGATAGAGGATTTGATAGTTCCAGTAGTTTTTGTTCCTTTCCTCGGTCTCCTCTGTATTACTGGGTTTGACATCTGTCGGGAGGTATAGGTACCCAAGGTATAAGTACCTCAGTTGGTTGACGTCTAGTTTTTATAAAAAATTTTTAATCTCTTTCAAGGTTTTTCGTTTTGAACTTAAACGACACGTGACCGTTGACTAATGTATTGTAATTGATTATGTAACATAATCCATAATACTCATTAGATCTCTACTAAATTTCATGTATCCTCCTATACACCTCCAATATGTGTTTATGATGTGATAAAATAGATTCCCTGAACTCGTAGCAACCTAAAACCATAGACACCCTCAGGACCTGAGATCATACACCATAGGACTTATCCTAGGATCTTGTCTTTTTCCATTTTTGATTACAGGAAAATCATACCTTAATTAATTTCATATTGATTTCGTATTTATTATGAAGTAAATTTCTTTCATACTTGAAATTAAGTATTATTACTAGTTATAACCGAGTAATCAACACTGTTTATTACAATTATTATCCACTTTGATACAGCTCATATTCTCTTGATTAAAAAAAAGACCGACGCGATCCAGAAGTAACAACATGTGTCCGATAGAGATCAACGTCGCTACCACCCCCGCTGAGAAGTAACACTACACGCCGGAAGAGTGTCACCACCAAAGAGAACAACGACCCACGTCCGTGATTCGTACGTCCGAAGTCATCAACGTCTCGTACCCGAATCAACGAGTCGTTGTACACCCCAGGAGGCCGGGTTCCTAGTTTGGACACAGGAAGTGTAACCGTCCACCTAAGATTTTGCGATCTAGTAGTCCCTTCGGGATTCTCTTAAACAGTTACAGTCGTTGAAAAGACATTAGATTTAGATGAGATTTTATTTCAAATAACTTTTTCATTATTTTCTATTATACGGAATATTACAAAAATTTTTAATGTACGATGTAAAGTCTTTTAAACTTTATGTTTAACTTTAAAATTTAAAATTTTAGTAGGATTTAAGGGGCCGATAGGCCCCCAATCTCGACGTAAGAGTGACACCTTCCGGACCCAAATTAGGGAAAACCCCCTTGATTTTAGGGTGTCGGTACGTTGTGTTGGTTTTTTTTTTTTTTTTTAGGGTTTGTTGTTCCAGGATGGCATCTCGTATCGCATAGGAACCTACTTAGTATTACCTTTTCTTACAAATTTTCTTACATACATATACATATTGACTTAGTGAAACGACGGGTCCTCTTTAATTACGTTTTAACATTTAGTTCATAGAAAGTTAATTTGTTCTTTTATTAGGGGGTTTAAAACGACATAGACACAAACACACACAAAAATTACTTTTGATGGTATGACATATGTGTCAAAAGACAGAACTAATAAAGTGAATTGTAAATAGTAATTCGTAAAAATACGTATAAGTAAAAGCTCGGGAAGTTCTCGTGGTCTTCGTTACTGTCATGTTCTTGTAACTTATACGAACCTTGGTCCTTGAGAATCTCTTTACTGACTAATGTCCCGACCTTGTCTTACTCGGACGTTTACAAAACAACACGGTCTTTGATTCGTCACGAGTTTCTTACTACGTTATAAGTTTTCATGTGTACTCGGTCGAACTTCCTCGAAGGGGACCAGTTTAGATCTTATTAAACTTTTAGTCATGAGTAACTACTCAGGTAGAAATCACTGTCGTTACTTTTTATTGAGTCCCTTATTTTACTCTTTCGTCAAGGTTGTCAAAAGAGATAAAGGGGTGTGGGAACGGTCATGAACTATCATCGTGATAAAATACAAAACGGTTAATTTCCTATTTTTCATCATCGAGTGATAATAATATCAAAATCTTTAGTGATGAATGGTCATTCCTTATAAATGACTTGTATACACAAATAAATAAATCCCTTAAAAACTAAGTATAAGAAACGGTTATAAAGTTGACCTAATAGACATAAAAAGAATAACTAAAATCTTTGAGAACGACAACAAGTCAACGATTCAGTACACACTCCGAAACACTATGGTACCTGACGTCGTGCGGGCCAAAGGGACAGGAAGTGACAGAGGACCTCAAAAGAGTTTGAGTACAGGTAACTCAACCACTACAGTAGATTAACAGAGTAAGAGACAGTGGGGGAAGAGTAGGATGGAAGTTAGAAAGGGTCGTAGTCCCTAAAAAGGTTACTCGGTCGAGAAGTGTAGTCCACCGGTTTCATACCCTCGAAGTCGAAGTACGATACACTAGTTAGGAAGGTTACTCATAAGTCCCAACTGAAGGAAATTTTAACTGACCAAACTAGAGGAACGACAGGTTCCCTCGGAGTTCTGAGAAGAGGGTGTGGTGTCAAGCTTTCGTATTTAAGGAGTCGTGAATCGGAAGCAGAGTCAGTCAAGTCACAGAATGAGAAACGTTGGGGTACCTGACGTCGTACGGTCCGAAGGGACAGGTAGTGGTTGAGGACCTCGAATGAGTCTGAGTATAGGTAGCACAGTCACTACGGTAGGTTGGTAGAGTAGGAAACAACAGGGGAAGAGGAGGGCGGAAGTTAGAAAGGGTCATAGTCCCAGAATAGGTTACTCAACCAAACAGCGGAGTCCACCGGTTTCATAACCTTAAAGTCGAAGTCGTAGTCAGGAAAGCTACTTATAAGTCCTGAATAAAGGAAATTCTAACTGACCAAACTAGAGGAACGTCAGGTTCCCTAAGAGTTCTCAGAAGAGGTTGTGGTGTCAAGTTTTCGTAGTTAAGAAGCTGTGAGTCGAAGGAAATATAGGGTTGAGAGTGTAAGTATGTGCTGATGACCTTTTTGGTATCGAAACTGATCTGTCTGGAAACAACCATTACATTACAGAGACAAAAAATTATACGACATATCCAACCAGTATCGAAAAGAAGGTTCCCGTTCGTAGAAAATTATAGTACCGATGTCAGTGGTAGACGTCACTAAAACCTCGGCGGGCTTTTTTTAGAGAGTGACAAAGGTAACAAAGAGGTAGATAAACGGTACTTCATTACCCTGGTCTACGGTACTAGAAGCAAAAGACTTACAACTCGAAATTTGGTTGAAAAAGTGAGAGGAGAAAGTGAAAGTGGTTCTCCGAGAAATCAAGAAGCGAAAGACGGTATTGCCACCACAGTAGACGTATAGACTCCAATGACTATAAAGAGGACCGTTAGAACTGAGGTCGAATACGAAGTAGGTCGGACCGTAAAGTGTACTACATGAGACGTATATTCAATTTATTCGTAAAACTGTTATGTGTCGGAACTACACGAACAAAGGACTAAACCTTAGTCAGACAACAAGGTACAGGTCAAGAAAAAAAAAAATTATAAACCGACATAAAATTAAATAAACTCAGAATCAACACCGTGTACCCTTGATCAAGGGACTGGTCCCTAGCTTGGGTCGTGGGGACATAGTCCTCGTGTCTCAGAATCGGTGACCTGGTGGTCCCTTAAGGGGGTACAGGTAAAGATTGACGACGAAGAACTGGACGTATGTCTAAAGAGTCCTCTGTCCAGTCCACCAGACCATAAGGGTAGAGAACTTCTTAAAAGGTGTCAAACAACACTAGGTGTGTCAGTTTCCGAAACCGTACCAGTTATTTCGTTTTCATCTATAAAAAGAGTTTGAGAGAACGAAAAAGCTACGAGGTTGCCTATAACGGTTAAACTAGAGACCAAGGAGACGGAAAAGATTTAGGTCGAACTTGTAGACTTGTAAGGTTTAGGTAGGAAGTAGATCTTTGAGAATTAACAATATTTATAATTCCAAAAACAGACGATGTATACAACGTTTTAAAAAGAGGGTCAGAAAACTAATAAATTTTTTTAAATAAATGTTATCAAAAATTCCCATTGACATTATATCACCAACTCTTGTACCTGGGACCTTGATCCGACGTACTCTAGATTAGACTCCGAAGTGTTAAATCATCGACTAGAACTCGTTTCATAAATTAGAACAACTCGGAGTAAAAGTAATATACATTTTCCCTTTACTATTATCACGGACGTAGTATTCCAATAATCCTACGTATTTACGTAATTCTCTATATTTTACGAATCTTGTCTTCGATCTTGTATAATTCACTGTATATTCACGATCAATAATAATAAAAAGTCCACCTTTTATCACACACACATATCAGTCAGAACCGAAGAACTAAAAGAAAAAACATATCTTTCCAAAGTATGGGGGGTTCTTAAATTTTTAATTACAAAGGGTTATAAAGGAACATAATAAAAATATCTAACGAAAGATACAAATTTTAGACATTGTTGTACGGTCCATAACACAACCAACGGTACCTATGTTTCTATTCGGTTCTGACTTCCAGACAAGGAACGGGAGGACCTCGAATATAACATCCCCTCATTACCTGCTTCGATTCTCTGGTTAACGATTTTTCGATTTAATCTATACGTAGTACTTTCTTTGTTTTTTGTAATAATTGAAAGGAAGTATAAATTTTAGACAATGGAGGAGGGGTCTTTCCAGAGAGGAGAAACATTACATCAAATGTGTTGTTTCTGGGTGAAATATCGAGTCCCTTGATATAAGTTATGGAACTCTATTTGGTATTCCCTTTTCTTATACTTTTTTGTATATCCATATTGACTCAGTGTGACGACATGTCGTCTTTAATTGTGTCGAAACATTCAGTTGATATAAAGTCAACTGTTTGTTTGTTTGTTTGTTTTTTTCGTCCCTGAAGGGACCACTAGGTCACCGATTCTGAGGTACGAAGGCTACGTCCCTCGGGTCCAAGTTAGGGACCACTCCCTTGATCTAGGGTGTCCGACGTTGTTGCCGGGTCTCGTCGGTTTATTTATTTTATTTTAAAAAATTTCGTTTATCTTTTTGTTTTTCCCCCACCCCACCTCTTTTATTCAGACCAGGTCGTCGAAAACCATCTGAAGTAGGGAAAGTGAGGCAGAAAAGACCGGATATATAATAGAGGTAACAAAAGACAACATCATTTCGAAGAAACATTGGAATTTAAAAAAAAGTAACTTTATATTAACTGTATATTGTCATATAATTAAAGTACATGTGTATTATTAAACTAAAAACATAGATAACACTCCACCACGATCACCATTTCTTGGACGGGTGGTTATGTCCTCTGTAGTCTCTGTACTCAAAGTAGGGACTCAACCATTCTAGGGAACCTCTTCCTTTATCGTTGGGTGAGGTCATAAGGACGGACCTCTTAAAGTACCTGTCTCCTCGGATCGTCCGATGTCAGGTACTCCAGTGTTTCTCAGCCTGTACTTAATTCGCTGAAATGTGTGTGTATATAAAACTTTACCGGTGGTGTTATTCAGATCAATTGTAGGTAGTGGTGTGAATCTTAAAAAAAAGAATACTACTCTTGAAAATGACACATTGGAAAGAAAGAAAAAAACTGGAGTGTAGCTCCAATCGGTGACGTCACTTTCACGACTCAGGATTGGTGACCTGACGGTTCCCCAAAGGGGAACGAACATAGGGGATTTGTCACAGGAACGGTGACAGGGGATCGAACTTCCGAAACCACGTCTCGGTTCTTCTTTTATGTTTATTACTCCTTCCTATTCTTCATTTCTTTCCACCCCTGACGGAGTTTTCCCTGTAGTCATTGAAAAAGTTTCATGGTCTTCGACTTAAAGTTCCGTAACTTTGGGTAGAAAACGAACATACTAATATCTAAGACACCTACGAAGATTAAGTGTCCAGTCAGGAAAACAGAAGGAAAACTCTCGACGAGAAGTAAGTTGAGATGATTGCTAGAGTAAAGGTATTTAACTTTAGAGAAGTTTGGATCTTTACCTCGGTGAAGTCCAAGTAATTTTGTCTTCAAGATTGGTCTCCCCAAGTAAAGAGAAGAAAGTTCCCACCCTCCATGAACTGAGAACTTTCTTGTTCGTAAGTCCACCGGTTCATCCTCTTACCATTTTCCAAACATACTTAACCCTTACTACCAAACAGTGTTTGATAGTCTCGCCGACTCGTTAATTTCTAGATCTTATGTTCAGGGTCAACAGTAGATATATTGTCTCAAGTTTCGATGGAAGATCATTTTAGTATCTGATGCAGAAATATCGTCCAGAGTACACGACAAGATATACGAAATTTACGAGGGAATTAGGAGGATTAAGATTTTCATTCATAGTTATGGTAATAATAGTAGGGACATAATATCTATTCCTTTAGAGGGAGTTCCGGATCTCTCCAATTCTCTGAACTGTTTCCGTATAATGATCAATCGTCGTCTGGTTCCTAAGTTTGTGTGTCACACTAGGATCTTAAGATACATGACGAATTTTCGATACGACTGGAGAGTCCTCACTCAAAACAGACAGGACTTTGTAAAAACCAAAACAACAACAAAAAGAAAATAATTTTTCCTTGACTAAAGAAAATTTTCTGTATATGTTTTCTGTAGATCCCATCTGTTAAGGAACGTTTAAAATTCTCTTACTCTTTACTCCCTATCTCGTTAAAGGAATACCTCAACCTGTTTGGAAGGGTTCTTTTCTACGATTATAAAGTCTATTCTTGATTCTCAAGACTTGAAAAAAGTTTTAGTGACAAAGTCTGAACACTCTGACTCCATTGAAAGACTTTTTGTTTTGTTTTGTTTTTATAACTCAAAATAAATAAATAAATAAAACCGATACCCACACACCCTAGAATTCAAAGGGCTGGTCCCTAACTTGAGTCCGGGGATGTAACCTTCGTACCTCAGAAGTGGTGACCAGACGGTCGCTTCAGGGGACTTTTAGAAATATTGAAACATTTTCTGTTATCCCATCTTCTCCGGTAAGAGGGGACTTCCCGTCACCCTTCCGCTACCCTTTCCCTTTCTCCCCTCACCCGTGACCGTCTACTCAGGGTCTTACTATTGAGTGTCCCCAACCTCATCCCACCGCCTAGATTAGGTCAAAGCACTTATTTGACAAGTCTTAAAATCGGGTAAAGGAGGTTCGTAGTAGAGAACGCACTGACGAAGCAAAGGGGGGTTTATTTACCTCGGCGACCATCTTTTGTCTTCGTCGTCCGACAAGCTCGTCACCTAAGGGGCCGAGGAAGTCTTCGTAGGCTAAGAGTGAGGGCGCTCCCAAGAGTTCTCCGACGGCCGTGTCGTGCACCAAGTCCCAGATTTAAGTCGTCGGCACTTTTCCGTCACCCCCTCCCCACCGTCCACCCATTATGTTCTGAACCCCTCCTCGATGACTCGTTGGAGCCCTAGACCGAAGGTACTCGTAAGGTTCCTTACAGAGAGGCAAATGGAGACTCCAAATGGAGCGAAGAGTAGAAAATAGGAGACAGGTTATCCTAAGCACAAATAAATCTCAGTCGGGGGAGGCACTCAGGGTCGGGAACAACGTCGGTAAGCGGTCCGGACTACTTAGAACTCAGCATAACGGTCGGAACAAGACCAACCCCACTAAGTCTCTCTTCGGGGTCCCCACCTCCTCCTGCGTGAATCGTGCCAAATAATCACAGACACTTCTCTTGACTCTTCTTTACAACGAAGGAGTTCACCCCCTCACTTCGAGGACGGGTCCGAAAGGGAGGACCCTCCTCACAAGAACTTAATTGGGGTTTCTCTTACATAAAAGTAGGTAATACCATCTTATCGTCTCTTCTGAATTAATTCGAGTCATTATTGTGTAATCTGAGAAGGAAGTCGATTTGTGGGTAACAAGTCAGTCTCTGTAGTAACGTAATGAAATGTAAATAGAGTATGGAGGAATAAGGTACTCTTAAAATGTTTACTTCCTCTGAATTCTCAGGTCTAAACGTAAGAGTAAAGAAATCACATAATCACATTTAAGTCAAATATCATCCTTGAGTCAATGACTCGTGGATTTTAACCGGTCTAAAAAAAAACCCCCCCATATAAAAAAGAATATAATAAGATAAATTAGGAGTGTTGTTACAATCCCTCAATGTCCAGTGGGAAGAAAACCCCCACTCCTTTCCCTTCGACACTCGTTTCATTGAATGATCCCTGTGTGTCGAAATAAGGGTTCCAATCCTAAGTATAGGTCTAGATATTTTTAAGGT
This sequence comes from Capra ibex, assembly GCA_006410555.1. Classification (NCBI taxonomy): domain Eukaryota; kingdom Metazoa; phylum Chordata; class Mammalia; order Artiodactyla; family Bovidae; genus Capra; species Capra ibex. The sequence goes on along the minus strand of SJYO01007492.1, from coordinate 4,850,540 downwards.
GTTACGTATGAAAAAAGTTACATGAAACGAAATAAATTGTCAGTACTTTGTAAGTATTAAGTAGATTCTACACTCAAGTGTCCGACTTAAGTGTCTATTTCTACATCAGAGTCTGAAGTTTTTTGAGTGTCGGAACCCTCCTTTAGACGTTCAGTCGTCTGGTATCTTTCCGTTACGTCTCACTAGTTCGTGTTACTGTCTGGGTCTTGTCTCACAAATCCTTGTTTTTCCCTCCTTCAGTGTCCGGGACGGACTCTTTCCGGTCCCTTCTACTGGACATTAGTTGGTTACAGACGACGTAAGGTCCAGCACCTCGTACCCCTACGTGTCCTTATTGTCGGTTTTAAAACATCACCCGTAACACCATTTATACGTAATAGATAGAGTAAATTAGGAATATCGGAACTCGGACTCAATTTGAAACTTTTTGCCGTTTCCCTTTACCTCCGTCGGTGGAGGACGAGAGAGGGCGGGTACCATGGTTGAGATCCGACAACCCTCTTCTTCTCTTAGAACTTATCACCCTGAATTGGATCTCTTCAGGTGGAAGACCCGGACACACTCCCGTCCGTCTACTCTGTTTCCGAGAAAACGACGAGTACGACATCAAGGTCACTGATCGTCCTCCCGGTCACGGGTTTGACCGAAAGTGATCACAGTTTTCAGGGCCTTCTATAACACCAGACTTTCTATAATTTTAAGTGAGGTCGAACGGGGTCTATGTGGGGACGTCACACGTCGTACGGACAGTTTTTGGTTGGTCGGAACTACTAGAACGGACGAAACAGGATGGGAAGATCTAACAAGGAAACGTAAGAGAACCCCTTTGCAGTGAGTTCGACACGAAAGTAACACAGGAAATGAGTTACTTCATGAGTTTCGTCTCCCCAATAAAAGTTTTAACAAGAACAGATTGGTCCCAGTGGTGTATTCTTGGGCTCAACCCAAGGGTCTTGAACCTACAGTGTATCTATTATTATTGATTGAAGTTGACTCTTAAATGGTCTTCGGTCTGAGATACAATTCTGATACTGGGTGAAATGAAGTAGGGTCCACCATAATAATGGGAATAGCAAAATGTTTACTCCTTTAACTTCGAGTTTCTCCAAGTCTTTGAACGGATCCCTGTTTACTGGACTCTACCTTGACCTTACCTTTGAACTTAGACGAAGTAAGGTATCGACTGGATACGATGTAAGTCGTAGACTCTTACTTTGACCCTTTATAGTTGTGTGTTACCTACTCCGTAGATATCAGTCAGAAATTGTACCCGATACATAGACATCAGTTCCACTGAACCTTTGTGAGTTCGGGTACTTTCCCTTAAACTAACCGTGGTTAGCCTCTTCCGTTACCGTGGGATGAGGTCATGAGAACGGACCTTTTAGGGTACCCACCTCCTCGGACCATCCGACGTCAGGTACCCCAGTGATTCTCAGTCTGTGTTGACTCGCTGAAGTGAAAGAGAAAAGTGGAAGTACGTAACCTCTTCCTTTACCGTTGGGTAAGGTCACAAGAACGGACCTCTTAGGGTCCCTGCCCCCTCGGACCACCCGACGGTAGATACCCCAGCGTGTCTTAGCCTGTGCTGACTTCGCTGAATCGTCGTCGTCGTCGTCGTCGTCGTTACATCATAATAAGTCTGACCATTCCACTATGAAGTCATATGGTCCCAGGGTAAATTCCTCCATTAAATTTTAAACTGGAAAACATCATATACTAAAAAAATTTTTCACTGAACTTCAACAATTTGTTAAATCTAATTGTCTATTAATTTTGATCGTGCTTTGTCAACAAAAATATTTAAGAGTTATTGTGAGTATTTCATAAAAAATTGTAAAGGAATGAACCATTACGTATAACAAATCAAGTGAAATTTAGTTAATTAGTACTTTCTTTTTATAATAAACAGGTGGTTGTGTAAAAAAAACAAAACGGTGTACCGTACACCTTAGAATCAAAGGACTGGTCACTAACTCGACGTGGGGGATGTCAAATTCATACCTCAAAATTGGTGACCTGGGTGGTCTCTTCAGGGAGATGGTTGTGTAAATTTTGTCCATAAAATTAGTACACATGAATTACACACAACTTTAAATTTACCTTTATATTTATACATAATTTTTCCTGTAAGTATTGAAACACAAACCCTAAGAATGTCAAATATTTAAAAACGTAGAATTTAAAGATTTTTTAGTTGATAAAATATTACATTTATAATACAAAGACTCTTTATTTGTCTCTGGAAAACCCCGATAATAAACATTCGTGAAAAGTTTATTGTAAATACATCCATCAGTTGTAAGGGGGTATTTACTTTTTGTTCGAGTTAACCTATATCAACAGGGATACCCGTCCTATGACATCACAAATTCCCATACCTCTATCTAACGAATCCATATTTAGAACCAAGGTGGTGAACCATTTAAACACTGAGATTCATTCTTTATAGAGTCATGAAGTTAACGGAGTAAAGTGACAAAAAAATTTCTATCTCCTTTTTTATAATATCCGTATGGAACATCTACCTGAAGGGATCACCGAGTCTACCATCTCTTAGACGGACGTTACGTCCCCTGGGTCGAAGGTAGGGACCCAACCCTTCTAGTTGACCTCTTCCCTTACCGTTGGGTGAGGTCATAAGAACGGACCTCTTAGGGTACCTCTCTCCTCGGACTACCCGATCTCCGGAATCCCAGCGTTTATCAGCCTACGTTGATTTGTTGATTCCTGTTCGGGTGGAGCCTCTATAATACCCGCACCGAGGTCTGGTGACGTTATGTGTACTATGACGTTGTTTCTGTCAGTGTCCTAAAAAAACCAAAGGGTTACGTATATTTTCAATACAAGTGTGATCAGACAACAGATAATTCACACGTTATCGTAATACAGATTTTATTTCATGTAGAATTAAATTTTTCACGATTGACAATAGACTGTTCCGTCCGAACGGTGTTTGGACATTAGACATTTTTAGTATTATTTCACTTCGTGTTATTTTACTCCATACGGAATAGCCCAACTCCTTTAATTTACGCAATTACGTACATTTCGGGGTATACGTGTCTTCTATAAAATAGAAAAGTAAAGTCTTTTAGGTCTTTAATATCTTTTTATCTCCGTTGTGGTCTTTAGTGGGATAGAGTCATTGAACTAGCCGTCACCGATTAGAATCACCACGAAAACATGTTTAAATTTTTCGACCGGGAAAGAGTTTTATGAAGTGATGGTAGTCGGTCCGTCAACAGATTTACGCCCGTGGTAAATTATTAATGAGACCCTGTAGTCCGTATTTGGTTCTCACAGTACTCGTTTTGTCCTGTAAGCCAATGGAACAGATACCTACTTTTACATCCTACAAAAGTTAGACTCCGATAATGACTAGTAAACTCTACTTGTTTTGACGTCTATTTCAAAAAATGACATAAATCTTAAATCCGATCTAAGGTCGCGGATCGTCCGTATGTCTCCCATAAACAACTTATTTTTACTTACTTTCTTTCTCCCCTTCCTTCGAACCTCCTCTTCTGCTGACTCTGACTACCTCCTCTTTCCTCTCCTACTTAAACGGTTTACCATACGATGTAATAAAAGGTTTTCCCAACATAGTTTTGACAAAGTTAAACAATTAAAAATTTAAAAATTTAATAAAAAATAAAATAACAATAAAAGTTTGAAAAACCGGTACAATGTACCGAATACCCTAGAATCAAGGGACTGGTCCCCAGTTTGGAGAAGGTTTGGACCGTCACCTTCGTATCTCAGGATTGGTGACATTTCAGGTGTTAAACACAATTGAATCTACTTTTTACCATAGATTAAAAATAAACGTAAAAACCTTAATAGCCACTTCTACTTATGAAAGGTATACAAACAAATAAAACCGATAAAAAATGACTCTAGAACCACTAAAATATTTTGTCATATTTAATGAATATAATTGTATAATTTCTATAAGTGGTGAATATTAAAAAGAAACGTTAATTCAAAAAGTCAAATTGAAAATTAAAAACAGAAAAAAGTGTACCACTAAAGATTGGAAGTACCTACCTTTAAATAACTATTAAACAAAACATTAAATAAACATAGTATAATTTGTAATCTTTAAAGAGAAGGACTGTTTCTAGACTATAAGTGTATCTAAAAAAGGAGTAAGAAAGAAAGTCCTAAACTAAATTTTCATATAAATGGAGAAATTAGGTGGATAGATCTTAATCAAACCATTAAAGAAGTATTTGATCAATAAAATTATAGTGAATAACTGACAAGGAAAGAGTAACTAGAGACTACAAGGGAATACCTTTTTTAAGTATATATACCAAGACAGAGACTCGATAGAAGGAGGGAAACTACTAAGAAATTTGAGAATTGAAAAAACTACAAATTTTAGTTAGGTCCTTTTATTATACTTTTTGTTATATACATATAATATTGAGTTAGTGAAACAACATGTGGTCTTTCTTGTGTTGGAACATTTAGTCGATATGGAATCAAAAATTTTTAGTTAGGTTCACCAGTTAAATACCGAAGGGACTATCGAGCCAACCATTTCTTAGACGCACGTTACGTCCTCTGGGACCAAGCTAAGGACCCAGTCCTTCTAGGTGACCTCTTCCGTAGTCGATGAGTAAGGTCATAAGAACCCGAAGGGACCACCGAGTCGAATCGAAGTCTCACTACTGTGGAAGTCCATGGACACACCTCTCCCGGACCTTCCTGTGCATCAAGTGACATCCCCATTCTCCACTGGTTCTAGTCCATCTTGTAGTATTAGTGAAGTTCGGTTCAGAGGAAGGGAGAGGGGGTTGGGTACTTGTTCATTTATCTCTTTATTTATGTATTTACAAGGTGGTTGTGTCGTACTAAAAGGAATCGTTTCCTTTCGGTATGACTCACTCTGTGAAACCAATTAGGTTACAAAGAGAATAACTCTCTACGCTAGATCTAAGACTAATCTAGACGACCTTCTGAATGAGTCCATAACTTTGGTTGGGAAGGATATCCTATAAACGAACTTTCAAGTTATTGTTCTCATGACCTCAAACACGTCGACCGACGAAAGGTTCCTCCACCTTCTTCACGGTATCGGTGACTCTGTGGATCACCACTCATAGAAGTGATGTGACAATCTTAAACGGTAAACCCGGATAGATCGAACGGACCGCCTCTTCCGTTACCGTGGGGCGAGGTCATGAGAACGGACCTTTTAGGTGGTACCGGTTCGGACCACCCACGTCAGGAACCCCAGCGATTCTCAACCTGTGTTGACTCGTTGAAGTGAAAGGGAAAAGTGAAAGTACGTAACTTCTTCCTTTACCGTTGGGTGAGGTCACAAGAACGGACCTCTTGGGGTCCCTGGTCCCTCGGACCACCCGACGGCAGATACCCCAGCGTGTCTCAGCCTGTGCTGACTTCACTGAATCGTCGCCGTCGTCGTCGTCGAACGGACCATCTCTTCCGTTACCGTGGGGTGAGGTCATGAGAATGGACCTTTTGGGGTACCTACCTCCTCGGACCATCCGTCGTCAGACACCCCAGCGATTCTCAGCCTGTTCCGACTCACTGAAGTGAAAGGGAAAAGTGAAAGTACGTGACCTCTTCCTTTACCGTTGGGTGAGGTCACAAGAACGGACCTCTTAGGGTCCCTGCGCACCTCGGACCACCCGACGGCAGATACCCCAGCGTGTCTCAGCCTGTGCTGACTTCGTTGAATAGTCGTCATCGTCATCGTCGAAGAGTCCACCTCTTCCGTTACCGTGGGGTGAGGTCATGAGAACGGACCTTTTAGGGTACCTGTCTCCTCGGACCACCCGATATCAGGTACCCCAGTGTTTCTCAGTCTGTGTTGGCTTACTGATTGTGAAAGTGAATCCTTGGGGAATAGTGACCCTCCTCACCCAAACCCCTGGAGTCCACGGGAGGAAAGACGAGGTTTTATTGAACTCCGGAGATAACACAAACACTTCGATGTCTCTATCTAGACACGACTATCTAGACCTTTGACTTATCGGAGACGTTTCGACCTTGATGTTTCGATTAATTGTGTTTAATTCGACTGGTTGTACCATTGAGTCCGGAACCCTATGTCAACTTGTACATTTAAATCGGTTAAGTTAATTATAAGTAATCCCTCACCGTTATACAAAATAGTTCGTATAATAGAGATGGAGGATGAAAGATACGGAATATTTTTCAGTTTGGTCTCTTAATATGAAAAATAATAACTTTAATAAACTTAACATTCAAGTAGGTGTAAGTCTCATAATATCTGACTTATAACAAGATGTACGGTAAGTCGTATTAAAAGGTATATAAACTTGATACCTCAACACAAATTATAGTTTTTAATCAGTAAATACTGACTCCGGTAAGCAGTTACTGATTCTTTTCGGTACTTTAATTTTCTGCGAATAAGGAACCTTCTTTTCAATACTGGTTGGATCTGTCGTATAAGTTTTCGTCTCTGTAATGAAACGGCTGATTCCAGGCAGATCAGTTCCGATACCGAAAAGGTCATCAGTACATACCTACACTCTCAACCTGACACTTCTTCCGACTCGCGGCTTCTTAACTACGAAAACTTGACACCACAACCTCTTCTGAGAACTCTCAGGGAACCTGACGTTCCTCTAGGTTGGTCAGGTAAGACTTCCTCTAGTCGGACCCTAAAGAAACCTTCCTTTCTACGATTTCGACTTTGAGGTCATGAAACCGGTGGAGTACGCTTCTCAACTGAGTAACCTTTTCTGAAACTACGACCCTCCCTAACACCCGTCCTCCTCTTCCCCTGCTGACTCCTACTCTACCGACCTACCGTAGTGACTGAGCTACTTGCGTTCAGGCTCACTTGAGGCCCTCTACCACTACCTGTCCCTCCGAACCGCACGACGCTAAGTACCCCAGCGTCTCAGTCTGTGCTGACTCGTTGACTTGACTTGACTTGACTTACCTAAACAAGTAAGTAAGTAAGTTTATATACAACTCATAGGTGGTGGTCCAACCTCCCTAAACCACCAAATTTCTCTTAGAGTCAGTAATGGGAGTACTAGAATATCTGATTTCTCATGTTAAATCTTTCAGACATGTTATCTCACCCTACTCACAATACTCTCACATTCAAGTCCTACGGTTAGTTTACTACGTTGAACCAGAAAGAAACCCCAGTGTCCTCCGGAAGTCCCTTCCCATCCATATTCAATTCAAGATTTTCTACCTATCCTCGATTGGTTTCTCACCATTCTTCCATCGATCTCTCTCTAATAAAGTCCACTCCCGTTCAATTTTCTTGATTTTCCATCGGTCATACTGACGACATTTCTTACTTCTCCCTCTCTATTGACCTCTCTTTACACTACCCTTACAAGTGGAATCCTTAAATCCTCAAACATAAAAAAAAAAAGGATACCTGTTATACTTCTGTTGTCCCCAAAATTTTTCTTCTCATTCTTCGTAGTCTAAACGAAGAAATTTTCTATCAAAACTAACGATGGACCCTTTATCTTTCTTTACCGTCATCACTGTCGTAAAAATCCCGGGTGACGAAACCCTCGTACCATTGTTTCATTCAGTCTTTCTCTTTCTGTTTATGGTATACTATAGTGAATATACACCTTAGATTCATACTGTGTTTAGTTGTATCGATACTTTGTTTTTGTCTAAGTCTATATCTCTTGTCTTAACACCGTTGCCACCCACCCACCCACCCCTATCCCTCATCCCCTCCCTTCCGTACCCACAGATCCTAATCGTCTCCGTTTCTTAATATCTGTCCTACCTCTTCGTTCTAGGATGACACACACACGAATCAGAGAGTTAGCGTAGACTGAGACGTGGGTCACATCGGACGGTCCGAGGAGACAGGTACCCTAAAAAGTCCGTTCTTATGACCTCATCCGACGACAAAGGAAGAGGTCCCCCTATCAGAGTAGGGTCCCTAACTTCGGTGGAAAGGACACAGAGGACGTAACGTCCGTCTAAGAAATGGGTGACTCGATAGTCCCCTCCGGGATGACACATCGTGTTCCTTGATATAAGTTAGAAGACATTGTTTGGTATTACCTTTTCTTATACTTTCCCTTATTTATATACATACGTATACATGTGAAACAACATGTCGTCTTTAATTGTGTTGTAACATTTATTTGATAAATAGAAATTATTTTAAATAAAATTTTTATACTCGGTAATGATTGGAACGGAGAAACTTTTATGTGATTGGTCTATAAACAATGACTTGAGTTAAACAGAAGACCGGATATTGTAAGTTCTCGAAGACTAAAAAAAAAGTTTTATTATCGATCATAAATAACTCGTGAACTGTTGATATGATTTGTGAAGTGGATTAGAAATGTTGAAGGGATTCCTCATACAGTCTTTTCATGTCTTGGAACCCGGTTCCGGGACCTCTACCTTGGTCTCGGAATTTTTGCCAATACGAGGTAAGTAAGTAAATCGTATAATTCGTAAAGACACGAGAACAGACAATCCATGGTTACCAAGTCTGAATTTCTTGAAACTGTCTTAGAGTCACGTTGTCTCCTTTGTCTGTTATTTGGTTTCTTTATTCTACTTATGATCTTTAACATTTCTCTTGAGAGTACATACAATGTAGTGTATACTTTGCCGTAATGTCTCTCCCCTCTTCTGAAAGCTCCACTGTGAGTTAGACTGTATCTTCTTACTTCTTCGGTATTGAGACGTCTTTCAACCCCCTTCGTGTGAAACTCGACCCATTTGTCGTTCGAGTTTATGGAACTCCGTTTTTGGTATGTCTGCTTCATTGAACTATTTAGGATTCTTTTCTGTACCCGAAGGACACCTACCCCAAACCCTTGATCTCTCTTTTCTTACCCCTTCGTCTACCTCACCCGCCCCCCTCAACCTCCTCCCGTCCGCCCCTCCCCCCCCAAAAATTTAGAACCATTCCACAAACCTAAAAATAAGATTCTCGCTACTCTTTGGTGACTTCCGGAAATTTATCTCCCTCCTTTTACTGTAGACTTAACAAAAAAGGATTTTCAAGTGACATCGACGACTTACCTTTTACTTAATCTCTCCTGGGTCTTTCTTTCGTTCCTCTTTTCAATATTTCACCAACGTCACTCTGAAGGGACTACCAGGTCGCGAAGTCTGAGGTGTGATGGTTACGTCCCCCGGTCCTATACTAGGACTCTTGATCTGGGGTATACGGTGTTGATTCTCGGTCGTGTCGATTTAGTTATTTATAAAAAAATTTTTCCACCAATGTCATTAAATCCACTCTCTACCTCCATCTTTTCTAATCCAACATCACTATAAACTCTAAATAAAGTTTCCATCTTTACTGAAAAATTAAAGTACGTCTCCTATTTAGGGACAATACCAATTGATAGACTACGGTAAATGATACGACCCCTTCTGACCTTCCTTATACAATCCAACTATTTCAGTTCTCGAGGTCTAACCTGTATAATTTAGACTATACACTCGATCTGGAGACTTACCTCTACAGATCATTCATCAACCTATATATTCAACCCTTGAGTCTTCTCTCTAGATGCGATAGTTCATTCATTTTTACATTTCTAATAATTAGAAATCTTCCACGAACTTCAGAACTTCTCTGATAGATCTAGTTTTCTTTCGGACCAACAATTTCACTCAGGGTTTGACTCTACACTTGATAGAGTAGTAAATCTCCAGAATTCTCCTTCTTCAGTCGTTTCCTCTGTAATGACTCCGTTCTCCTTACAGTAGGCTCACACTACAGTGTCTCCAGTCACTCTTTCACAAAGTAGTTTCTGTCTCATGGTAGATACAACTTACAACGATTGTCCATTTTTCTTTATCATATCTTTTAAACATGACTTAAACCGTTATACATCGAGTGACCCCTCGAAGGGACCACCGAGTCACCATTTCTTAGCTGTATGGTTATATTCTCTGCACCCAAGGTAGGGACCCAGACCTTCTATGGGACCTCTTCCTTTCCCGTTGGTTGAGGTCATAAGAACGGACCCTTTAGGGTGTATCTGTCTCCTCGGAATACCCGATGTCAGGACCCCAACGTTTCTCAACCTGTGTTGAATCGTTAATTTTGTCATCGTCGTCGTTGTCGTCCGAGTAACCATAGGAACCGTTCAAATAGTCTCTCACCGGGTTAACTCCACCTGACTTCTCCGTTGTCTCCATTCCTTTGTCTCTGGAAGTTGTATCTGTTCTGGAAAATCTTGATTGTGGTTTTTTTCTCCAGGAAAAGTAGTACCCGTTGACCTTACGTTTTCATCCTTCTGTTCTCTATGAACGTCATTGTCTGTTCAAATCGGAACCTCATGTTTTACTTCGTCCCGTTTCCGTTTCTCAAAACGGTTCTCTTGCGTGACCAGTATCGTTTGTGGGAGAAGGTTGTTGTGTTCTCTGTTGAGATGTACCTGTAGTGGTCTACCAGTTATGGTTTTAGTCCAACTAATATGAGAAACGTCATCTTCTACCTCTTCGAGAGATGTCAGTCGTCTTTGTTTGTACTAGACTGATACCGAGTCTAGTACTTGAGGAATAACGGTTTAAGTCTGAATTTAACTTCTTTCACCTCTTTTGGTGACCTGGTAACTCCGTACTGGATTTAGTTTAGGGAATCCTAATATGTCACCTTCACTGTTTATCTAAGTCCCTAATTTAGACTATTCTCACGGACTTCTTGATACCTTTCTCCAAGTACTGTAACATGTCCTCCGTCACTAGTTCTGGTAGGGGTTCTTTTTCTTTACGTTTGTCCGTTTTACCAACAGACTCCTCCGGAATGTTTATCGACTCTTTTCTTCTCTTCGTTTTCCGTTGCCTCTTTTCCTTTCTATGTGGGTAAACTTACGTCTCAAGGTTTCTTATCGTTCCTTTCTATTCTTTCGGAAGAAGTCACTAGTTACGTTTCTTTATCTCCTTTTGTTATCTTACCCTTTCTGATCTCTAGAGAAGGTCTTTTAATCTCTATGGTTCCCTTGTAAAGTACGTTTCTACCCGTGTTATTTCCTGTCTTTACCATGCCTGGATTGTCTTCGTCTTCTATAATTCTTTTCCACTTTTCTTATGTGTCTTCTTGATATGTTTTTTCTAGAAGAACTGGGTCTATTGGTGCTACCACACTAGTGAGTGGATCTTGGGCTGTGGGATCTCAGACTTCAGTTCACCCGGAATCCTTCATAGTGATACTTGTTTCGATCACCTCCACTGTCTTAAGGTCGACGTGATGAAGTTTAGGATCCTCTCCTACGACACTTCCACGACGTGAGTTATACGGTCGTTTAAACCTTTTGAGTCGTCGCCGGTGGCCTAAGCTTTTCCAGTCAAAAGTAAGGTTAGGGTTTCTTTCCGTTACGGTTTCTTACAAGTTTGACGACGTGTTAACGTAAGTAAAGTGTTAGATCGTTTCATTACAAATTTTAAGAGGTTCGCTCCGAAGTTGGCATGCACTTGGTTCTTGGAGGTCTACAAGTTCTACTTAAGTCTTTTCCGTCCTCTTGGTTTCTAGTTTAACAGTTGTAGGTAACCTAGTATCTTTTTCGTTGTCTCAAGGTCTTTTTTAGATGAAGACGAAATAACTGATGTGGTTTCGGAAACTACCACACCTAGTGTTGATTGACCTTTTAAGACTTTCTCTACCCTTATGGTCTGGTGGAATGACGGAGGACTCTTTAAACATACGTCCAGTTCTTCGTTGTCAATCTTAACCTGTACCTTGTTGTCTGACCAACGTTTAACCCTTCCTCATAGTTCCGACATATAACAGTAGGACGAATTAATTGAATATACGTCTCATGTAGTACGTTTTACAACCCGACCTACTTCGTGTTCGACCTTAGTTCAAACGGTCCTCTTCATAGTCATTGAAATCTATACGTCTACTGTGGTGGGAATACCGTCTTTCACTTCTGCTTGACTTTATCCTCTCACTTTTTCAACTGAATTTTGAATTGTAAGTTTTGTGATTCTAGTACCGTGGACCAGGGTGGTGAAGTGTCGTTTATCTACGCCTTTGTTACCTTTGTCACTGTCTAAAATAAAAGAACCCGAGGTTTTAGTGACATCTACCACTGACGTCGGTACTTTAATTTTCTGTGAACGAGGAACCTTCTTTTCAATACTGGTTGGATCTGTCGTATAATTTTTCGTCTCTGTAATGAAATGGTTGTTCCAAGTAGATCAGTTTCGATACCAAAAAGGTCGTCAGTACATACCTACGCTCTCAACCTGGTATTTCTTTCGACTCGTGACTTCTTAACTACGAAAACTTGACACCACAACCTCTTCTGAGAACCCTCAGGGAACCTGTCGTTCCTCTAGGTTGGTCAGTTAGGATTTCTTTTAGTCAAGACTTATAAGTAATCTTCCTGACTAAAACTTCGACTTTGAGATTATGAAACCGGTGGACTACCCTTCTTGACTGAGGAGCCTTTTCTGGAAGTACGACCCTTTCTAACTTCCGTTCACCTCTTCCCCTGTTGTCTCCTACTCTACCAACCTACCGTGGTGGTTGAGCTACCTGTACTCAAACTCGTTCGAGACACTCAACCACTACCTGTGCCTTAGGACCGTACGACGTCAGATACCCCAGCGTTTCTCAGTCTGTCCTGACTCGCTGACTTGACTTGACTTGACTCGTATCTGTTAAAATCACGACAACGTTTCTTCTCACCTTCTTTACTCTACTATCCCATTTCTCTTCCAAAACAAATTCTACCTTTACTAAGTCATCTTCATTGACTACTATGTCGTTTCTTTTAAGGGACTCTGTCGTCCCCCCCACGTCGCACCTTAGGTTTAGTGACCCCGTCCTCACCACCCACCCCCGGATCCCGAACGGGAAACCATCCCCGTCTCTATTTGAAAAGTACTATAGTCCTTCCTTCAGTCTCTACTACCCATGTCTAGGACCACCGAAGATCGACCTACTCTTACAAGGATACGTCACTAAAAATAAAAGAGTTTCTTTATACTCTTCAGTAATCAATACCCCCACACTGTCTTCTCTCACAACCTCAAACTTGTCTCTTTCGTACTTTATGTGATAGAGACCTTCTCTCTTTCACTTGAATGATCCCTTTAAGCCATTCTAACTGTCCTTTTCGGATTACGGGAAAACTCTTGACACCAGTTTTAAATTTCACTTTCGGAGTCGGGAACAATTTCTTCCACTTAAGAAACCAGATTGGTCTTTGTCTTAAAATGGTCCACTCATATTACCTCTTTCTCAATACCGTTAACATTGTAGATTTGATCCACTGTATTCAATACTTACACTTTCACTTTTAAAACCTCAACAAAAAGAAAAAGGACCGACCTACCGTACACTCTAGAATCAAGGGGTTGGACCCTAGTTGGGACGCTTGGGACGTCACCCTCGTACTTTCGGATTGGTGACCTGACGGTGCGTTCAGGACCAAACCACCAAGACTACTTCAGTCTGAGTCTTCAATGATACAACCGACCCTAAGGCTTTATCTCTAAAAAAAATTCCCTACAATAAGGACCGTTATTGATTGTCCTAATTGATGCTACACCCACCCCACCGATTGTATCCTATCTTCCTTTCTACCGACCTCCACTCCTCCATTTCCTAACTGTCTCATAATGACCCACCAGTAGGTAAGTCTGCCACTTACTACATGTCTTAATCTTTTCTTCTGTACTCGGTACCCGATTATAATTGGTCTCCTCAATAGGTGGGTTTCCAGAGACGACGACGACGACGACGACGACGACGACGATTTAGTGAAGTCAGCACAGGCTGAGACGTGCTGGGGTATCTGCCGTCGGGTGGTCCGAGGGGGCAGGGACCCTAAGAGTTCTACTGTGATTAATCCTCTCCATAATTCCCTTTACCGAGTACGTGAAGCTTTATTCTTCCTACAACAAGTAACCAACTAAGGTATATAAAAAAATTATACCATTAAATTTTTATAGAATTAGACAAGTAGTTCACAAAACACCATCTTAATTCTTTTTACAAATTAAAGAAGACACTAAACACAAACATTTATCAGATATAAGACGACGACGATTCAGCGAAGTCAGCACAGGCTGAGACACGCTGGGGTATCTGCCGTCGGGTGATCCGAGGCGGTAGGGACCCTAAGAGGTCCGTTCTTGTGACCTCACGGTAAAGGAAGAGGTTACGTACTTTCACTTTTCACTTTCACTTCAGCGAGTCAGCGCAGGCTGAGAAGCGCTGGGGTAGCTGACGTCGGATAGGGAGGCAGGTACCCTAAAAGGTCCGTTCTCATGACCTCATCCAACGGTAACGGAAGAGGCTTTATCAGATGTGTATATTGTGTTTTAGTTCCGGAAAAACTCGTTCTCTTGTGAGTGAATTCGGATAAATCTGTAAATATGACGATCTTGGTTATGAGGTCACTCCAAGGTTTTAGTTTAGTCATTTGCGACACATGCTTTAGACATTTTAAAAGAGATTAAGGTAACCGGGTCGTGTTTCGATTAAATACGAAAACTTGACCTCTGATGACAAGAATGACCCCTTTCTAGGGTCGTCCGACGAGTACTCCCGTTAGTTCTTTCTTTTCCCAGAGAGGGGTCCTCGACTATCCCGGGACCGATAAACGAAAGTGCCCTTTTAACGACCCCTCTTGGGTAAGTTTATAGAGGGTCGTTTAGTGCCACCAGATGTCTGTTGAGAAAAGGGCGAGTAACCGGCTGACTTTAGAAGTTGGTGAGGTAAGGAGGGCGGAGAGTAGCTCTCGGTTATCCTCTCTACTCTAGAAGCATTGGATCGCAGTGGTTCGTGTCACGAACGTTAACCGATAACCTCGATGGCTAGCTCTTCATCCGCCCCGGTACGGTCGGCCGGATATATTCTTCTCCTGTTTCCGCCGCGCGGCGGACACAGTAGGCGGTAGAACACGCTTCGTTCCACCGGAGGTGCAAGGGACTTGCAGAAGAGGCGAAAACGGAGCTGGCGGGGAACTAGTGTCTGTACAGAGCCCTGGCCAAGGCTTCGGCCCCGCCACCGCCACCGCCGAAGGTGGCTGCGCCTCCTCCTCCGCCGGCGCCGCCGGAGGTGCTGAAGGCGAGGGGCGGCGGGCCGTACCCGGAGTTAGTCTTAGCGCCTGGGTACCCCGGGCACGGCCCGGGCCCACCGGGGTTCGGAGTCTAGGGCGGTGGCGGAGGCGTGGTCGTTGTCGTGGTCGTTGTCGTCGTCGGTGGCGGCGTCGTCGGCGGTGGTGTCGTCGGCGGCGGCGAAGTCGGGGGCGGCGTGGTCGGCGGGGTAGTCGTCGGCGGCGTGGTCGTCGGCGGCGGCGGCGGTGTCCTGAGTAGATTCAGACAGCAAGGTGTTCCTGGGCCAAGCCGAGGGCCTCATCCGTCGCGGGGAGGCCGGTGGCCGAGCCGCGGCGGGCGGTGTGGGGGCTGGAGCCCCCGGGGGTGCCCCGGTCCAGGGTGGGGCTGGGGCGGCGGGCGACAGTGGAGCCGCGGGGGTCCACGCGGAGGGGGCCGAGGCGGCTCGTCACCCCACGGGTGGTGGGGGGGAGTCCGACCCCCGGGCGGCGGAGGTGGTGGACGTCCCCCGGGCCACGGGCCCGGATTCGTCCCGGGCCCTGGGCCGCCGGGGTTCCCGCCGTTTTACGGTCCGCCCGGCTTCGGACCACCGCCGGGCCCGGATTCGTGAGGGCCGCCGGTGGGATTCGGCGGCGTGGCTCCACCGCCCCTCGGGGCGCCCCCGGCCGTTGTGGTAGGCGGGATGGTGGTCGTCGTGGTGGTTCCCGGCGGCGGGCCTCCCGGGCCGCCGGCGTCGCTCCTCTTCTAAAGCCTGAGACTCCACTCACAGTTGGACTCGATGCGCAGCCAAAAGGATTCTACCGCCGCCGGGGGGAGGGGCGGGAGGTAAAACAGCCTCCGGCCTTTCCCGCGGACGCGCGCCCTCCGCCCCCACCCACCCGCCCCGACGCCCCAACTCCCCGCCTGCCGCACCCAGGCGATCGCCGTAGGGACCCCTCCGGAGGCCCGACCGTCGCCCACCGCACTCCTTTCAAACTACCCGGGACAATTTCGATTGCCTAGGACCCCAGGTCTCATTTCTCATATCGAACTTTAAATCCTAGCTGCTGTAGCCCGCTCAAAAAGAGAATTGCGAATCGGTGTCCAAAGCAGCAACTGTTTTCAAAATTAGCAAAATAACTATGGGAAGGTGGGAAAACTAAAGACAGATCATATCAAAACAACCACAGTCCCTGCAATCCGTATTTGCTAACTGCTCCAAGGACTATGTCTCGGATGAGAGATTTTTCTGAAGAGTTCTCATAATACTACCAAAGCCGAGAAATTACAATACTCACTAATGAAACCTTCAGGCCAATCCGTACATTATACTAGAAATTTCCGTTGTCTTTTCGTTAGGGATAACCTGACCATTGTAAGTCAAACCCCTTTTCTGATAACGAAGAAGGATGAACGTCTCCATGGAAGAAGATGAACCTCTCCATGGAACATAGACTTTCAAAGGAAGGAAAATATAGTCCCCAAATTTCGGTTGAACAGCGAAGACTCCTCCGGACCTCTCTTTTGAATGTGCGTCGCGACAGCCAACAAACAACCATTAGATGGACGTCTGTAGTGCCTCCTACTTAAGTTTTCTGAAAAACGATTTATACCTCTTGGTCCTCTTCAAAAATATTTGTTTCCGTTTCCTAAACCTAAATAATTCGAACACTCAAACCAAAAACACAAAAAGACCACCTTAAGAGAAAAAAATGATGATGTATCACAAAAAACTTGGTCGTTGAAATATTTCAAAAGTAGTGATTGTCTTTTCTACATCGACGACACATCACGTATTATCATAAATTTTTCCCCCTAACCCACCCATTCACAGTCCCTTCTGACGAACCTCTATTCAACTTGACTCGACCGTCTTCTTATCCTAACCCCCAATCTGAACATTGTTAAAATCCCACCCGCAATCGGTCAAAACTCCAGTAATTGAAACTCACATACAGAACTACGAACGTCCTTAGATCTCGTAACCGACTTTATCGATTTCGACTTGAACTACTATGTGGGTACTCTCCATCTGTCGAAGCCCAAGCTAAACGGTGTGTACGACGACGGGAAAGACAAGCTTTAGAAAGTGGAATACAAAGGTTACTTGACAACCTTCTTCGGAAATCGGTCAAACCAGGATAACTTTCCCGACAACATTAACACCTACTAGCACCTTCTAGATGTCCCTTTCCGTAACAACTTAAACGAAGATTTGGTCGTCGTTCTTTTCGTAAACTTTCTACGTCACTTCCACAAAAGAATGACTGTTGCATTCAAATATACAAATAGAAGCATTGAGAATAATTGAATTACTTCTTTAACGTTATATCTACCTTGTTTTAATTCTACGTTGATAAAAACAACAATCTTGAGGAGCAGGTCAGTAACACCTTGGTGAACTTGTCAATCTACTACTTCTGCCAGAAGGACTTTTTGAACGGGTCTTCTTAGGTTACATAGTTTTCATTCTCGTTAGAGAATTTCATGTTTTCTCTTGAACAAGTAAAAAAACAAACAAAAAATTAAAACAAAACCTCATATCGTCTAACTGTCACAAGCTATCAAGGTCCACTTGACGTTTACCTGAGTCGGTATGTACATAAGTAAGAGGGGGTTTACGGGGAGGGTAGGACAGACGGGACATCGTAACTCGTTTCAAGAGACACGACATGTCATCCAAGAACAACCAATAGATAAAATTTATTATCCTTGCACACGTACAGAATGGGTTTGAGAATTGACAGGAAAGGGGAAGTCATTGGTATTCAAGCCTCTTGAACTATTAAAAAGTCAAAACGAATTATACATGTTTTTAGAATGTATACGAATTACTTTTGTATCCAAAACTTCGTCAGTAAGTTTATGGATCACAAACATGGACAAAACTTCGTCAGTAAGTTTATGGATCACAAACAAAGACACCATCCATCTAAAATATCCGTTAGAACAAAACAAAAAAATTGTCAACAATTCTACATAACATCTATAGACCAAAAAGTTTCAACCTTTTTATAAGAAACTTAACTTTGAACCGAACCCTTTGCCTTAATCCTGTCACCCCTTCCATCCTAACTAGGAGTAACGGACACAATGACAGATCATAGTAGGACCATACACATTTCTCTCTTAATGCTTAGTTCCATTAAAAACGGAAGGTCATAAAGAATCTTCACTCTTCGGTCACCTTCCTGGTCACAAAAAATCCCCTATAGTCTAATGTATATAAAGAACACACGTAGGTATTTAACCAAGTATAAATTTATAACAGTCCCTCTCTCTTTGGGGAGGAGCAAAACGGGTCGTACCCTGTAAACTCATACTCATAAGAGTCGCCACCTTCAGGGAACTACTTTACCTTTTTGTCGTCGCACTTGTTCAACTTTTTTTGTACTTTCTACGTTTTCTGTTTAACCTTTCACTTTACCTTCTACGGATAGTACTTGTAGTCCGTTTAGAAAACGCAGTTCCATTTTATGGAAGACTTAAAACGGTCATCCTAGTAAACGGAAAACTCGAATGATCTTAAACAATTACACTTAGATATTGTCTTAAAAGGTTACAAGTCTAGATTACTCTGCGGTCCTTCTTGATTCTGCGTACCTTCTTGACGTGTTAGTTCTTTACGTCTTTGCATTTCTCTACGTTAACTCCATGTCAAAACAGTTTGGAAACAAAGTCACAACGACGACGATTCAGCGAAGTCAGTACAGGCTGAGACACACTGGGGTCTCTACCGTCGGGTGGTCCGAGGGGGCAGGGACCCTAAGAGGTCTGTTCTTGTGACCTCACCCAACGGTAACAAAGTCACAATTCACATGGATTTAAAACGTCCACTCAGTCAACTCCATGTCTCCACAATTCATGCAGTCACAACCAAATTACGAATTTAACGTTTTATCTCTAAAGACAATATACCGAGTAAATGAAACGACCTTATGTAAATCCCGAAAAGCGGAATCAGTGACAGGGTTGGAAGCAAACGACATTACGAGAATCCATTTGATGATCAAAGGAAGTTCGACTTAAAAAAATTACACGTATTTCAAAAACAAATACATGAACTACTTATAAAGGTCCGTTCTCCTTCTTGCTGCATCCTCCCTTCTTCTCTACTACTAAGCAGTTGCACTCTACCTTCTTGTCTACTCTGCGGTTTCTCTCCTTTCAATATCAGCCTACCCGATATACCTAGGTCATTCATTTGAAAACGTTACATTAGTCTCAAGAGATGTCTTAAACACCTATGGATCCCACGTCAAATAAGTCAATTTATGGTGAAAAGTGCACCATCGATAAGACGGAAAAAGAAAGAAAAATTGGGTTCACAAATACTAACTTTCCGGAACTCAAAATGGAAGAGAAACCCACCCGGTTTTCTAAAGTAACCAATCCTTCTTCGAACCAAATATCCAAAAAACTATTACCGTAGAAAATTTTTTAACGGATTAACCAAAAAAGGTTACAAACTTTTGTTAAAAACAATTCGAAACCTTTAAGGAAGAATCCCTTAAAGGTTCAATTCTCAATGGTTCAATTCTTACGAACCATACCCAAATCATGTTCACATACTTTCCAAGAAAAAAAAAAAAAATTAAAGTCTCTCTTTCTCTGTACTCTTACCCACCACCTCCTCGTTACTTGTACCCTCCATTCTTACTTTTAATTTAATCATCATGATTACTTCTCGTCATAAAACCAACTCACCATTGGTCGTAAAAACAAAGGATCTAGGGATACCGAGTCCTCCGGTCTTTAAAGGTGGAGATCCACCACCACCACCGTATCCAATACTTCGATTAGGACCTCAAGGTGGCCGTTGTTACTCACCAAGGTACTACCCTTCGCTGTACCATTACATAGAACACCCTGTATCAAGTTTTCCTTTAAGAGTAAGAGTGTTGAATACACACACACAAAAAAAACAAAAACAAAAAATTCATCCACTGACCTGAAGAAAATCAAGGGGATAGCACATTTAGGCATTATAACTACTTATGGAACCGTTGTATCTTCTTGAGTTACACCATTGGAGTGGACTATTCCAACGGTCGTTTTTCAGTTATGACAATCATCATACAACCCTCAATAGAAACCGTTATTCATCTGAATCCACGAAAGGTAATATAACGAACACATGAAAACGTGTTATCAAGTACCGTTTAGGTTTAAGATTTACAATCTATGATAACTAATAAGATGTAGGTTCACTCCCATTAGTTTACCGTTCGACAGTAAGTATTTCGACCATAAACGGTATTCACACTTAGTCTGAACAAACATCGAACATCGAAATCCGTACAAAATCGTTACACATCCGGAAACTGGATGTAAACCACACTGAAATAGGTACTTTTCCCTTAACAAATCAGAAGCCTGAGCAGCAAAGGGAGGACAACCCGGACAGAAATCCACATGAAAGATTTTATTTACCTGTAGAGAAAACGATGTCTTATCGTTTTCAGTGACAATAAAAAATCGTATGATCAACACACGTAAACTAGACTTGGAAGAACTACCACAGTATAAAATCGACATATCTATCGGACAGTCCTAGGAAATCCTGTTGGTTCTCTTAACCAGACTCACCACTATAGCCCTAAAATGTTAGGAATCTTCTTGACTTATAACCGACATCTCCACCCAAACCTCTTTTCACGAAACAGTGTTGGCTTAACTTAGATTAATCAAGTAGATGTCAGAAAACCGTTTCCTCTCTTCGACGTCATATATCGAGTGATCTAAGTAAAATGTTTATTATTCCTAAATCTTACCCCGGAGTAGATGAAATCCGAAACTTCTAATCTTAGTATTTATCAACCTCCCAATTTACATCACGACAATCGAAGTTTTACTTAAAATTTTTATTACACAATATAAAACCAAATATACGAAGGATTATCAGTCTATATCCAAGATATAGTTTAAACATTGATTAAACTATGCTACAAGGGTGTCAAGTCTACAATATCAGGAACACTGCATATCGAAGACCTAAGATTCTACTACACCATTGTTTGGGGGTTTAAAGGAAAAGTGGAAAAACTCTATTATGTTACGCGACTTTTGGATTTTAACAATCCTAAAACTTTATCAAACTTCCCAATCCTAAATCAGAATTCATCGGGACATCATCAAATATCCTTCGTATAACTTTAATAAATAATATTGTCAAAATTTGGGACTATGGAAAAAAATTAAAGACCCCCCAAAACAACCTAACAAAACCCCGAAACAAAACACAAAACTCGTTATGAGAATTACTAACCAGACGAAATATACTTAAACTTTCTATCGAGTCCGACGACACGAACGTATAGACATCCCAATGACACAAACCCTAGTATCCAAAGATCCTGATCTTAATTAGATTTTGTTCTACCTTACTTCAGGACGAAATAACGTCAGTGAATTCGAACCATAATTACGACAAACCCTCTGTGGGTTTTGTGCCTTAGTATTAACAGCCCTGAAAAGTGTCTGTATTCCCTTTTGCTTTTCAACCCGACAATCCTCCCACCCGACATATAAGTCAATTAAACGTTGATATTTCTTGTCATGACACTTGTATTAAAGAGACCAAAATACATCACTACCGACACTTCCACTATATGAACCTCTCTTATACCGTTGTGAAAATTTAGTTTAACGACACGGCCAATTCACTGATTTGGATAATCAGAAGATAAGAAAAAGAAAAACATCAGACCATCGTAAAATAATTTTTGAAACTTGGAAAATTCTAAAGACGTTGAATCGTCTACACAGAATTCTAGAACTTTTCGTGTTCCAAAGAATACGTCGTGTATGGTGATTGACCACTCATCCAGAAACAGTGAAGTAACTCACTTAACTTAGACAGACCAACCCGAACAATCCGAATGAACCTTTAATTTAAAGGACAAGTCTGGAACTTTCGCTCTTCAAACATTCGAAAAGTCACCCAATTAGACTACACTTTAAAGAATTTTGAGTAAAACCTTACCCAAAAGTGTAGACGTGATTAAGAATTTAAAAAATCGTGATGTCCCTTCTAGATAAGAAACTTTGTCCACATACTCTTACCGAGTTCACCCTTGTATGGTGTTCCGTACATAATAGCATTTGATTAAAAGTTTAATGGGAAAAAAGGAAAGATACAAGGGCCATGGACACCTAGCTGAGTAACCACTAACATAGCTGCTTGCAACTGATGCCTTGGAAGATTTTATAAATGAATTGTGTGTACCTGTAGTTGATGTATATTACTTGACAATTAATGACAAGGTTATCGCATGACTCGCGAAACCCGTCCCTCCACGCCCTGGACACCCACCTGTCCCAGGATCTCCTTACCCCGGACCTTGAGGTCGTCCTATACCATCTCCCTCTCTTCTCATACTTCCGGGTTTGTTTTTTGGGGCTAAAATCTACACTATAGATCCGAAAGTAAGGTCAAACAAAAACAGAAAAGAACAAATCTATTGGTTAGAAAATTTAAGAACGTAAAATCATTCTTTCGTTGGAAAAATACCTACAATCGTCAAATAACTGGATTATAAACATTTACCAGACAACCCCGTCCATTTTAATACATTACGTCACAAACGGTGTCCCCTTAAAAAAAAAGGAAAAAAAAGGAAAAAAAAAAATTTGACATATTACAGGGAGTTCAATGCCGTCACATGGACACGGTGACTTAAAGGTTTCACATGGTTAAAAAAAAAAATGACACGAAGTTTATTTATCTTTTTTATCAATACTATAACTAGAAGTTGAAACGGTAAGTACGAAGATACGTGTAATCCGATCCATAAGGTGAACCTTTCGTATTCTCACAGATCCGGAAACTTACCGTATACGGTAAAGACCCTTTACAATAAACATCCGATTCATAACGAAAGATGAATATTCATGGGGGAACAAAATTTTTCTTCTTTACGAATAACTTCATCAAAGTACTAAACTAAACAAACCGTTCCTTCGTTCGACCACGATTCATAAAAATTTACCGATACATTCGTTTCGACTTAACATTTAGAATAAGTCCTTACACATAGTTCTAATACCTTACCCACATTCTGATAACCATCCCCCTCTTTCACCCATACTGAATTTACCTAGAAAATACCGGGACACTAGATAAGAAAGGAACTTTCAAAGACTTCTTTTTCACCTTTCTAGTAAAACAACGTAAGGAGGTAAGAACAAAAAATTTTTTGCTCAGGGTTCGGGATGTTTGCCGAACATAACTTGAAAGTGTAAACTTAATTTCTAACAATTTGTACTTCGGAAAAGTACATAATGAAAATTCACTAAATATTTCCACCTCAAATCACACTTATTAAGTTTTTATTCTCCACATCAATTAGTATTTCATCCAATCTTTACATATATGAACATGAGATTGAATGTAGAGGAACACGATGAAGACAACCCGTTTTAGACATCCTGATACTTTTTTTGAATCAGACAAAAGATGCTCGAACATCACTGACAATTATTGTATCCCACCCTCTCTTGGTAAGAATACTTTGTAAAAACAAAAAGTATCAAAGGAAAACTACACCGTGTTTTAGACCTCTCTCAACGAGCACGATGTGTCATGTCTACAAGGAAGGAGGGTGGTATTTCGAAAGCCTCACAAAGCTACCACCACAGTCAAATTGCAGTTGAAGTAACTGAGAGGAAGGTAGTCTCTGTAAAACTGAATAATTAATTTTATCAAACAATGACCACAGACAATCATGTTACCCTTGTGGACGAAAGGGTCACATATATATTCGTCTCTTTGTTAAAGGATTTTCATCATCCATTTCATTAACTTACCAAACCGAAACTAAAATCGATACAAAGGTAAGTTTAAACATGTAATATCTTGAGAATGACACCCTACACAGAAGGAGGAAAAGTGGAGAAAATCACAATTAACCGTTTTCATTTTAAGATTTAGTTTAGAAACAAATTTACGACTTCATTCAAATCATAACACGGACTCATGTTTCCCTTTGTATCTCAACTTTGTTAACTCGTGACACGTATTCTTTGGACAATTATGATTGATCACCTCATATTTCCGTACGGTGGTGTAAGACCGACACACTGACTGTCCATGGACCACACGATTAATTCCCTCTCTTAGAGCAATCTTTTACAAGTAATAAAGACAAGTGGTTCTGTGAACCTTTACTCATCAAGATGGTATTAATATCCTCCTTCAAAACAGGGTTCAGTAATTAACCACTATTACATACTCTAAAAGACATGACCTTTGTTCCCAGAACTAAACTTTCCTCAGGTAATGTTAAACTTAACATACCATCCCTGAGGCAATTACTATTCTTTTATTCCCCACAAGTACCCTGTGGGTGTCTCCCACTTGAACTTACACACCCACCCCCGACCACCCCTTTACCCTTTTAGACGGATATTTTAATTACAAAGTCAAATAAAAAGTCTAATGTACGGAAAGAAACATTCCCTACGACCGTGTCTGGGGATTTTATTCGAAAAGCATCATGACATGGAAACTTCTCACCACTTCCTACGATTACCTAATAGAGGATTTTCAACACCAAAACCATCGGAATGGCACATCTTAACGATTTGTAACAAATCGTTTATTACAACGAATCAAAATTGATTCAAAACTGAAAATAGTGACTTTATCGTCACATAGTTCCCAACATTCGATGAGTCTGAAAGTTGTTCAGGACGTTACATATAGTATCGGATTACACTTAAATTTAATAGAATTTTTCATATAAGGATTTTCGACTAAATGCTTTGAACCCCACCCTTTCCCTTCCATCATCAAATCTCCATTTTAAAACCGGTCAGAAGAGTAAATTTCTTTGGTGGACGGGGGTAAAGGAGAAGAGGTGAAAGAGAGTATTAAAATTCTCCTTGCGAACTAACAAAAATTTGATTGACGAGGAGAATAATGAGGAATAGAAATTTTTGACGTAAGAGATTCTCTAGGGTCACATAAATTATCCTGAAATCTTTGAATTGGGTAACCAAGTACAAATCACTTTGGTATTAGGAGAAGCGAATTTTGTGATTAATTTGAAGATTCTTCATGACATTTTGGGGTGGTGAGAAATAATCTACATAATATAGTGATTATGTTTATCTGTTATTAAACCCTTTAACATTACACTGCGGACACGTTAAAAACATTCACCGTATAGTACCGTCTAGTTTTAAATCTATGAACCGAAAAGAACCCGTTCGGTGATTCAAACACCGCCTTATAAAAGACCACAAGAACCTGACGTTAACACGTGATAATTTCATCACCGGACGATGTATTGACGTAAATCGGTCGTAAAGACGTCACGCATTGACACTCCTTGCATCATGGCGTTTACCGTTACCTGTAATCCTGGGCCTACATCATAAGGACGAACGAGGCTCTAAGAGTAACGGCTGACGTATGTCCATCCATTGTTCGTTATATTAGATTGAACCACTGAACGATACATGAAAATAAGGCACCCGTAAGACTGTAGTATGAAGACTGTTACTTTAATGTCACGTCGTGGATTGTGCACATACTATTTCGATCGAATACAGTTTTGACGCACCCAAACCCAATCTCGACATTAAACAGTCCGTCTTAAGTCACGACAACGTCAAGAGTCTATTTTTCACGTTTGAACTCATAAACCATACATAGACTAAGTCAACACACCCAAAATCAACGTAGCATTGACTTCTATTGTACTTTGTGTAGTCACCACACCCCCTCTCCCCTGGTATGGTACAAACCTTTCATCTCACGAAAATCGTAGAACTGTGTCTGACATATGTCGTACACTGTTAATCAAAGACAACATCGTTTGACTGGAGGCGTATCCAGTCGTTATAGTTAAAGTCTCACATTAGAACCAATAATGAGGTATGCCAACTCACTTAATTTTGATTTTCATGTCAAAAAAAAAAAACGTTACACTAAACTTGTAAAAATTTTACCCGAGGTACCCTTGTCGAAACAATAATTGACCCCCGTATCTCCCCTTAGATTGTACTTATCAAGTTCGAGACACTAAACAGATTTATACAGATATGAGATTTGGACCCCCTTCTACCACACCGTACAACTGAACGGATAACTTATGTGCAACCCTTAGTAAAGGGTTGACATTCTGAAGCAGCATAAGACATCCTATTGACGTTTACAAGTCCCATCGAAAAACTTAAACCAAGGGAATCGAAAAATCCCTACTCTACAACGTTAGGTTTGACAAGCTAATGGTTTTATCATTCAGAAGTTTTCGTGGGAGATACAACAAGTCCTAAATTCGAAACGGAGCTGTCAACAAGGTCTGGAGTTAAGTTGACTTGTAACCAGATACTTGACTAAAAATCGATCGTACGTACTCTTTATCGAAAGTACATATTACAAAAGACGAGACATTGACCTTTCAAACCAAATGAAGCGTATTTACAACCGTTTTGAGAAGTACTAATACTCTTAAAGAAAACATAGTTCTTTTTACCGAACGAGAAACCGTTCGTCAAGTGTACCACCCCTGTCTGAACATTGAAATTATACGTCAGGTAAGTTGGTTTACTGCACTGAGGACGATCTACTTTCTTTTTTACCACTGATCAAATCGAGACATAATCATTATGTTACATGTAGTTTGTATTACGAGTCATAATCACTGTTATCACAGTGCTTTAACCGTACGTCAAGACTACCCCAAAAGGATACCGTATTAGGTACTTCAACCATCGGTTGTGAACCGATGGCACCGAGTCACTAACAAATCTTTATTTTATAGTCCAAATAAAGAATTGTCAGTTATCGTGAAAACTCTCTTACATGAATTATATACCTGTAGTAGCCCAACCCCCCATTAAAACGAAGTAAGACGAATAAAGTTCTACTATCCGAAAACGTGAAAGTTACTCTTTGGACACTGAATTCAACTAAGAAGGATCAAAGCTAAACATACATCGACATTAAACACTTAAAATCACGTCTCCCAGAAAAATTTTTAGTCAGTTTTTTGCCCTATTTGCCCAAAGTTGTCATTGATATAGGGTCCACGAACGTAACATAAAGTATCAGAAAAGAATGATGTTTGTTTTTAATAAAAATTACTGTTACCAGCGTTCAAGTCTCCACACTACGGTCTTACGCAAAAGCATGACAATCCGGGAACCCTTATCTATGGCCACGAAATACTTTCTACTTTCTTTACGTTACCCACGAGAAGTATATTCCAACGTTTTGGATGTTTCTTACGTATTATCAGAGTAAAAAGGGCTCTTTCTACGCACACTGATCAAAACCTGAAAATTGGAATTACCCCCAACGTACAAAGAATAACAATTAGTAACAGTCGACGTCACTGTACTAGGTGTCAGGACGTAAATGACGGAATTGTAATTACTAAAACCCATCCAAAATCTCTCGACCCTACAAACAAGACCCGGAAATAAACCAAACCCGAAATCGACTATTGCAAAGTCACGAGACAGTCGATCACGTCAAGAGTTTACCGACGGACAATCCCTTTCTTAAGTCTCCTAAACCGACGAGGATTAGTAGACAGTAACGACGATCTATTACTAACCGTTAAAAATTCTGAGTTGACACCTTGTGTGTCAACAACCATTTGGTAGTTTGAATTTACAACGAAAACTTGTGGTCACGACTTTTCTAAATAAGTCTCCCACTTTTCCCCCGACCTACGTCTTATCCGATTAGACCTCTTACCTCCTTCTTACGTTTTGCTATATCATAGGGAATACCTACCATGTACACGTTGTCCCTTGATAAAGTATATGGGAACCGTCAGAGACTCAGTCCCTCCTTCTTTTTGGACCTTAAACCTAATTCCGACTAGAAAGACCAAAAACACGTGACACCGAGACGGTCCGTATGTATCACTTCCACTTACAGAAGAGGGAGTCTTTTTGAGTCCAAGGAACGACAGGACTATTCCGTATCGAAGGGACGGTATTGAATTTTGAGTCACCCCTGAATTCTCCCTTTCTTACTCCGTTTATATATCCTGACGTCCTATTGTTGACGTAACAACACATGACACCGTGCCCCTCCCGTGAGAACCTCCTGAGAGCCTCCTGGTGCGGAGTCCACCAGTCAGGTGGACTCCTACCTTCTGTATGAACCACCCCTCGTCCCATACACGAAGATATACTTTTCTCGGCTACAATCTTGAGTAAACCATTCCACTTGCAACAGTGTATGGAAGTGTATTCCCTATCATATAAAACCCAACGTCAGTTTGAAGTAACACGAGTCTGACCACTTCTACGTCAATCCGAAAACATTTATGTTTCTTCTATGTCAAGAGTGAGATTAAGTCCACAGATGACGATGAAGTCTTACTAAAATCTAAGGTGGGGTGGGGGTACTTCAAAGAAGGATAAAAAATACGACATTGAACGGGGGTTAGAAACAAAGAGCTTAAAATGAGAAATTTAAAACTTTAATTGATCGTAAAGTTTAGAAGTACGGGAACAGAAAATATAATTGAAAAAGAATAATAAGAAATCCATTCTTACTAACTACAACCGACTATTGACCTCACGAGTAAGTGAACTTCATTCGAAGGAACTTTCAGATGGATAATTCCTAAACCCCAAACCAAAGATAAATTACCAATTTACTAAAATAAATTGACACCCCACTTTCGGTAAACTAAAAATTCTACAAGTGGAGAACTATGGGGACATAAAAACAAAAAATTTTATCTACACACACCCACATATACTCAACCTTTCTTTTTTCCGACCCTTATGAATGATGTTTTTACAATTTGTCATCTTCTTTTTCTACCGCAATCTAGTCTTTTTCGAACTTAAACACCTCTTTATGACATAAAACACCATGAGATTTTAGTTGAAACCTGGTTAAGTCTTTAGAACTCTAAGGAAAATGTAATATTTAACACTTCTTGTTAACAAAGTAGTGACCATCCCCCTTAAGGAATTCATGTAAACTGGAAACTTGTTGTACCCAAACGCGAAGTCCTCAAGTGAATTACTACGTTCTAAAAAAGATTATTTATGTATGATGTCACGGTCCAGAATGGATTTACCATTGACACTCTCACTTGCAACGAGTCAGCACAGATTAAGAAACGTTGGGGGACCTATCGTCGGACGGTCGGAGGAAACAGGTACCTTAATAGGTCCGTTCTCATGACTTCCTGTAGAAGGGTTGGGTCCCTAGCTCCGGTCCAGAAGAGGGAACGTCCACCTAAGAAAAATGACAGACTCGGTGTCCTTCGGGTATCGGTTTTTTTTTTTTGGTTTGGTGATAACTTTAGGTTTGGATACGATTTTATATATGGACAACTATGGTCTTATTTCACATGTACAATTTTTAGTCAAGTTTTTACAAGTTCTATACGGCTTATGTAACAGTATTGTTCCAATATAAAATTACTATCCACCTATATTCAAAAGTTCTGTAGTGTGTCGTACTCGACTAGTTCTTTCTTTCGGTGTTGAACAATCTGACTGCTTCATAGTTCCATTCAACTCTAAGAACTGAGATTTGACAGGAGTCCTTGAGGTCAGCAATACTGAAGCGGAAGATTACGTACCCCACTCCCAAGTCAGGGACCGTCCCTTAATCTGAGGGTGTACGGAGCCCCGGTTTTTTGTTTTCGTATTTTGTCTTCGTCAGAACATTGTAAGTTATTTCTGAAAATTTTACCAGGTGTAGTTTTTTGTAGAAATTTTTTTTTTACAGAAGTCTTCCTTAGAACCCACTACATTCTATTGATGAATACACCTATAGAGTAAAATTAAAGAAGATACAATTTTGAATAAACATCGTTCATATAAAAATATTGTAAATGAATTTACAAATTAGTAGAAAAAAAAAAAATTCAGAAGACTCCACAACATCGGGTACCGAAATCAGAACAAACCGATTTCAGAGCCCTTTTTGTCCCTGAAATAATTTTTTGTCAAAAATTATTTTTGTATATATCGAGATAAATGGAAATGTAGGTATATTGTTACGTCTCCTTCTTCTAAAATTCAAGGATAAAAAGTAGGTCTATCAATTTACCACCTCAGTGACTATCTTATCTACCTTTTGTTTTAGATCTCCCAACCGTTAAAATTTCCCGTTAAGTTGAGACGAAAAGACCGATTTTTCGTCAGTATCTGTAATACATCTGTTTACCTGTTACTGACACAAGGTCATTTCCAAAAAAAAAAAAAAAGTTTTAACCGACATCTGTCGAATGGACAGACTACATTATTTTTAACGTAAACAAGTACCATAGTGAATCCATATTTCCCGATAATTAGTCAACTTAATGTAAAATTAAGTCAACTTAAAATTCGTCTTTACCCTCTTAACTCTAGACACAGAATGTGGAATCTTTCATAATCAACGAGTCAACACAGACTAAGAACGTTGGGGTACCTGACATCGGACGGTCCGAGGAAACAGGTACCCTAAAGAGTCCGGTTCTTATGACCTCACCTAACCATAACGGAAGAGGTCCTCTAGAAGGACTGGGTCCCTAGTTTGAACCCAGAGGACGTGACTCCCATCTAAGAAATGACGGGTTCGGTAGTCTCCCACGGTTAATTACCTCACAGAACTTCTCTAGACGGAAAATTCTCAAACCAACAGTGATTTTCAACAACATCTTCTACCTTTATTTTAAATTATTTGAGCGATCCACTCAGACCATAATTTTAATAAACACGACGAATTGGGTATAAATAGATTTCTATTAGTTTATGAATACGACGGTGTAAGAAACAAATTTCAAATAAACTAACAACGACTATTTATTTAAACTCTGGAACTATGGATCAATAATACTGAAAACCTTATTAACAAAGGAAAATTAACCGTCCTAATGCACTTGACAGGACTTTTGGTCACTCCTTTTCTCGTCTCTCTCCTTAGTTGGACAACAACTTATTTTTACAAAGTTCTACCCTTAAACAAAACCAAAACAAAAATTCATCCTAAGAAGATAAAAGATCTTAAAAGACATTCACAGTCGTTGAATAAAGAGTCACCGTAACTCCAGTAAGGTATAATATAAAGAACTCCGGAAAAACCGTCTCGACAAAGTCGGAAAAAAAAAAGGGGGGTCGAAGAATTATTGATTAGTTGGACTACGGGAATAAATAAGTGTCCAAATCGACAGTCATAGAATTTTTAACGGAAGTCCCTGAAGACCGACAGGTCACCTGGTCACGTGCCCCATGTCCAAACTCCGGACTCACCCCTTAATTCTAGAGTACACGACGGACCACACCGGAATTTTTTAACG
Source organism: Capra ibex (assembly GCA_006410555.1). Classification (NCBI taxonomy): domain Eukaryota; kingdom Metazoa; phylum Chordata; class Mammalia; order Artiodactyla; family Bovidae; genus Capra; species Capra ibex. The sequence goes on along the minus strand of SJYO01007492.1, from coordinate 4,819,245 downwards.
GAAGTCAGAAGTATTCAAAATCAGAACCTCAATGGTACACTAGTCGTTAACAATTAACGAAGTCTCCACCGTATCCTACTCTATCAATCGTAGTGACTGAATCTACCTACACTTAAACTTGTTTGATGTCCTCTACCACATTTCTGTCCTCGAACCACACGACACATCAGGTACTCTATCGTTTCAGTGTTGTCTAAGATTGCACTGTCACTGACTCGTAGTTTCGTTGACGAATCATCCAAAAATATATGGTGAATACACATAATCTTTTCCTAATAGTTTAATACCAATACTTATTAACCCACAATAAAGTGAATTTCTGACTTAACGTACAACGGTTTATGTTATAAAACCAACAGGACTCATCGTTAAACATTTGCTCAACTTAAAATATATGTCACATTACCCGTTTAAGAGTCTAATGGATATTCATATTCCCTTTATGACAACATTAAATGATATTTTAGACGAATAGGGGAAGTAAGAATTTTGAGTAATGTTAAACTGTTCGAGAAGTGTTTGGTTTAATTACACTCCATATATAAGTTTTCATTAAAAAACTTGAAAAGAACCAGTTCAATATATAAGTCAACGATTCAGTACGGGGTCGAGACGTTGGGGTACCCGACGTCGTGTGGTCCGAAGAGACAGGAAGTGCCAAAGGACTTCAAACAAGTTTTTTAAGTAACTACTACGGTAGGTTGGAAGAGTAAAAGAACGGGAGAACCGAAGGATCGTAGTCCCAGAAAGGGTTAAACATAGTCCACCGGTGTTATAATCTCGAAGTCGCAGTTAGGAAAGTTACTTATAAGTCCCAAATAAAGGAAATCCTAACTAACCAAACTAGAACGTCAGGTTCTCTGAGTTCTCAGATGTCGTGGTGTCAGACTTTCTTAGTTAAGTAACCGTGCCAAGTTGAGTATACTGATGACCTTTTTGTCGAAACTGACATACCTGGAAACAGAGACGAAAAATTATACAATAAACTGTTCAACAAATTTAAATCCGATATCATCCCAATTTATTTTTAGGGACGGAACGTTCCACATAACTAATCAACGATAAAAATTCACACACATCCCTTTACTCCCCTCGAATTCAACTCTTGTTCGGTGTTCCAAAAATTATTTAACACATACTCCGTATATTACAAAACGTGTGGAAGGTAGAAACTACAATTTTACCCAACCCTCTGAAGGGGTCCCTAGGTCAGAATTAGGTAGAACCTTGAACTAAGGTGTACTCGTTCACGGACACGACACTCGACATCACGGGCACACGTCGTTGTTCTCTTCGAGTTCGGCCACGGTGTCACTTCTGGACCGTGTCGGTCTAAAATCCTTCAAGGTATGAATTCCAGTTCCTCCTACTCCCCTCCTGTTCTGAGTCAAGCCAAGTCAACGAGTCAACACAGAAACGTTGGGGTACCTGAATTAATTCGTGTGGTCCAAAGGGACCGGTAGTGGTTGAGGGTCTCGGACGAAATTGCGTACAGGTATCTTAGCCACTACGGTAGATTGGTAGAGTAGGAGAAGGGAAAGAGGACGGAAGTTAGAAAGGGTCGTAGTCCTAGAAAAGCTTACTTAGTCAAGAAGCGTATTCCTCCGGTTTCATAACTCTCAAATTCGAAGTCGTAGTCAGGAAGGTCACTTATGAGTCCTACCTGACCAACCCAGGCAAACGTCAGGTTCTCAGGAGGTTGTCGTGTCGAGTTTTCGTAGTTAAGAAACCGCGAGTCGAACGAAATATCAGGTTGAGTGTAGGTATGTCCTGACGACCCTTTATCGAAACTGATCTACCTGGAAAACGACCAGAGACGAAAAATTATACGACGGATCCAGCCAGTATCGAAAAGAAGGCTCCTCGTTCCCAGAATTAAAATACCGACGTCAGTTGTAGACGTCACTAAAACCTCGGGTCTTTTTATCCGAGTGACAAAGACAAAAGACAGGGGGGGCGGGGGAATGAACGGTATTTCACTACTCTGACTTACGGTACTAGAATCTAAAGACTTACAACTTAAAATTCGGTCGAAAAAATGAGAGAAAGTGGTTCTCCGAGATCAAGACGAAAGAAGGTATTCCCACCACCATAGACGTATAAACTCCGATGACTATGAAGAGGGACGTTAGAACTATTCGAACACGAAGTAGGTCAGGTCATAAAGAGTACTACATGAGACGTATATTCAATTGATCCCCACTGTTATATGTCGTAACTACATGAGGAAAGAGTTGAACCTTGGTCAGACAAGTTACAGGTCAAGAATGACAACGAAGAACTGGACGTATCTAAAGAGTCCTCCGTCCAGTCCACCAGACCATAAGACTAGAGAACTTCTTAAAAGGACAACCAAAACTAGGTGTGTCAGTTCACGAAACAGTTATTTCGTCTTCATCTACAAAAGACCTTGAGAAGTAACTACTAGGCAATCAATTCAAGTCAGCGAGTCAGTGCAGGTTGAGACGCTGGGGTACTTAGTGTCGTGTGGTCCGGAAGGACAGGAGGTGGTCGAGAGCCTCAAGTGAGTCTGAGTACAGGTAGTTCAGGCACTACGGTAGGTCGGTAGAGTAGGAGACAACAGGGGAAGAGGACGGGGGTCAGGGAGGGTCGTAGTCAGAAAAGGTCACTCAGTTGAAAAGTGTATTCCACCGGTTTCATGACCTCGAAGTCGAAATCGTAGTAAGGAAGGTTTCTTTAGGGTCCTGATTAGAAGTCTTACCTGACCAACCTAGAGGAACGTCAGGTTCCCTGAGTTCTCAGAAGAGGTTGTGGTGTCAAGTTTTCGTAGTTAAGAAGCCGCGAGTCGGAAGTATCAGGTTGAGTGTAGGTATGTACTGGTGACCCTTTTGGTATCGGAACTAATCTGCCTGGAATCAGACGTTTCATTACAGAGACGACTACTAGGTTACCTACAATCGTTAAACTAGAGACCAAGGAGACGGAAAAGATTTAGGTCGAACTTGTAGACCTTCAAGTGCCAAGTGTATGACAACTTCGGACCGAACCTCTTAAAACTCGTAATGAACCGATCGAACACTCTACTCACGTTAGCACACCAGACCCCTTTCTGAGTTCTTTAATTTCACGGTTATCCTTTTGTAGGACAAAAATTCTTAAATTTCTAAATTGTAAATTGTGTCGTACCATAAGGGGTTTGATTAAATGAATGGTTGATTTAACAACTTGTACATGCTTATTTTAATTTGAATCTTTTACCCATTCACTAGAACTCAACCCGCTCTCTAATAATTTATACTGTGACTTTTCCACAAGTTGTTTTTTTACCCGTATAACCCAAATAGTGAAAGGAAGTTTCCTTATACCGTCAGGGACCTTCAGGTCACCAATCCTGAGGTATGAAGGTTACGTCCCCGGGTCGAAGGTAGGACCAACACGTCGAACCGGTACTTTTTATGTACATATATACGACTCTATGGTGAAGTGTCAAGTTGATATCCTACAGACTTCTATTATACCACAAGTCAAGTTAAGTCAGCAAGTAAGCACAGGCTGAGACGCTGGGGTACTTGACGTCGTGCGGTCCGGAGGGACGAGTAGTGGTTGAGGGTCTCAGGTGGGTTTGGGTACAGGTATCTCAGTCACTACGGTAGGTCGGTAGAGTAGGGGACAGTAGGGGAAGACGAGGATGGAAGTTAGAAAAGGTCGTGGGAGTTAGAAAAGGTCGTAGTTCCAGAAAAGTTTACTCAGTCGAGAAGCGTAGTCCACCGGTCTCATAACCTCAAAGTCGAAGTCGTACTCAGGAAGGTTACTTGTGGGTCCTGACTAAAGGAAATCCTAACCAACCTAGAGGAACGTCAGGTTCCCTGAGTTCTCAGAAGTTGTGGTGTCAAGTTTTCGTAGTTAAGAAGCATTATACCACTGATCAAGTATTTGTGACGCAATATCTTAACTTTAAATGATTCTCTCATCTTGAATTTTACAAAAGTTTCTTTCGTCGTCAACTATCCACGAAAGTATTACATAGGTCAGTGTTACATGTGAAATAATATGTTAATACAAACAGTTATTATGGAGTTATTTTGAACCTCTTCCTTTTCTATGGTGAAGTGTTGATGATCTAACAGATGTCTTTACACTTCTTTAGTCTCGGGAAAATGTGATAACCCGTCTCTTCCGCTACCGTGGGGTGAGGTCATGAGAACGGACCTTTTAGGGTACCTACCTCCTCGGACCACGCGACGTCAGGTATCCCAGCGCTTTTCAACCTGTGCTGACTCGCTGAAGTGAAAGCGAAAAGTCAGAGTACGTAACCTCTTCCTTTACCGTTGGGTGAGGTCACAAGAACGGACCTCTTAGGGTCCCTGTCCCCTCGGACCACCCGACGGTAGACACCCCAGCGTGTCTCAGCCTTTGCTGACTTCGTTGAATCGTCGTCGTCGTCGTATACCATAACCCTCACATTTTAACACATCGGTAGAACCTTTTGCCATCGTCAAGGAGTCAACGGTATACTGGATCGTTCAGATTATTGGACTCTCTTTGTTTTAGTACGAGTGTTTTAAACATGTACTTACAAATATCTTAGTAAGTATTGTCGGTTTTACACCTTTATTTTTCAGTGTTTACTTACCTATTTGTTTATTACTATATAGGTATGATACCTTATAATCGGTATTTTTTCTTACTTCATCACTATACACGATGTTGTCTTCACTTCGGGCAGTGTTTTCTGACACATAATATACTAAGATAAACATATTTCACCGGTCTTGTCCCTTTAGATATTTCATCCATTCACCAACGAATCCTGACCCCCTTTCCACAACTCTTTACCCTTTCACCCTTATTCCCACATTAACGATTTCCTATGTCCCAAGGAAAAACACCATTATTTTTATAAGATTTCATTGATCATTACCTACGTACATAGACACTCATATGATTTTTGATAATTTAGTATGAAACCTCCCTTAACCTACCATACACTTAATGTAGGGTTATTTTACCAAATTTTTTCCTGACAACATATTCTTCTCCGGACTCGTCATCCGACTCCATTCTAGTAAACATCCGGTAATAATTCCTAAAACTAGTGTTGTGAAAAGAAAACAAGAAGTGTTTGTCGAACTCGTTGTCCAGGACTCTAGAGTCTGGGTCTAATAATTTTAACGGAGGATTTAACAGACTGGGGAACGGGTGACAATAGGTAAAGTCATCAAGATAATAGATTACGAAGTATTGTTTGGTGGGGATTTAAATCACTGAACCCTGTTGTTTAATAATACCACAACTCTCAACTGACCGGAGTCGTTCCACCTGTCTGTGACCTCGAAGACAGAAGACTTCTGACAACCTAGTTCTACCGATAAAGTGAGTGCATAGACTACGGAGTCGACTCTACCAACCTTGAAATATAAGAAACAAAGGTGTTTTATTTATACAGAGTCTAGGATTTTCGTTTTCCCTGACCACATACAAAACTCCGGTCACTCTTTCTCTTACAAGTTGAGATTCGGACACCACACCTCTCTGTAAATTTACTGTAAGACACCATCGTTAAGGTTGTCTGATCTTTCGGTCAGACACAGACTCTTTTCCCAAAACCTAACCCGTCATCTTTTTGTGAAACGGGAATCGACATTATCTGTTTTTCCTTTTCACAACGTACACTCCTAAGTAATAAAATGAAACACAGAATCCCTTTGGTCGAGAAGTAAATATATGACTAAACCTTGGTCCCTAACTAAAAGTAGTCTATTCTGCCACTTAAATTGTTTCTACGCGATCGAGGTGTTCCTGACGACCTATTTTAATACTCACTTGGGTTGTCCCGAGTCGCCCTGTCGAATAGGACAAGAGAACGACCAAAGTTTGAAATTTGATATCCCTGAAGGGACCCCCAGGTCACCGATTCCGAGGTTCGAAGGTTGCGTTCCCGATACCCACACTAGGGACCAGACTCTTCACTCTAGGGTGTACGGTGTGACTTTATTTATTATTGCAGTAAAAAGGTAATCAGTTTGGTTTAAAAAGATAAGTCCCGGTTTGGTCTACTTTCATTGTTATGCCAAGGGAAAATATACCTTGGTTCATTATCTATAACATCTGAAAAGACCACCGAGTCACCATTTCTTAGGCGGACGATTCCGTCCTCTGGTCCCAAGTTAGGACCCAGTCCTTCTAGGGGACCTCTTCTTTTACCGTTGGGTGAGGTCATAAGAACGGACCCTTTATGGAACTTGTCTCCTCGGACCGTCCGATGTCAGGCACCCCAACGTTTCTCAGTTCGTGACGAATCGTTGCTTTGTTGTCGTTGTTTATCTACAATGAGTAAAAAGAAAGGAAGTAAAAATGTGAAAAACCCAAGAGACTATATACCAACATAATATCTGAGTATATGAGAACAGGGAGGAACAAAAATTTAAAAGACCACCTTAAACTAAATTATAAAATGTACTCTGTAATTTTTTATTATTTGGTTTCGTTTACAATAAAAAAAGGAGTGTTGAAAGGAAATACCATCTTAAATTTTATCATAATAAAATGTAAAGGGAGGGGAAAAGAGTCCGTTAGTAAGAAATTCATGACATCTAATATGAAGGATTTATAGATTAAGTTCGGGAAAAACATAGACGGGTTTGGTAGGATTAAGTCACAGTCATATGAGGTGAACCCGAGACGATGTGAAGTGGACAGAGGGACGGAAGTAACCGTGAACTGACGACAGTCCAAAAAAGGGGTCTTGAGATTAAAGTAAATAGGAGACAAGTCTTAGGGAAAGAGAACATGACACAACCGGTCTTTCCTTTTGAGACTTGCTTGAAAAACCGGTTGAGTTCTACGACTTCAACTTTGAGGAATGGTCCAGTGTATTTAGATAATTCTCGAGGAATAAATCAATGTGGAAAACAATACGGACACTTTGTCAACAAGTACGTTTGATGTGATAAACATGAAGGGGTTCACATAGAACGTAAAAGATGGAGAAATGGAGACATGTGTGACGAGGTCGAAGGATCTTTCTGGAAGTCAAACAGTCTGAATGGTTTACCACAGATCACCTAGGCCGACGAGTGGTCAGTTTTCGGTTATTCGTCAGGCCCAACCACCTTTTCTTTCAAACGAAATAAAGTCTACGGTCGTTGACTCCTCCACCCCTCCCACCATCTACAGACAGGTTTCCGGTTGAGTGAGGGGGAGACTGTTCATCCCTCACTCTCGGAAAGATCTGTCTTCTCCCCCCTCGATGTACGTCTTTGCCGTCAGTGGAGATTGTCGGTGGAAGTTTAGCCAGTAGTCACCGGACTGATCGTAGTAAATCCAACAAAGTCCATGTTAAGTAAAAATAAAGGTCCCAGGTAAACGAGGGTAAAGAAACGTCGGTTAAGAGTCTTAACATCGTCGAGTACAGGCCCCATCTGAGACCAGTAGCACATTAATCGAAGAGGTGAACCACAAAGTCATAGACCTTCTGTCGAGTGTCCTACACCGAGTCTCATAATAGATATCGGGAACCTTTTTCGATTTCCGGGACCTGATCCAAATTACTGATATTGATAAATCAGAGGATACTGACAAAAGGAAACAAAGTCGTCGTAAAGAGTGAAGAGACTAATTTGAACAATAATTTGATTTCAATAGGTGTCTGTTTTCCGTGCGTCTCCTGTGCCCCCTCCCCCACCACCGTTCCTGGTATCCCAGGACGAGGCAAAGTTCTGATCGTTTATAGTTGAAAGTTCTATGAGAAAAGAAAAAGAATATTTTGTTTCTAAAAAAAAATTTAAAGGTGTTGAGTCTCCATGTGTGTGTGTACGTCTGTGTGTTTCTTTTTACTACTAAGGAAACCACAAGGAAATAACAATTGGTAACCTAAATAAACAGATGTATGTCAGACAAAGTAGGTAATCTGGAGACTCACCGTCCCTGGTACAGAATGACCTGAAATTTAGGAGACACTCTTAGGACCACATTTTATTTAAATTTTATTGATATTAATAAAATATATAATATAATCTTTATTAAAGACAAAATGGTTCTGACTCGGACTCTCTTGTTCCGAATAGGTTTCAGAGACTTGATCATTTACCGTCTCGACTGTGAGTCTATACTTTAAAAAATAAGGTCTAAACCACAGAATAGGTAACATAGATCCCGAAGGGATCACCCAGTCGTCATTCCTTAGGTGGACGTTATGTCCTCGACGTCCTCTGTACCCAAGTTAGGGACCCACTCTTCCTAGGAGACCTCCTCCCGTACCGTTAGGTGAGCTCATAAGAACGGACCTCTTAGAGTGACCGTCTTCTCGGACCACCCGATGTCAGGTGTCCCAACGTTTCTCTACCTGTACTGACTTCTCTGAATGGTGTGTACGTGTGTACGGTGATATAGATTCTATACCTACTATAGAATGTAAAATGAGTCAGTTCCTTGTGAAAAAATACCAGATGATTTCACTTCTTTTTGATTTCTCGGAGAACTACTTTCACTTTCTCTCCTCACTCTCTCAACCGAATTTCGAGTTGTAAATCTTTTGCTTCTAGTACCGTAGACCAGGGTAGTGAAGTACCCTTTATCTACCCCTTTGTCACCTTTGTCACCGACTGAAATAAAACCCCCTGAGGTTTTAGTAACGTCTACCACTAACGTCGGTACTTTAATTTTCTACGAATGAGGAACCTTTCTTTCAATACTGGTTGGATCTGTCGTATCATTTTCCTCTCTATAATGAAACGGTCGTTTCCAGACGAATCAGTTCCGATGCCAAAAAGGACACCAGTCCATACCTACACTTTCAACCTGATATTTCTTTCGACTCACGTTTTCTTAAATACGAAAACTTGACACCACAACCTCTTCTGAGAAGTCTCAGGGAACCTGACGTTCCTCTAGGTTGGTCAGGTAGGATTTCCTCTAGTCAGGACCCACAAGTAACCTTCCTGACTACAACTTCGACTTTGAGGTTATGAAACCGGTGGACTACGCTTCTCGACTGAGTAAACTTTTCTGGGACTACGACCCTTTCTAACTCCCATCCTCCTCTTCCCCTACTGTCTCCTACTCTACCGACCTACCGTAGTGGCTGAGTTGTCTGTACTCAAACCCACCTGAGACCCTCAACCACTACCTGTCCCTCCGGACCGCACGACGTCAGGTACCCCAGCGTCTCAGTCTGTGCTTTCTCGCTGACTTGACTTGACTTGCGTTTTATTCTATGTCTGGAAGTCTTAAGTGACCGACCGGAAACCAGTTTTGAGACCCGAAGGTGACGTCCCTGGTACCTAAGTTGGGGACTAATCCCTTGATTCTGGGACGTACGACGTGCCACAGCGACCGGGTGTGGGGGGAGGTTTTTTCTATGTCGGGAACGGAAACTCTATATTACAAATTATACCTTAATAGAAATGGCAGTACCTTCTTCTTTTTTTTATACGGAAGTTACCAAGTATGATTACTTGGTAATCATTTATTATATAACATTGGAAGTCCTTTATCCGAAAAAAGTATAATCTGAGGTGTGGAAAGAAAACGAAAATAGGGTAGACCATTGATCCGGTAAAGACGTACACAAAAGGACCTTCGAAGTGTGCAGTGAAATGAATGATTAAGAGTAAACGGTGTTCCCAGTAAGACTGAAACTATAAAAACATACTTGAGTTGAAGACGAAGTGTAAAAGTTAACTTTAAGGCTTTACAACTCTATATACTTAAATAGTAGAAGACTAATGGAACCAAGAAAGAAAGTACTAGACCCGGACCATGAGTGCAGAAGACGATCGGCGACTATCTAGTGACAAGAAACGAGGACGAGATGAGATACGGTTGATCGGGATGCACACACGAGTCAGCTGTTCAACACAGATTGAGAAACGTCGGGGTATCCAATATCGAGTCTCTTTCGTTACCGTTGGGTGAGGTCATGAGAACGGACCTCTTAGGGTACCTGTCTCCTCGGACCGTCCCACGTCAGGTACCCCAGCACTTCTCAGCCTGAAAGAACCGATCTTAGGTTGTCTTTAAACATAGGTAGATCGGGTAAAAAGAAAACGGTTATAACCGTGGTCATGAATCATTTGAAGTTGTCAGGACAAAGATATAAGGGTTTCGTCTTAAGAGGTTTACTTCCGTTCCTTCACCAAAAGTCTCCTTTTCTATTGAATAGCTGTACCTTCATATCATTTATCATCTTCCCTTGTGTTTCACACCGATCTGACTGTCACTTTAGTCAGCTAACCCTAGGTCTGGTGAAAAGAGACATCTCTCCGTAACCAGACTTTACGTCGGTCTCCTTCGGTAATTCAGGACATACCCCTATATTTATCTAAAACTTTCTAATAAGAGTAAGAATTTCGGAATATAAGGTCGAAGACTCTCACGAGGACTTACGACACACTCTTACCTTTACATCTTAATTATAGTCTCCAAATATCATAATGTGAGAATAACAATGGGAAAAAAGAACAAGTCAAGTCAAGTCAACGAGTCAACACAGACTGAGAAACGCTGGGGTACTTAGCGTCGTGCGGTCCGGAGGGACAGGTAGTGGTTGAGGGTCTCAAGTGAGTCTGAGTGCAGGTAGTTCAGGCACTACGATAGGTCGGTAGAGTAGGAGACAGCAGGGGAAGAGGAGGACGGGGGTTAGGGAGGGTCGTAGTCTCAGAAAAGGTTACTCAGTTGAGAAACTTACTCCACCGGTTTCATGACCTCAAAGTCGAAATCGTAGTAAGGAAGGTTTCTTTAGGGTCCCAACTAGAGGAAGTCTTATCTGACCAACCTAGAGGAACGTCAGGTTCCCTGAGAGTTCTCTGAAGAGGTTGTGGTGTCAAGTTTTTGTCGAGAAGCCACGAGTCGGAAGAAGTGTCAGGTTGAGAGTGTAGGTATGTACTGATGACCTTTTTGGTATCGGAACTGATCTACCTGGAATCAGCCATTTCGTTACAGAGACGAAAACTTATATGATAGATCCAACCAGTATTGAAAAGAAGGTCCCTCATTCGCAGAGAATTAAAGTACCAACGTTAGTGGTAGACGTCACTGAAACCTCGGGGGTTTCAATTTCAGACTGTGACAAAGGTGACAAAGGGGTAGATAAAGGGTACTTCACTACCCTGGTCTACGGTACTAGAAGCAAAAGACTTACAACTCAAAATTCGGTTGAAAAAGTGAGAGGAGAAAGTGAAAGTAGTTCTCCGGAAAATCGAGGAGAAGTGAAAGACGGTATTCCCACGACAGTAGACGTATAGACTGCAATAACTGTAAAGAGGGTCGTCAGAACTGAGGTCGAACACACAGAAGGTCAGGTCGCAAAGAGTTCTACATGAGACGTATATTCAATTTATTCGTCCCACTGTTATATGTCGGAACTACATAGGAAAAGGATAAACCTTGGTCAGACAACAAGGTACAGGTCAAGATTGACAACGAAGGACTGGACGTATGTCTAAAGAGTTCTCCGTCCAGTCCACCAGACCATAAGGGTAGAGAAAGTCTTAAAAGGTGTCAACTAACACTAGGTGTGTCAGTTTCCGAAACCGTATCAGTTATTTCGTCTTTATCTACAAAAAGACCTTCAGAGAACGAAAAAGGTACTAGGTCACCTACAACCGTTAAACTAGAGACCAAGGAGACGGAAAAGATTTTGGTCGAAATTGTAGACCTCCAAGTACCAAGTGCATAACGACTTCGGACCGAACCTCTTAAAACTCGTAATGAAATGATCGGACACTCTACTCACGTTAACACGCCATCAAACTCGTAAGAAACCGTAACGGAAAGAAACCCTGACCTTACTTTTGACTGGAAAAGGTCAGGACACCGGTGACGACTCAAAAGGTTTGAACGACCGTATAACTCACGTCGTGAAAGTGTCGTAGTAGAAAGTCCTAAACTTTGTCGAGTTGACCTTAAGGTAGTGGAGGTGATCGAAACAAGTATCACTACGAAAGATTCCGGGTGAACTGAAGTGTAAGGTGCTACAGACCGAGATCTAATCACTAGTGAAGTAGTACTAATAGACCCAGCACTTCTAGAAAAAACATGTCAAGAAGGCACATAAGAACGGTGGAGAAGAATTATAGAAGGCGAAGACAATCCAGGTATGGTAAAGACAGGAAATAGCTCGGGTAGAAACGTACTTTACAAGGGAACCATAGAGATTAAAAGACCTTCTCTAGAGATCAGAAAGGGTAAGACAACAAAAGGAGAGAAAGAAACGTAACTAGCGACTTCTTCCGAAAGAATAGAGAAGAACGATAAGAAACCTTGAGACGGAAGTCTACGAATATCGAAAGGAAAAGAGGAAACGAAAAGCGGACAGAAGAAAAGTGTCGATAAACATTCAGGAGGGGTCTGTCGGTAAAACGAAAAAACGTAAAGAAAAGGTACCCCTACCAGAACTAGGGACAGAGGACATGTTACAGTGCTTTGAGTAAGGTATTAAGTAGTCCGTGAGATAGATAGTCTAGATACGGAAATTTAGATAAAGAGTGAAGGTGACATATTAGTATTCCCTAAACTAAATCCAGTATGGACTTACCAGATCGCCAAAAGGGATGAAAGAAGTTAAATTCAGACTTAAACCATTATTCCTCAATTACTAGACTCCGTGTCAGTCGAGGACCAGAACAAAAACAACTGATATATCTCGAAGAGGCAGAAACCGACGTATCTTATATTAGTTAGACTAAAGTAACAACTGGTAGACCACTACAGGTACACATCTCAGAAGAGAACACAACAACCTTCTCCCACAAACGATACTGGTCACGTAAAAGAACCATTTTGAGATAATCAGAAACGGGACGAAGTAAGGCGTAAGTTCCGGTTTAAACGGACAATGAGGTCCACAAAGAACTGAAGGATGAAAACGTAAGGTCAGGGGATATTCCTTTTCCTGTAGAAAAAACCCACAATCAAGATTTTCCAGAACATTCAGAAGTATTTTGGTAAGTTGAAGTCGAAGAAGTCGCAATGACCAACCCCGTATCTGAACCTATTGACACTATAACTTACCAAACGGAACCTCTACTTGTCTCTAGTAAGACAGCAAAAACTCTAACGTAGGTTCATGACGTAAAGCCTGAGAAAACAACTGGTACTACCGACGAGGTAAAGAAGACTCCCTGAGGACGGACGTCATCATCTATTTTACCAGTAGACTCAATTTAAGTGGGTAAGGTCAGGTAAAATCAAGCGACTAAGGATCTTACAACTGCAAGTGGGAACGGTAGAGAACAAACTGGTGAAGGTTAAACGGAACTAAGTACCTGGACTGTAAGGTCCAAGGATACGTTATAACGAGAAATGTCGTAGCCTAGAACGAAGATAGTGGTCAGTGTAGGTGTTGACCCATAACAAAAACGAAACCGAAGTAGGGAAGAAAGAAAGTCCTCAATAAAGAGGTAACTAGCGGTCATCCCACAACCCGTGGATGGGTGGACCCCTCAAGGAGAAAAACCCTGGTATGAGTGACTTTGGTATGAGTGTCTTTCGATCAGTTAGATTAGTGTGATCCTGGTGTCGGAACAGAGTGAGTTCCTTTGGTTCGGTACGGACGTCCCGTTGGGTCCTGCCCGCCCAGTACCACCTCTCCAGACTGTCTCGCACCAGGTGACCTCTTCCCTTACCGTTCGGTGAAGTCATAAGAACGGAACTCTTGGGGTACTTGTCATACTTTTCCGTTTTACTATCCTATGGTTTTCTCCTTGAGGGGTCCAGTAAAAAAGAACATTCATTTTCGTAAATACTCTCTTTTCATCTTGACCTTACTTTTGTCTACTACGAAAATTCACTCCCGACTTAATCTTGTCGAGATAGAGGTTTAGGTCTCAGTGAAACAAATGAAATTTAGATAAATTTACCACAGGACTCAAAACAGGAAAACTAGAACCAATGGTGGAACCTTAGCTCGTTGTGTCCGGACAGAAAACTTCTATGACATATGGATTGACTCCGGTCGGTCGATCCCCGTTCCTTCCCTGACGGATCCACTGTTCGAATTACGGGAGGAAGTGAGACTCAGGACATAACCAAGACCCAAGATGTTAGTTTGGGGTCCCTTCGGGATTACGACAAACTAGTTCACCTCCTGTCTTTTCCAGATGAAGGAACTCCGGAGATCTTAAAGGGTTTACCAGTCCAAGACATCCGACCCTCCTAACGAACGAAGAGAAGATGGACAACCAGAATTTAAACATGGACAAAATAGTCAACTCCCTCTACTGACCCAGTACAGTTACCGACAATTGTCTTACTTCAAAAAATTAGGTGTCCAGAAGTCCGAGTAGGAGGGATGTCGGGTGTTGGACCTCGACATACTCTTGACTGACGACAGTCCCTTTGTCCCTCTGTAGAAAGACCTACTGGCCCATAGTCTAACGGTTACGGAACCCGAGTTCGTCCCGATATGAAAGCAGTAAGGGAGTCTATTCGTTCTACCTTTTTTTACTCAACAGATGAGATCGGAGACTCTCTCGGTGTGATGTCACTCACGAATATCGGAGACGGGAGGCAAGGGAAAGAGGATCCGACCTAAGTGCGACACATATGAGGACCTCTGTGTAACCACAAACCTCCGTTAAAAAACGTATCGAAGTTATAGGGGTACGTCAATTTTTATATGTCGTAACTTCTAGCTTGTGCCCATTCATTGATACATTCTTAATTTACACTTCTCCAAAGTATATAGACAAAAATGAGGCGAATGACACATTGTGAATTTGCTAACATGAAATTGTACATTTACACATGTGACGGAAAGAGTTGACCCCAAGGTACTCTCTTAATTTGAAGCATCTTTTACTAAACACACAGAATAAAACAGTCAAAGGGTGTCCCACAATGTATCGATTATTTAGTAGACCCTATATATCCCCTTTTCAATGTACGTCATCTATGGAATTCCGTTCTCAACTGTTTGAAAAACATTTCTTGGTCTGTCATTTATAAAATCCGCAACACCCGGTATGTCATAGACAGTGTTCGTGAATGAGGCGGAACATCTTACTTCGTGAACATCTGTTCACTCCTACCGAGTTTATATTATGTTAACATAAATACCTGTGACTTTAAACTAAAGTATCTTAAAAGCATACAGTGTTTTAAGAGGAAATCAATCTAAGACGGAAAGGGGGGGTGGTAAATTTTCACACTATACAATTACTAACTACTTAGAACCTTTTCGATACTTTCAGAATCACCATGACGAGATATTTGAAAAACCACCTAAACTTTCAAAAATCCTAATTTTTAGTTTTCTACTAATTACTTCTTAAGTATTAAAAATCCTCCTTACCAAAGACTGATTACTAGTCAATTAGTAAAACCACGGATAAAACTTTGTACATAAAACCAATCTCGATGGATAATATATTTATAATATGTATTCTCTCTTCTAACAACGACAACCTCAATATCTCTATCGGGACAATCTTAATTCTCTCTTATGTCACGAAAATTTTATTTAAAATATCTTCACTTAAAATATCTCAAAATATCGAACAATTCATGTAAGACTTCCTCTAGTTGGGACCCTAAAGAAACCTTCCTTACTACGATTTCGACTTTGAGGTCATGAAACCGGTGGAGTACGCTTCTCAACTGAGTAACCTTTTCTGAGACTACGACCCTCCCTAACCCCCGTCCTCCTCTTCCCCTGCTGTCTCCTACTCTACCGACCTACCGTAGTGACTGAGCTACCTGCACTCAGACTCACCTGAGGCCCTCTACCACTACCTGTCCCTCCGGACCGCACGACGTTAAGTACCCCAGCGTTTCTCAGCCTGTACTGACTCGCTGACTTGACTTGACTTGACTTTTCATCACTTTGATGTCTTCTATATTATCATCAAATCATTCAAACTTCAATTTCATTATCATTTTTATCAATTTTACAAAATTTTCTCTTTTTAGTGTATTAAAGTATCATTTTATGAATGAATTGAGTTTTAGTAAAACGTTATTATGGTAGATGGAACAACATTCTAAGTTAGACTTTTATAAACATTTTTCGTAAGGAAAAAAAACAGGTTTTTAACGGTAATACGGGTAACGAACAAACGAGTCAAACTCCCTTCTTTCCCTCCTATATATAAGTTATGACATCCATTTTACTCGTTGAATTGAGACGTACCTTTTCAGAGGACGTCTGACAATTAGACCATTATTGCTTAGAACCAAACAGATAGATTAAAAGGATCTGAAATAGTCTTTTACAGTTTAAAGTCATAGATTGACTGTATGATAAGGTAAAAAGGATTTATACTGAATTAAGAAAGGAAGGTTTATTCCTTGAGACACGAAGGTACTTTAAAGTGACCCAGGAGATGTGTACAGGTGTCTCCGAAAAAAAAAAAAAAAAAACGAAAGATGTGGGTTGGAAAATGTAACGGTCATGGTTGGACTGTATGTAAATAATACAATGGAAGAAATTTGAATTGTTTCAAATTGCATTTTCTCTTACACATCTCTTACGAAATCATTTCTTTACCTCTTATACAATGTTTAAATTACGTTATACAATCAATGAAAACGGTATGGTCACATCTTTATATGATAAACTTAACTCATAATGATTCAGATAACTATAACGAATTTCCAAGTTATTAAAATATTACTTATAATTTTTGAAAACAAAAGTTTTTAGGATTGGGTCGGAAACCTTAGCTACACGAGACACCACAGACCGTCGTATCCGTTTGCGTACCCCATCAACCCCACATACTACAGGACCGGTAACAATGAAGTCAGAGAACTCAAGGTTCACTTTTAATTTTCACATTACGGGCAAAATATAAACTGAAATAAAAAATTTTGAATTTTCCGTTTGTCTTCGTGTCACATAATACAAATTAAACCCACCCCTAGTTCATAGATAATTAAGAACACAAGGGAGGACGACATGGTCTTTATTTAAAGAAAATAAAAGTTTGTTCCCTCCTCTTTGGAGAAGATCAACAACTTCGACATCACCGTAGTCTCTGATTCTAAGTCTCGGATTTCGGAAACGTAACCTTTCGATTACTTTTCATGTACAGAGAGGACGGAACGTTACTCCTTTCACTAGAATAAGGGGTCACTACGGGACACTGGATCACTTCCCAAAACTTCTCCCTCAGGTAGACTCAGAGGAGCTAAACCTTTCTAACGGACTGTACCTCGAAACTTTTCATCCACCCTTGTAAGAGTCCGCAATGTATAAGTCTAGGTAGAATTTTCATAACAAAAGGACTAGGAAACCCTTCTTCGGGAGAGACTTTGTTCTGTCCGTCTTAGATGTTTGTCTCTAGGCCGTCCAAACCAGGTCACGACGACGTTGTGTCACCTGTAACGGTGTTTGACGTAGCGACCCCATAAAAAGAAAAAGGTCACGCATATTTTCAATATAAGTGTAATATGTATCAGACAATCAATAAAAGTGTAATGAACAACGACAATTACATGTCATCGTAATACAGAAAATTTTCTGTATTTCGTCATACATGAAATTAAATTTTTATGAAATAACGTTGTTTTGGGACATTTCGTCAATAGGAAGGTAATTTTTTACTAATTGATATTTTTGTGTTTTTTTATTTCTGTTCAATTTTGTCCTTTTCTTTTGTGAAATAACGATTTGTCACGATCAGCAGTAGACTGTTTGCGTCCCAACGATGTTTGGAAGTTAAACAATTTTTTTTTTTTTGTTTGCGGTGTTATAGACACTTTGAGTCATTTCGTTTCGTGTCATTTTACCCCATACGGCCATAAGTTCTATTAGAGGTACCAACTAGAACGAGTCACTAACTAGGTACGACTAAACGCCCAAGGAACTGGTACTATTTAGATTTCCCGTTAATAAAAATAATGTCAAGTGGACCTTATTAAAGTATGATAAAACCCCTTCTTACCTTTCTTTCGATTTCTATCGTCGACTACTCCGGTGTACCTTATCATTGGACTAAACGCCTGTATGGTAGAACCATCTCGTGTTTGATACTTCGCCCGTTCGACTCTCGATTGTCACCCTCCTTTATGAGTCAGACCACGGGATCTACTCCATATCGAACCCTTACGTAGAGTTAACATGAAAGTACGTACATTCCTGTATTATTTTTGTAAAAGGTAATATAAGACACAAAGTACCGGAAGACTGAGTCCATGTCCGTTCTTACCAGCTATATATGTTATTCATATAACACGGAATTATTGTAAAATGACAGAGTTTTGAAGAAAAACTACGAAAGGGTGAGTTGTTCTGTCGAAGAACTATCAAGATTCACCAGAAAGGTTCATGGACAATAGAAATCACTACTAAAGGGTTCTAGTTGTAAAAAATTCAACTCTCTAAGTGAATTTAAGAACGAGGTGTGCCGTTGGATCCTAATGTACAATTGATCTCAAAAAGGACTCGATTAATGACCTCACTAACAAACAACGAGAAAGGACTTTTTAATAATCGAACTAAAAGAGTAATAAAACAAGGGTACAATCCAAGGATTATTCAAGGTGATAGGTAAGATGATACTCTACACAACCATGCACAACCTCGCGATACACATGACGTATTGGTTGGCGAGAGTGGATTGATTCCTTAAAGTCTTTCTCAGGGAATCATACCCATTCACAAGGTGGATGTACTGGAAAGAATGAGGTGTCCTGACTCCCATTCCGATCCCTATAAGGTGTCCGATAAGGGGCCAACAAAACAAAAATACCAAATAGAAAAATGAATAGATGAATCTTCATGGCTTAGGTAAGTAACTTCAAATTATGCCGATATAAACTAGGAGGATGGGTCTACACTTTATAATCTACACTTTATAAGACCTAGAGTAGACCACAATCATGAAACGAAAAGTTCTTTCATTAGTCAACCTTTAAGGGACTACCAGGTCACCAATCCTAAGACACGAAAGTGACAGTATTAGGTCCAAGTTAAGGACCAACCCCTTGATTCTAGGACGTTCACCGAGACATACCCGTCTTTCTTCAGAATTGTACAAAATAACACATTTCTTGTCAGAAACCGTGTTATTTTTGATCCTAACGTAGTAGTCTCAATGAGAATGACATAAAGTCCGTGGTTTGATTCGTCAGATATATGCAACAATAATGGACACTCCACATATATAGTAGGTATAAAATGTTTACCACTGTAGTTCCAAGTTCCTTTAATTTTTTGAACGAGTACTAGACTCAATTATTTACCCTTACAATGTTGAATTTAGTACAACCATTCTAAGATTTTACACATAAGAAGACTCAAAATTACAGAGGAATGTAGTCCTCTTTATAAAATAACCTACAGTTCCATCAAAGTCAATATATAAAAATCCGATAAGGTACGGAACTTTTATTTGTCCTCGGTTGTGACGGTATAGGACACCAGTACATTCGTTTTATGAAAAACGGAATCGTAAAGGAGACTCCTATTAACTACAACAGTAAACTTTTATTTTGTACGAGTTGTTATACACTTTCGTCCTATATCTTAGCATATATGTCGTACCAGGATTAAAACAAATTTTTTATACAGTTCAACATCAATATGTGTATACATATCTTTTTCTACCTTTCTGTTAGGTAGTGTGTCAACAAAGAGGTTCCCACCTCTTTATGCCCTACTGAATGAAGAAACGTAGAAGGACATAAAAGATTTAATAATTATCAGTCGTAAATAATGAAAGTATTATTTTCGGATGAATTGTAAATTTTTAAGAAGAAAGTTTTGAAACTGATAGTTTTAGAAAGAAAATTTTTTATAAGTACAATAAAATAATCGGTACAACGATTCTAAAACTAAGGTTTCGAATTAAAATACCGGTTTTAAAACTTGTTTCCACCAAAAATTTATATACACGAAGTACAAAAACAACAAGTCAATGATTCAGCACAGACTGACAAAACGTCGGGGTACCTGACATCGGACGGTCCGAGGAGACAGTTACTTAAAAGATCCGTTCTTATGATCTCACCCAACGGTGAAGGAAGAGGTCCCCTAGAAGGGACTGGGTCCCTAGCTTGGACACAGAGGACGTAACCGTCCGTCTAAGAAATGGTGACTCGGTGGTCCCTTCGGTCACACGAAGTATAATCAGGATCAGAAAATTTTCTATTACTCTAGTATTGGGAATTTAATTCAAACTCGAACTTTGCGTGAATGTCGATAAAAGTGCCCATTGACTAAAAGTCGTGTCAAATAATTTCTGACGTGGGAAGGGTTAGAAAATTTTTAGGTCAGCTGACAACGGAGTCAACAGGATGATTCACTCCTAGGACAAAAATGGACATTGACTAAAAGTCGTCATCTGTCTACCGAACCTTATCCCTTCTGGCAAAAATTTGACCCCACTGAAACAGTAAATATTGAAGTCCCGGGAAGGGCATGATGGATAAAGAGAACAACTGGTGTACCGGTTCACCGTGCAAGTATGGTGTGAAAAAGAAGTATGACCGTCTAAACCTCAATTTACCCAACTGGCTCTCGGGGTCGCGAACTCGTCGTCTGCAAGACAGGAGTGGTCGGGACGCCGGTCACCCCAGTCGGACCTAATACTACGTGACCCGTTTTGGACGGCTTCAGAAGGTTCAGACTTCTCTTGAAACAGACCCCTGAGTAGGAGACTGAGATCGGTCCCAAGGGTCTTACCGGTTCACACCCTAAGGGTCACATCGGGGGCTTTCCTGTCTGTCCACGTGGACTGGGTAAAACTCGAACTTCCGGAGACAACGGAACATCTATTTAACCTTAGAGACGGTGACGTGTTGTTTACGTAGGGATGTCCCTATCTTCTGCTTCTGCGAGAGTGACGACTACGCTTCCATTCGTAAACAACACAACGTATTACCGACGATTAGACCGATCCTGTCAGTCAAAAACCTAAGACTCTCTTTTAAGCCCTCAAAGCCCACTAGAACCAAGTTGGTCTTTCTTCTCACACACACATAAACCCGACATGTCACAAAGTCAAGGATCTTACTCCAATCCAGGGATAATCCTTTTACGCTTGTAAACATGCAAGTCACTCCTAAATTTAGATTAGAATTTTTACGTCTAATGTCCGACTGGGATCTTTTTCCCACTCGGACTCTTTTTACAAATATAATTCTTTACAATGAATCTTGAATTCAATGTGAGACTATTTCTCCGGATAAAGTCTTGTTTTTACCGGTCATTTTAGAGATCGTCAGAATAGGGTTCGTGTAAACAACAACAACAACAAGTCAACGATTCAACACAAGTTGAGAAATGTTGGGGTACCCGACGTCGTACGGTCTGAGGGGACAGGAAGTGACGGAGGACCTCAAACGAGTTCGAGTACAGGTAACTCAGTCACTACGGTAGGTTGGTAAAGTAGGAGACAGTGGGGGAAGATTGAGAACGGGAGTTTTGAGGTTATGAAACCGATGGATTACGTTTCTCGACTGAGTAAAATTTTCTGGGACTACGACCCTTTCTAACTTCCGTCCTCCTCTTCCCCTACTGTCTCCTACTCTACCAACCTACCGTAGTGGCTGAGTTACCTGTACGTAAACCCATTTGAGGTCCTCAACCGCTAGCTGTCCCTCCGGACCGCACGACGTCAGGTACCCCAACGTTTCTCAGCCTGTGATGACTCACTGACTTGACTTGACTCGAAGTTTAAATAGATGTAATTCTGAATTTATGTAACCCCGTTAAAGACTCTTTTCACAGTAAAATTTACATTAAGTAGAATGACGGTTTAACTCAAAGAAGTGCAACATATAAAAAAAGAAGAAAGAGTCATTCAGAGGGTCGTAAGTCAAGTCAAGTCAAGTCCGTGAGTCAGCACAAACCGAGAAACGCTGGGGTACCTGAACGTCGTGTGGTCCGGAGGGACAGGTAGTGGTTGAGGGACTCGAATGAGTTTGAGTACAGGTAACTCAACACTACGGTAGGTTGGTAGAGTAGGAGACAGTAGGGGATGAGGAGGGTGGAAGTTAGAAAAGGTCGTAGTGCCAGAAAGAGTTTACTCAGTCAAGAAGTGTAGGCCACCGGTTTCATAACCTCAGAGTCGAAGTCGTAGTCAGGAAGGTTACTTATAAGTCCAGACTAAAGGAAATCTTACCTGACCAACCCAGAGGAACCACAGGTCCCCTGAGAGTTCTCAGAAGAGGTTGTGGTGTCAAGTTTTCGTAGTTAATAAGTCGTGAGTCGAAAGAAATATCAGGTTGAGAGTGTAGGCATGTACTGATGACCTTTTTGGTATCGGAACTGATCTGCCTGGAAACAACCGTTTCATTATACAGACGAAAAATTACGAATCATTAGAATTTTCGGGTTGGGTGAGGAGTATATAACCAGAGTTTCTTAACTTAAATAAAAATCCCTTAGGTCTAAACTTGACAGACTTGACCTTTCTCAAGATCATTTAGAAAGGAGTATATAGAGTATACTTTGGTGACCCCTGATGGGGTCTCCAGGTCATCAAATCTGACTCGAAGGCGACGTCCTCTGTACCCAAGTCAGGGACCAGTCTCTTGATTCTAGGGTGTACGGTGGGCCACATCGATTTTTTTTTTTGCATTGGCAATTATGTTTGTGTTTGTTCAGAAATTTAGTGACAAACCTTAATACAGAAGTCTCGTCCCGTACCCATACACATAATCTTTCGACCAATTGGTAAACATTGCACAATAAAAATTTTGGAAAACATATCTAACAAAATTCGGTGTCTTAAATATTCCTTATTAAAATACACTGGAATTCCTGGAACCAATTAAGTGAACTTGAAAGACTCAGAGTCATGGAAACAAATAACTCCGATAAAGGGTCTTAATATCACATTTCTAACTTACTTTATGACATTCACTTTATTGAGTCATTTGATATGTTATATTTGAATATCAAATACTTCAATAAAGTGGATATACTAAAGAGAAAAAGATTTGTAAAAAGCCCATTAAAAATAAATTTGAAAAACAAATAAAAACCGAGACGACCTAGAACCAACGACGAACCCGAAAAGAGATCAACACCGCTCACCGCCGATGAGGGATCAGCGCCACAGGTCCAAAGAGTGACATCACCGAAGAGAACAACGTCTCGTGCCCGAGATCTGTGTACCCGAGTCATCGACTCCGAGGACCCGAGCTCTCGTGTCCAGGTTATCAACACCACGTGTCCGAATATAAGGTGACATACCTATTTTGTCTTAAACAAATAGGTGAATAGTCAACTACCTACGAACCCAACAAAGACGAAAACACTTACCACTACGATACTTGTAAGTACGTGTTCAAAGACGCACTTGTACACAAAAGTCAACTTATAGATGGATCCTCACTCTAAGGACCCAAAATTCTATTGAACGGGTGAAGGGTGATCGTCCACACACTGTCAAAATTAAAGAGTGGTTGTGAACCGACAAAAGTTACAAAACTAATACCGGGAAGATCACCCATACTGCCTCTGCCGTTACCGTGGGGTGAGGTCATGAGCACGGACCTTTTAGGGTAGCCCACCTCCTCGGACCACCCACGTCAGGTACCCCAGCGATTCTCAGTCTGTGGTGACTCGCTGAAGTGAAAGTGAAAGTACGTAATGTCTTCCTTTACCTTGGGTGAGGTCACAAGAACGGACCTCTTAGGGTCCCTGCCCCCTCGGACCACCCGACGGCAGGTACCCCAGCGTGTCTCAGTCTGTGCTGACTTCGCTGAATTATCGTCATCGTCGTCGTCACCCATACTTTACCACGTAGTGACACCAAAAAAACAAAAGCCGATGAGACAGAAAACTGACCTCTCAAATTTGGTAAATTTCATTAATGACCATTTCTCCCTGAATGAAGACAGTAGAACGATAAAAGACATACGGAATATCCAGAAGTAGGGAGTAAAGGAGGCAATGACCGAAGAAAAAAAAAAAAAAAACATCAATTTGTAAATCTAAGGAAAAGAAAAAAACCCCCCCATATAAGAGATTAATAAAAGAGGTTAGATGTAAAAGACAAGAAATAAAGTTAAAATATGTAAAAACATGGATCATAATTCAAAGGGAAACATTGAGAAATAAGAACGAAGTGCGGAAAAAAAAAAAACTGGAAGTCAAGTCAAATAATAAAAAAAATGAAATGTTATAACATAACCAAAACGGTATGTAGTTGTACTTAGACGGTGTCCACATGTGCACAAGGGGTAGAACTTGGGACGAGGGAGGAGGGAGGGGTGTGACGACACTAAATACAGCCTCTCACAAAACGGATACAAGAGGAGATCAAAATATTTCAAAGACCAGAATGCAAATCTAGAAATTAGGTAAAATAAAAACACATGTCACAATCTTTCACAACGAGTGCGAAAGCTAACTGAAGGGTCCACCGAATCCCCATTTCTCAGATGGACGATTGCGACTTCGGCCTTCCCGTACAAGCTAGGGACGTGACCTTTCTAGGGAACCTCCTCCCGTACCGTTGGATGAGGTCATAAGAACGTACCTATTAGGGTACCGATCACCTTGGACGACCCGAGGTCAGGTACTTTGACGTCTCAACCTGTGCTGACTCGTTGACAAGCACTTACGTGTCTACAAAAGTTATAATAGGGAAGAGAGGAACTCCGATGACGAATACACATTCAAAAAACAAGACATATATATAAAAATAGAAGAACATGACATTAAATCAGTCAAACAACATAAAGAAGAATACAAGGGGTTGATACATTAGAAAAGGACTCAAGGATAAACAGACCCTGATAGTCCAGACAACCGATCCATTACCCGTGGTACCTCTTTCCGTTTTTCGGTCCGAACCACAACCAGTAGAAGAAGATAGATGGAATCTCTTGAGGAACTTTCACTTTGGTTATATCTTGTTTCTCATTTCGAATTACTATTCCTCCTCCTCGACACCATTGTAATAAAAGTACCAAAGGTCAAGATGGACTTAAGTCGAAGTGTTAAGTGGTTTCATTAGACAAAGGAATTCGATCAAACTCAACGAAGACGGAGAACTATTGGTTTTATCGGAAGCGATCGAGTCGACGGAAATAGTATATGATTTAAAGTAATATATGGACCAGGTCACTTGATAGATAAGCATGTGTTTATAGTATAAAATCTAAATTAACGAAATCTGTACTCAAGATCGTCAGAAAAAAAAAAAAAGGTTCTTTTCTGACAGAAACCAAAGGGTGCGTGAGCAGAAAAAATTGTAGGAATTAAAGAATCAACCGACGTGACCCAGAAGCAATGACACGTGCCCGAAGGAGATCAACACCACTCGTCCCGGAGGAGAGATCAACTCACCATGTGGCCGAAGTCACCAACACCAAGTACCCAAGATCTCGTGTCCGAGTCGTCGACTCCATGCACCCGCATCAACGAGGTAACGTACACTTTAAAAGGGTTTCGTCCCTAGCTTGGAGACGGTCTGACCGTCCGTCTAAGAATCGACCCGACGGTCCCTTCAGCACGTGAGTAAAAGACATTACCTCACCAATACATGTAGAATCACAAGAAGTGTCTTTGTCTTGACTATGTGTCCGTGTAAAGTCTCCCCGTATGAAAACTAATTTTTCCTTTTACTTCAAAGGTGTATAAACCTTCTTTTGTTTTATACCAATACTGACGACAATTCCTTCTTGACTCGTCCGTGGTCATGTTCCATTAATTTGTTCTACCTACATTTTCGTATTCAGATAAACTCCGTCCTTTCACCCATCAGGTACCTCAACTATATCTGAAGAAGTTCCCTGTATGACCATCTTGGAGTCCACCTCAGTTTATTCTCTTGTTCTCTCCCGAAAAACCAAAATATATGTATATATTTAAATTTGTACGTACAACCTATGGAAAGTCCCACGAAGAAGAGGACTTCTAAGAACATTACAGTGACATTCATTATTTAGCCCATTGAAAAATAGGTAGAACCAAATTACCGATAAAACATTCACACGTACTTCTTTTGGTACTTGATTTTTTTTCTCGGTTCCTCCGAGTATCCCTCTGAGTGAACTTGTCACAAGGTACACTCGACCGGACCCTGACATCATTAGATCTTAATAAAAAGTTGAACGAATAACAGGAACGGTAGAGGGATCTTTAAACCGGACGGATCTTTCCTTCATCTTATTGTAATTGTATTAAAGGATCTATATTTTTACCTACTCCATTCTACGAATGAAAAATGAAAGAATGAAAAATTACAAAGATCATCTACCATTCGTGAGTCATTTTACCATCTGTTAAGTATGACTATTAAATTTAAAGTATAACGTATAAATTGAATATACGTCTCATGTAGTACTCTTTACGACCTGACCTACTTCGTGTTCGACCTTAGTTCTGACGGTCCTCTTTATAGCTATTGGAGTCTATACGTCTACTGTGGTGGGAATACCGTCTTTTACTTGATTTCTCGGAGAACTACTTTCACTTTCTCCTCTTACTTTTTCAACCAAATTTTGAGTTGTAAGTCTTTTGATTTTAGTACCGTAGACCAGGGTAGTGAAGTACCGTTTATCTGTCCCTTTGTTACCTTTGTCACTCTCTGAAATAAAAAAACCTGAGGTCTTAGTAACGTCTATCACTGACGTCGGTACTTTAA
Organism: Capra ibex; assembly: GCA_006410555.1. Lineage (NCBI taxonomy): Eukaryota > Metazoa > Chordata > Mammalia > Artiodactyla > Bovidae > Capra > Capra ibex. Next base: position 4,792,738 of record SJYO01007492.1, on the reverse strand, counting down.
TTTTCTGCGAACGAGGAACCTTCTTTTCGATACTGGTTGGACCTCTCGTGTAATTTTTCGTCTCTGTATTAAAACGACTGTTTCCAGGTAGATCAGTTTCGATAACGAAAAGGTCATCAGTATATACTTTAAATACCCGGTATTTCTTTCGACTCGTGACTTCTTAACTACGAAAACTTGACACCACAACCTCTTCCGAGAACTCTGAGGGAACCTGACGTTCCTGTAGGTTGGTCAGGTAGGATTTCCTTTAGTCTGGACTTATAAGTAACCTTCCTGACTACGACTTCGACTCTGAGGTTAGGAAACCGGTGGACTACACTTCTCGACTGAGTAAACTTTTCTGGGACTACGAACCTTTCTGACTTCCGTTCTCCTCTTTCCTTACTGTCTCCTACTCTACCATCCTACCGTAGTAGTTGAGCCACCTGTACTCAAACCCGTTCGAGACCCTCAACCACTACCTGTCCCTTCGGACCGCATGACGTCAAGTACCCCAGTGTCTCATCCTATACTGACTCGGTGACTTGACTATTACAATATGTATGATAACAGATCCAGAAATGCATGGATGATTATTTATATAATGGTTGTTAAATAACAATTGTCTTTTATAGAAAACAAGATTAAAATGGTTTCAAAATTTTTAGTCCGTGTTTTCAATTTCGAAATCGTTACGATATCATAAACTATAGTAAAAGAATTAAACTATATAATAAGACAACGTAAAGTATTTATTTAAAGGATCATAATTTTGTGGAAATGTAAGGACCGTACTTAAGGTTACCCTTTATCAAGTAGTAAATCATTGTAAGAATGTTATCTTTTACAGTGTACATTTTTGACTCAATTCTTATGTTACTTAGGGATTGTATGGGTAGTGGATCTTAGTTGTTGATACTTTAGCACCGTTTAAAAAGTAGAACTAGGAGTGTATAAGGGAGAGAAGATACTAATAAAACTTCGGGGTCTAATGTTCAACCATTAAAGTACTGATTGTCGAATTCATCAGTGATTCGAAAAGAGATTTTCACTGAAAAATTTTTTGTGTATTGGTGTTGTAGTAATGTTTATAGGCAAAAAGGGGGTCCACGAATTTCCAGATTTGTACCAGATGTGTTAAACAACTATATACTGAGGATGAAGATTTTATTGTCGAAATAGCTTTATATTAAGTACATAGTATTTTAAGAGAAAACTTTTTGATAAAAGAGAAACCGGTGTGATCCAGAAGCAACGACGTGAACTCGAAAGAGGTCGACGTCACCCGCACCCGAAGAGTTGACGCCACCGAAGAGAACAACGTCTCCGCGGACCAAAATCGTCACGGCCGAGTACCCGAGAACTCACGTCCGAGTCAACGGGGCGTCGTACACCCTAGAAGGGTCCGGTCTTTAAATTAAAACAGGGGAAAAATTGGTGACCTGGTGGTCCCTTCAGGGATTTAAGGGAGTAAAATTTCACATGGTTAGTCACTGTAATGGGAGTCCTGACATTATGTTAAAAAAAAAAAGTCCATATGAATATGTACATAGTAGGGTAACGAGAAAATCTCCTAGGAGACGGTAAAAAAGGTACAATCAAAAACAATCTTCACAAATAGGGCACGTCAAAGGGTCCTAAACCTGAAACGACCAATTGGGGTACCTACAATCATTCAAGGAGACTGGGGGATGTAAAGGTCATTTGTTCGTCGATCTAGATCCCAAAGCTGTTTTCTGAGGTCTAACTTAATAAACCGTTCTAAGTGTCGCTCACAACATAGTCCGTTGTAGGTCAGTCCTCTGACCTTGGTGTACTCAATAGACTTGATATGCTGATCTTTCCGAGTTCTCGTGGTTCTTCCATAATGTCCGACGATCCTGACCCTCTCCTTTTTTTTTTTTTTTCTCAACTTTAATTATGAATCGTCGGACTGTCTCAGGATACCTTGGCTTTAAGTCTATAGACTCCTACGGAAAGAATCGTTCACGATTATAGTTAATCCTTCATGTGTTACAGACTGACATAATGACTATAATCGTATCCGTTAGTAATTCCATTATAAGATTAAAATGAGTAAATTATGAACGTTTCGAAATAGTGGAGAATGCAATTACGGAGAGGATAATTAGACCAATAGACTTGGAATAAGATTATCTAAGGAGTACATCCTAAGTGCCTTTATTACAAGATACTCAATCTTGCGATGACAAGATTGATAACTACCATCGGACACCGAAAGATACGAACTTTCAGGTGAACCAACCTATATTTTAGGACAAACCCCTAAAGGGACGAACAGGGCACCAATTCTAAGACACGAAGATTACGTCACCACGCACCGACTAGGGAGCAGTCCTTTGCTTCTAGAGCGTACCACACTGCTGGGGGGGGGGGGGCGTTTTTCTCTTTTTAGGATTTAAGTACAATGAAGTAATAGAAAATTCACAGTGATAGTTTTTCATACTTTTACTAGTCTAAATAGAAGGGACATTCACTGGAGGGGAACGAAAACAAACTCCCGGGTCCGAGGGTCCCTGAAAAAGAAAATTTTTTGGGAAAGTTTCAACAAAGTAAGAAAAAAGATCCGGTACTGAGTCATGACCGATAAGACCCAGTTACAAGGATCCACATGTCACACAGAAAGGTTATATATTTCATAAAGATTAAAGTTCGTTCAAGAGAACTAAGTCACATAGTCGGTCTCAAGTAAGTCTTGTCTTCGGTATGATCAATGGACTTGTCTTATATTTTTGTATGATTCATATTTATCCAATGACTTCCCTATTTTTCTCTTGTAGTTCTATAGTACCACCACCAAAAAATCATCGATTCAACACAGACTAAGAAAACGTTGGGACACCTGACATCGGGTGGTCCGAGGAGACAGGTACCTTAAGAGGTCCATTCTTATGACCTCACCCAACGGTAAAGGAAAAGGTCCCCTAAAAGGGTTGTGTCCCTGGTTTAGACACGGGGGACGAACCGTCCGTCTAAGAAATGGTGACTCGGTGGTCCCTTTGGGTTCCTCTCTCGTCGATTATACGACTTTACTCTCTTCTTTCTTTCTTCTTAATCTTCTTGGAACACCTCGACTTTCAATTCTGTTACTCCTCCCTACTACGAACACGATCAGAGACTCGAACCTGGGCTCTAGTTCTAGGGGCTTTTCCCCGGCGAACATAGACTGTCATCCGTACTACTTTCACGAAGTTCACAATATTTTTGACGTTGGACTAAGTCGACTCCGATCCCTTCCTTCACGACCTACATTGTCGTGACCGACCTTATTACGAGTGTTCTTCGTGTTCGTCTATATTTCGGGTGTCTTTCGTCTGTCCTACCTTGCATTACGACAAAGGAAGTCTGGACGTAAGAGGGAGATCACTGGGGGATGACCGTCTCCGATTATGTCGATCTTGTCTTTACCTCAATCTCAGGGGATAAAGCCTATACTGAATTTACTGACTCGTACGTGAATGAATCTCGTCTCTGCACGTCACAAGTCGAAGCAGTGTTCTGACTCCTATCTTCTCACCGACATGTACGAACCCCGACCACGTACCCCTACTGGGTGTCTCTACAATACCCCTCCCTCCACCCTCCCCCCAAGTACAAACCCTTACGTACATTCTTAATTTCTAAAATTTTATTTTTTTTTTATTTTCATATAAATGATAATGTTTTTTTTTTTTCTCACCGACATATGTGTTGTCGTATTATTGGACGTGGTTCCAAAATCATAGACGAGAACAGGTAACGAAACCTAAAGAAGCGTCTGAAGTAAAAGGAAGAAAGGTAGATAAAGAGAATCCTTAATAGTTAACGAATAAGTGAAGACTCAAGGAAGAGTAAAAGTGAAACTGAAAATAAGTTGAAGATTATGAAAGGACTTAAGAAACGTAAACAAAAATATGGAAAATAGGTGAGTAGGTTCGTAAAGATTAAGATCAAATGTAACGAGAAAATGTTAAAATGGTAAATTGGAAGCAAACTTTGTCATCAAAGCATTCCTAAATCAAAATATAAGAATATTAAAAGATAGTATAAGGTGTTAAGATGACTAGTCAAAATTTATGAAAAAATTTTCCCTGTCTTATTGAAAAGATAGGAACTCCAAGTACTTTATATAATAAAAGAGTTTCACTGATTTTATTTACTGGATCAAGACTGTCGACGAAGCAAAGAGGGGGTGAAGTGAGACAAGAAAGGAAACGGGGATAACAGGTAAGGACGACTTTGGCCACAGATCTCGGCCGTCAAAGAGGAACTTTTCCAAAACCTTCTTTTGAATGTAAACAATCAAAGTTCTGTTCAAACCTCAAATCGTTAGGAGAATTTGTGGACGTATAATCGTCGATGTCCTTGGAAGTGAAAAACGTCGACGAAACTTTGACCGGACGGTGTGAAAGGACACCGTTACAAAACCCTCTAGGGGAAAAGAGTTCCGGTAGTCTATAGGGTAACGAAAAACGGGTACTGGAAGGTGTGTCTATCGACCGTGATGAGTCCAAAATGTCGACGAAAACTCAAACAGTGACAGACGAGAATAAAACCCTAACACCCCTATGGCACAGTGGTTCTGAACGATGTCTACGGTACGTATCTTAAAACGAACATACTTCCTTAGACCCTCTAACTCTCATACGTCGATGAAGACAGTAGAAGATACGAAGTTACATGAGGACCATCACTTAAAAAATAAATCTTGTAGACACTATTATTGAAGATTAATACACTAGTAATTGAAGATACTCAATTCAAAGAAGGTATTTTGCTGACCAACACTTTTCACTTTATTGTCATTCGTGGCTCTTTTAATGATTCCAATATATTATTTATGAGTTGTTTCTTTCACGAACAAAAAGAACGGAACCGACGTGATGTCTGATACCCTAAAATCAATGGGTTGGTCGCTAACTTGGACCTGGGTGTCGTCGTTTTCACGTCTCACGATTGATGACTTGGTGGTCCCTTAATGGTTCTTAGGGTAAAATTAATAACATCAAGAGTAAAAGGAGAAAAAATCAAGACTTAAAACATAATGACTGAAATGTGATGATTTTTCGTTATATTGTAAACCTTTTTTTGTGGGTTCGAGAACTTTAGTGTTTACGTTTGACGATCTTTTATTACTTTTACTCTGTTTGGGTACCATCCGTTTCCTCTGAAGTCTTCTTTCCAGTGTCGCAATTCGTGCAAGTATGTTTTGTCTTTCTTTACTTTTACATACGTTATTCGTACCTTATGATTTCTAATTGAGGGAAGATGATTTCGTCTTTAGTTACCTAAAAAAAAAAAATTTCTCATTTCACTGTTATAATTTACAACCGTTCCTACACCTTGTTGTCTATGTCTATAATGCCTCATCTTTTTACCAAGTTGATCCTCAGATTACGTGTCAGAACTGGGTAGTTCAGGTGAAGTTTCAATTCATGGAATCTTGTCTGGAAGGGTTGAACACCCGGTGACTTCTCTCAACCTGGTGTTTCCGTCTCACGGGTTCTTAACTACGAAATCTTGACACCACGACCTCTTCTGAGAACTCTTAGAGGACCTGTCGTTCCTCTAGTTTGGATCAGTTAGAATGTCCTTTAGTCGGGACTTATGAGTGACCTTTCTGACTACGACTTCGAGGTTGTGAAACCGGTGGACTACGCTTGTCGACTGAGTGACTTCTAAGTCTGTGCTGAACCGTTGACTTGGTGGATTCACCGGAGTCGAGAAAGTCTCGGAGTAGAAAATAGAATACGTCGTATTTTTATAAGAAAAGACATAATAGTAGATAGATATACTCAACGATTCGTTGGAGGAGATTGTAGATTCAAAGTACCCTCAGTTCCGGAATAAAATAAGAGACGACCTAGAGAACGGCGGATCTTATCACAGACCACATAGTATGTACGACTTTTTTATAAACGACCTACATGTTCACATATGGTGTATGTGTTTCCTAGTGACGTCATAATATTTTTATGTCTTAGTCTGCTATATTTTACGGATAAATTTATTTCCTACTTGTACATATAAGTATATTACCTTACCCCTTCCCCTGTTGTCTCCTCTGACCGTAGTAGGTAACCAACCTACCGTAGTGACTGAGGTACCTGTACTCAAACTCGCTTGAGATCCTCTACCGCTTCCTGTGCCTCTGGACCGGACGACGCCACGTACCTGGCGTGTCAGCCTGTCCTGACTCGGTGGTCTGTTTGGTTTAAGTCGTCAGTCTTGCGCAGCTGATCTTTAGGTACGTATTTAGAGTTTCCCTTTCTCCGGTTGAGGTCTTTCTATTCATCTCACATTGAATTTCGAAATATATTTCAAATGTTAGTCCACCTCGTTCCGATACATAATTCATATTTTAATATATACGTACCCTACTACGTGTGGTTCGCATTTCTGTCTTTTTCTCAAGATAGTCTTAATAAGGTTTTTTATCAGTGTAAGAATATCTCATCTAATCCTTAAGGATGACAGGAGGTCGATGCACAGTTGGCTTTGGTGTCGTTATAAATCAAAATTACAAATTTACACTCTAAAGTGTCTTTTCCTTTAAGTTTACTCTAAATTATACTAGGGATAGTTTAATGGTTATCGTAAAAAGTGTCTTGATCTTGTTTTTTAAAGTGTTAAGTAAACCTTTGTGTTTTCTGGAACTTGTCGGTTTCGTCAGAACTCTTTCTTCTCACCTCGACCTCCTTAGTTGGAAGGACTGAAGTCTAATATGATATTTCGATGTCAGTAGTTTTGTAATACCATGACCGTATTTTTGTCTTTTGTCTGGTTACGTTGTTCTATCTTTCGGGTCTTTATTTGGGTACGTGGATACCCATGGAATAAAAACTGTTTCTTCCGTTCTTATATGTTACCCCGTTTCTGTCGGAGAAGTTATTTACCAGACCCTTTCGACTTGTCCATACACATTTTCTTACTTTAGTCTTGTGAAGGATTGTGGTGTGTGTTACTATTTGAGTTTTACCTAATTTCTGTATTTACAGTCTGGTCTTTGATATTTTGAGAAAATTCACTTTTGTTTTTTGAGGTGACTCTAAAGTAGAGGTGTCTCTAATCATAGTCAGTCAAATCAAGTCAGCACAGACTAAGAAACACTGAGGTACCTGATGTCGTGTGGTCCGAAGGGACAAGTAGTGGTCGCACGTCTCAAATGAGTTTGAGTACAGGTAACTCAGCCACTACGGTGGGTTGGTGGAGTAAGAGACAGCAGGGGAAGAGGAGGACGGAAGTCAGAAACGGTCGTAGTGTCAGAAAAGGTTTCAGTCAAGAAACGTTGTCCACCAGTTATATAGTAATAAGTTTATTGTGAAACGTTACTAGTTTTACAAATAATTATAAATTATTTCTAAACTCCGTTATCCGTGAGAGTGTAACAACCACCCTGATATTTTACTATGTTAGGAATGTCTTTCGTTAAACGGTTATATATACTTTTTATTTTTACACAGTTAGAAGACTGGATTATCAAGGTCAAATTTTAGAATAAAATATCGTTGAGTACACGTTGTACTGGATACATGTTCCAATAATTTACGTCGTTATAGACGTTGACTGTATCTGACCTTTCTTTTACAATCCCTGACGAGGTTATATAATACCATGGAGGTATGTTAATTTAGAATACACCAATAATCTTTTTCTGAGTCTTTGAGATACATGACTATGTACCTTGTACTGTTTTTACAGTATAATTTACTTTTTCCGTTCGACTTCTTGTCACACATAACGTCTCATGTAAATACTGTTTCATAAAGGTCTTCTTATAAATTCTCTTTGTCTCTTATGAACACCCTCCCCCTTTACTCATAAATTTTTCCCTACCTCGGAAAAGTGATACATCGTAAGATACAGTACTTAAAATTTGGTTCATTTACGATGTACAAGACTACTTTTTGGAAAAAAGAATTTTTCTGTTTGTAAACTTTATTTTTGACATTATATGTTGTCTTTTTTTTTTAAGAAAGTCCACTTAAGTTCGATCGTTCATGATATAAAGAAAGTGGACTTCCTATTTGAAAAGGTGTTAAGGTGACTCGGAAAGTCCAAGGTAGTCAAATAGATGGTTAAGGACGAGTTGTCGGTAATCCCGATTCGGTGATTCGAAAAGAACAGGGAACCACGCTGTATTTATACAAAATTCTGCGCTGTCACATCTTTTACTCAAAAGTTGTGAACGACTTCATTGACCGGTTCTGTTTCGTTGTATATTATCGAAACTATGCGTTCCTTATAATAACACTTCTGGTACGACTTATTTATTTACCGGTTCTAACGACTTCAACTATTTTAGTATAAGGTCCTGTTTCAACTCGAAACGTATCACGGCTATTTTAGATTCAAGACCCTACTACAGACGTAGTTTAAATATTTTAAGAACCTGGAGAAACCGACAACGAAGTAAATTCCCAAGTAAGGTAAATTCATTGTCAAGACTTTAAACGAAGTAAAATGTTATTAGTTTGAGATTTTTTGTGTTAAAATTTAAAACGTTATGTCATAGGTTCGGAACCATTATTTATAATTGAAACATAACAAGAAGACACCTCCATCCTTTTTTGTATGACAGACTTAACGGTCCTAGATATCAAAAGACTTAAAAAGAAGAGAAAACTTTACTTCCAGAAAGTTGAAGTTTTGGAAATGTCCAATAAAAAACTGTATAAAGGAGACGAGGTAGGGTCTATCAAAACTTTATTCATAGTAAAGAAAGTCTACTATTTGTGAGGTTTTAACGAAGATAAAAACTTCTGTTTCTTTTTTACAGATAACAAAGTGAAACTTTGAGAAACCTTTCTTAAGGATATTGTGAATCATAAGCTATTTCTTTAAAGTTTGTTTTCTATTTAAGTTTAAATCTTTGGTTACGGTTGTTTAGTGAGTTAAGTAGTCGATTTGAACACAAACTCCTTACCAAACTATCTTGAAGATCGCAAAGTTACTAAAGACCTTCTGGGAGTTAGTGTCTCTCATTACATAATAGTGCCTGACAGGTTGTACCAACACTACACACAAAGAACGTACAAAACGAAACTGAGTCGAATATTTACAAAACTTTTAAATGACTGTAAAGGGGTACTTATCACAACTTGTTTCTTGACTCTCATAAATCTCGTGAAGCCTCGAGAAAATGAAGAAATGTTTTGGATTAGTGACGATTTAGGTTTGTTACACACATTGTTACGTCCATATTTCGAGAACCGAGAAGGAAGAATTTAAGACGACGTTAAAAAAATTTAAAAGGGAAGGTTAATGACCACGATAGTATCCGGACCGGAGCATCAAATGAGTTTAGTTGAGGTTAGACGACGTCCATTCGAAACTATAAGGACACATTCAACCAGGGTCAGTAGAGAAGTTGTAGATACTTTGGGTTTTTAGAAAGAAATTAATTATGTCGGAAACTACAAAAGACACCCATAGAATGTGTTTGACTCTTGACAGGAAATCACCGTGGTAGTCAACAGAGTAGTGTATAATGACTTTTTCGACTCCTCTGTAACTAGAGTAAATGTTATAGAACGTTATAAAGTCAGAAATAATAAAGTTATTATAGTAAAACTTAGACACATGATAACATCTTCAGTTGAACACTTAAGTATTCAACTTTATAAAGAAGAGGAAATAGGAAACGAGCCTAAAGATTGTTAAGATTTTTTAACGGAAATAAGTGTCTACTTTATCTGACCAGTAAAGGAGAATTCTTATTTGTAACGAAAGGTTCTTTATTTTATAAAAGTTAATATTCGAAATCCATGAAAAATAAAGGAAGTTAGACGAAACTTACTGATCTATTTGACAGTAATTGTCGAAGTAGTGTTTTAACCATAAGAGAGGTTTTGACGTTACTGAAGTTTACGTAAAGTGAAAAAAGTACGAAAGACTTAAAAAGGTCTCAAAAAAAGGTTACCCTTTAAGGAACACGAGATTCACTGAGAGAAGGTATCAATTTAAAAAAGACCGTCTTGTTGACCGTACTTATTGTCTTGTAATGTAGGAAAAATTATGACAAAAGATTAGCAACTTTTATTCTAAAAAATTATGAAGCACTAAATGGAAATTGAAAAACATAAAACCTACATTTAAAACCCACCGCATCGGACAGTGAAAAAAAGTGCCTAAAGTATAACAAACATCGTAGAACCAAATTGCATACCAGAAAAACAAGAAGACATAAATTCCGTTGGCATACGACTGACTGATGTCTACTGCCACCACTCTCCGAACCGACAACGTGTGATAATGAACTAAGTGACCCACTTTGGAACCCTCTTTTTCTGTTGTAAACAAACTTGTCAAAAGTTTGTCAATTAATTTCTCCCTTTGTAATTGTTAATAATATTGAGTCGTAAGAATAATTATTAAAGTTTAGTCTGAACTCTAGATTCTTGGACTTACACTTATGGTTTTCCACAAATAACGAGACAAAAACTCGAGGTCCTAGTTTTGTCCTTACTTATACAAGTTTATGTGTATATTATACAAATTTTTTCCTTTCGAAACTTTTCTTCCGTCAATCATCCGAAGGGTCCATCGAGTCACCACTTTTTAGACGAACGGTTACATCCTCTGTGTCCAAGTTAGGGACCAGGTCCTTCTAGGGTGTCCGGCGTCTCGTTAATTCGGACACACGGTGTTGATGACTCGGCCTCGAGATCCCGGACCCTTGGTGTTGATGAATTGGCGTGCACGAATCTCGGACACGAGTCGTTCTCTTCCGTAGTGTCACTTTCCGGGTGTGTGACGTTGATCTCTCGTCGGGGGTGAGTGTCGTTGATCTCTTCTCGGGTACGTTGTTTCTGGGTCGCGTCGGTTTTTATTCGTTAATTTTTTTTTCCGTCGTCGTTTTTGTTAATTTTTATTTTGAATGTAGGAGTTACTGTAAACGACAATGACTTCTTTGACATGGACAATTTCGTATTTAAGTTCTAGAATGTGGTATTAGATATTTTATCATAGTAATTGATGTTAATGAATAAAGTATATTCTGTTGACTTTCCTTTGAATCTTATTTCTGTCTAAGATATTAGTGCATACCGTTCTCACATATACAGTTTATAGAAGTGTAGCTAAAAATGGAACATTATGTAGTCTCAAGTGTTACCCGTCCCGTAGTACTCATAGACGGTTACTGTGATATAACGAATATTGACCTCAACGTAGAAAGAAACCTCTTCCCTCTAAGCAACTTCATAGCATATGGTGACTTTGTAAATAACTATTTTTACTTTTCTAAAGAATATTTGGTCCGTCTTAGTTGGTTAGTCTTTCGTGACAAATTATTGTTGATAGAGTTACTTATTGTGTTCATAGATTATCGAAATTCATAACTACTTATAACCTCATGAAAAATAATCCCGAATGCCTATCGGTCCAAGAAATCCTATTGTAATTATGGTTGTAATTTGACTATTAAATGTAAAAAGTATAGAAAATGCAAACGTGTCAAAGAATCAGGAAAACATAATAAACGAACTTCAAAGTTCATTTAGAAATGACACTTTAATGGGTACTTCTTGTGTTTTTTCTAAGGATATCTTAGAGGATTGCCATAGTAAAGATTGGTAAGGTCCTAAGTTGTTGAAGTTATACTTCCTCGATCCAACCATAGAATTCATAACGTCTTTAAAGATATTATTCAGGTGGGCGTACTACGTATTCGGGGTCCCCTTAATAAGTAAGGTGACAGATACTTTAATTGTGATGACCAGGGTATACTCCGAGAAACCATCTTACGTATCAACCGAGACCTAATAGATAGGGAAAGATAATCACTTGTAGTTTCATAAAAGTTGATCGAGACGAAGTACACTTTTTACATTGAGTCTCGGAACAAAAATATTTCGTCCCGATTCATCTTCTAAGACATAAGATTATGTTGTTAGAAATGTTCATTTATAATTTAGAACACTACTTCACCGGAAGGAAAGTACGTTTTTGTAACCTTTTAGAAAGAAACTTTGTTCAAAATCTAAAGAGGGGGGTGGACGAAGGAGGGGTGGGAGGGTCCGGAGTTGAGGTCGGTGATGGACAAAATTCAGTCGAATTAAACCGTTACTTAACTTCAATATTTAATTCCCTTTCGTCATTATAACAAGTTGTCAATGATTTAGAGACTATTGATAATTCGTTTATTATGGACATCTTCTAAGGTAGAATCGAAATGATATTCGTCTCTTTGTTAATTATCTCGTCTTTTCGAGACAGAAGGGGTTCAGTAACCATCAGAGTTAGTAAAGTAGACACCCGAAGTTACTAAACGTTTCTTGTCTACCTTCACTAAACCGACCAAAGACAATTCTCTCATTTTATTGCAAGTCTAAGGATGAGATACTGTATATGGGTGATGGTAACGAATTCACTTTATATTATTGTTGTTTCAGTGTAAAAACGTGAAAAAATTTTTGGTCTTTTTTCCGGGAATAGCCAACTTTACTGATTTTACTTTCCTTTGCCTAATTAGATAATCTATTAATAAACATAATAAACAATCCATATAATTATCGTTATTGTTGTGTATACGTTCGTTACTTCACCAGTACTTTCTACAAGAAGTAAGGTTCTTTAGTTTTGGTTGAAGTATTTACTTGTGTTCAGAATTAATGTCTAGGAAGGGGTTACGGTTGGACCCGTAGTTGGTTCCTTTCGGAAGGTGACCACGATTCCTCCTCAGTCTTTTTTCACGGATTGTGTCTAATGTTTTACGGTACCCTTAGCGACAAAAGATCGCATTGAAGTACCATTTTTAACGTTCGTATAAGATTCTTTCAATGTATGTTTGTCACTCTCCATGTCTTGTATCACGGAAGACATTCGTCAATTCACACGTTTCCTTTTCCTATCTTTGACTCTCCAAGTGGTGGACGAGAAAGACCACTTTACCAATCAATTGTGATTGTCATTACTTTAGTTTGTCGAAAATCCGCATGTTTTACGTTTCTGTTTATGTTTATTATCTAAAAGACACTTTCTTACAACCGTTTACTTGTTACATTGTTTTTTGTCATATTAAAACTTTTAATGATAAAAACAGGGAATATCATACTCAATAGTATAAAACTCTTTACATTGTTGAATGGTTATAAATTATAATTGGTTGTTTATCACTATATTAATTGTATAATGAGTACACCCTTTCGGTTCTGAATTAGATTAAGGACTGATGTCAAGTGATTGTCATACCCAAAAGAGGTAATAGTTTTAGTATGTTATGGAATTTACATCGTACCGTAACACAGCCTGTACGGAAAATTGAGTAGATCGGTTTAGCCAACATGGGATAGTGTGTACGACTTATTGACTTATGAGTTTATGTCCAAGAATTTTACCCGCCAGATAAATGACTGACACTCCCCATTTCTTCCTTTCCGTAATTGACGAAAGTCTGTTTCTCAAGATACGGGAAACAAGAGGGTAAAGACCAGGGTTCCATCCTATGAAAGTACCACACCCTTAAGACGGTGTCTTTTCGACACCGAGGGTTTACTGGATAAACTTAACACCGAACAACTCTGAGGGTAGAAGTTAACGAACGAAAATTCCTTCGTGAATGTCCCTATCTCAACATAAAGTTTTGTCATAGACTTATACGTTCTACACACTGTCAGATGGAGTACCTTCCGTGAGTCTTGTGACACAATAGAGTTCGGTCATCTCGTCCCGGTCGCGGAGACGAGAGTCTCGGTGTGTACGTTCCGAGAGGATAATCTTTGTCTCCTAATAAAGAGTAACCAAATGACGGATGATCCTAAGGACTAAGTCTTTTCGTACACTGTAAGAACTCAGTAGAAAGTCGGAACGAATACTCCACATTCTTAATTTATATACCTTAATTTTTATTTTTTGTAAAAACACCAACTCGGGATAACTGGTTATCCGATAACAATAATAACGATAGATGAAATATTTGTTCGAAGGAAGACGAACGGAAAAGAAGTTCCATTCCACTAGTGGGACTCTAAGAAGTCCTTTTAGAGGTACGTAGAAAATATTACTTAATAATACATTTTTTCTTGATAAGAAAGTGGAGAAAGTAATAGAATGGTTGATTTTTATTCATGTTACCATGATTTTAGATATGGGGGTCAAAGGATTCCACCTTTGTCAGTGTTCGGTTGATTACCCTCAGTTGACAGGGTAAAGAGTGAACTCAGAACATGTTAGTTTAAGTTTTACTTCACGAGAAATAAGTATGGACGAATACACGACATTATGAGAAACTTGATAATTTCATTACTCTGACAGGAAGGTAAACTTCATATACCTTGTATGATCTCGATCACCTTGTCATTCGGGGTGTTAAGAGTGTTGTCAAGTACTACTCCAACAATCGCCTCACTTTAAAACTTTTTGTCCGTAATGTCGTTTCTGATACTAAGTGTGAGACCATAAAGTGAAGCATGACTTAGATCCTAATTTTTTTTTTCTAGGTCATTTTTGAGACTATAAATTCGTCTTATAAGTCTTAGGGATTTCCAATTCTTTATAACGTTGAATGTCGTCATCAGAAGACTGTGTGCGACGTGAACCGACCTTGTGATAATCATGTATACCATTGTTGACCGAAAGAAAAAAGAAGTATACTACTTTCTGTTCTGACTGACGTTTTTCAAAACGATGACCATCATAGAAGGTCGACTTATGACTAGTGTAGGAAATCTAAATTTTACAGAGACTTTTTATTTGTTGTTCCCGTGGTAATTTGAAATGGCGTTAATAAAAAAGAGAAGTATTGGATTTGGTGAGGGAATTTATTGAGAGAGGAGAACAAAGTATATGGACTTCTTGACACTTTGTCATCTTTGTATTTGGAACTTTATTCTTTTAGACTTAAACCAAACTAGGGACCAACCCCTTGATTATTCTAGGGTGTACAGTGTCCCGTTCCGGTTTTTTTTTTTTTTTTTTCAGTTTTATCTTAATTTTTTTCCTCATTCTTGATTTATTTAATGTTTTTTTTCGTTTACACTAAATTTTTATGACGTATTACTTTACTGTTGTAAACCTTCAGACGTATGGAGTCCCTTAGTTATAAAAGGTTTACTACTATTATGCGTCTTTTTTAGTAAACGTCCATTTTCTTGGTAAGATTCATGTTTGTCTGGTGATTTAAAAGTCATGTTTTTTAAGTGACTACACCAAAGTCTAAGGTGTAATGTTGATTGTAAATTCTTTGATGGTAAGTTCATCATAGTTTTTTTTAAATGTTGATAGAGTTTACGATTTGTGAGGAGAGAGAAAGTTTATAAATAAACATTCCAGTCTAAAAGAAATCTGAAGTTGGTTTTCTTGTAAAACATTGTTTGACTTACGTCTTCGTCTATACTTTTGGGTCGGTCTGTCATTTCGTCAAACGGTATGATTATTTTGCTACGATTTAAAAATTTTGTCGACAAAAGTATTTTTTATGAAAATAGTTGTACGTGATAAATGACTCAATTATTAATTTGTCAATTTTTAAGAAGTCAAATGTAAAGGTTGTGTTATATATATATATCGATCTACATTAGATGTATTTTATTTCTAGAAACCCAGAAGTTTTTAACAACACACATTTCCCTAGGTTTTGGTCTTTTAGACTCTTGACGATGATGTCCTGTTTTGCTTTATAGACCGATGGATCTAGGAAGTCTTATAGTTAGAAAGTTCTATTGTCCAAAGGTTTACTTTATGAAGACTTTAGTTGTGAAATTATAGGGTTATAATTGTTTAAAAATTCATGTTTAGAAGGAACTGAATACTGCCCCAATACAGGTCTATTTGGGTAAAATTTGACTTTTATAGTATTCAACTTTTACATGTAGATTGGATATCTTGTAATATCGAATCGGATGAAATTTACACAAATCTTGTGAATGGAATTGTTGGATGACTACCCATTTTAGTAGGATGTTTCATAATATTTCACTACTTATATAGTATATTGAATTACTTGTACCATGGTTTGCACTTTCTTACCAACATCCCCATGTATTACTAAAATTCAAATACTCAACAAATAGGAACACTAGTACACTGAACTAACCCTCGACCCCGGGTGACGGTGACGGAGGGTAACACTCTTATAGTATGACGTATAATAACATGATCGGGTCCCTTTCTAGTTTTAAGTTTTAAACTTCATTCAAAGACGACTTACACATAATGAAATCGTGGTGACATTTCAGTTTTTTAGTAGTACCTCTTGGTGACCTTCAACCCCTGATAGACATGACATTCGAAAGACGGAGGAATTTGTCGTGGTTTTATTATGCAGTCAAAAGTAATAGGATTGTGGTCAGTAAAATGACCAAATTCGACATCGAGATTTACGTCATAGACTCAACACTGTTTTAAAAAAAGATCCTCAGTGACACAAGGATTGTCGCAAATCCTAAACCCTTATGTTTCTACTTATATTAGATCAGGGATTACAGGTCTCCAAGTATCAGATTGACCTCGTTATAGTTAAGAAATTCTTGTAATAAAATACTTTTTACAAAACCCTCAATACCTGTGATCCTTCTGTGTCTGGTACCTTGTTAATAGACCCACCGTCCACCCCCTTTCCTCTCCTTCCTCACCATACCCTTGTCTAGTTCCCATGTCTATAGACTCCTTGTAAAAAGTCTATCATTCTTTAATCAGTCTCCCCTTTCTTCCGTCTTCTTTGATGTGACTGACCGAAAAAGACGCTGATCGTATGATCTGACGACCGAAGATTATATGATGCCGGAATAATTTTTTTTTTTTTTTTTTTTGTACCCTTAAAGGACCGTCAGGTCACCAATCCTGAGACACTAAAGTGACGGTTCCCGCTGTCAAGTTAGGAACCAGTCCTTTGATTCTAGGACGTTCTGTACACCAAGTCAAGTCAACGAGTCAGAAAAGGTTGAGAAACGCTGGGGTACTTGACGTCGTACGGTAGGAGGGACGGGTAGTGGTTGAGGGTCTCAAATGGGTTTGAGTACAGGTAACTCAACCACTACGGTAGGTTGGTGGAATAGGACGGGAGGGGAAGGGAGGACGGGAGTTAGAAAGGGTCGTAGTCCCAGAAAAGTTTACTCAGTCGAGGAGCGTAGTCCACTGATTTCATGACCTCAAAGTCGAAGTTGTAGTCAGGAAAGTTACTTGTGGATCCTGAATAGAGGAAAGTCAAGTCAAGTCAGTGAGTCAGCACAGACTGAGAAACGCTGGGGTACTTAGCGTCGTGCGGTCCGGAGGGACAGGTAGTGGTTGAGGGCCTCAAGTCAGTCTGAGTGTAGGTAGCTCAGGCACTACGGTAGGTCGGTAGAGTAGGAGACAACAGGGGAAGAGGAGGACGGGGGTTAGGGCGGGTCGTAGTCTCAGAAAAGGTTACTCAGTTGAGAAGCGTACTCCACCGGTTTCATGACCTCAAAGTCGAAATCGTAGTAAGGAAGGTTTCTTTAGGGTCCCGACTAGAGGAAGTCTTACCTGACCCACCTAGAGGAACGTCAGGTTCCCTGAGAGTTCTCAGAAGAGGTTGTGGTGTCGAGTTTTCGTAGTTAAGAAGCCGTGAGTCGGAAGAAGTGTCAGGTTGAGAGTGTAGGTATGTACTTATGACCTTTTTGGTATCGAGACTGATCTACCTGGAATTAGCCGTTTCATTACAGAGACGAAAAGTTGTACGATAGATCCAACCAGTATTGAAAAGAAGGTTCCTCATTCACAGAGAATTAAAGTACCGACGTTAGTGGTAGACGTCACTAAAACCTCGGGGTTTTTTATTTCAGACTGTGACAAAGAGGGTAGATAAAGGGTACTTCACTACCCTGGTCTACGGTACTAGAAACAAAAGATTTACAACTCGAAATTCGGTTGAAAAAGTGAGAGGAGAAACTGAAAGTAGTTCTCCGAAAAATCAAGGAGAAGCGAAAGACGGTATTCCCACCACAGTAGACGTATAGACTGTAATAACTATAAAGAGGGCCGTTAGAACTAAGGTCGAACACGAAGAAGGTCAGGTCGCAAAGAGTACTACATGAGACGTATCTTCAATTTATTCGTCCCACTGTTATATGTCGGAACTACATGAGGAAAAGGGTAAACCTTGGTCAGACAACAAGGTACAGGTCAAGATTGACAACAAAGGACTGGACGTACATCCAAAAAGTTCTCCGTCCAGGCCACCAGACCATAAGGGTAGAGAAAGTCTTAAAAGGTGTCAAATAACACTAGGAATCCATACCGGTTTATTTATTTCCCAGAATAGAAAGATTGTACTAAATTTTACAGTAAAAGTTTCGATAGAAAGTTAACCGAGTACTTTGTCTTATTTTTGATGTAACTGAGATTGTGTTGTAACATTTAGTTGACTAGGAGTTTTTTGTGTTTTTTGGGATGTAACTGAGTTTTATCTAAAATTTAGTGACGATAATTTTTTTGGAGTAACCATTGACTATTAGTCGATTTTTAAGACTCTTCATGTATAGTTATATTCTATTATTACTTGTGTCTACTTACGTCTTATTTTTCAAGACTTTTTTCATGTGCAATAAGACTTGTTACCTAACCGGAGAGGATCGGATTCGTAGTGATGGAAAGGTGGTTTGGACAATTCAATAAAACATAGTTTTGTAAAAATAAGGTTTATTTCAATTTTGAACAAAAAAACAAGTATCACCTAAAGAAACGGAATTTCTTGTTGAATGTGTGATTTAGAAAGGACGAAGTCGGAAAAGTTAGACGGACCCTCGAGACGACTTCTACACATTGCCTATTTGAGGTTTGTGTCCTTGTACTGTGGAATTGAAGAATCCCGGAGTCAAAGGAGTTTTGGTTTTCTTTTACAAACTTGTCCTACTAGAGATTTCAGGGAAGGTCAAAATACTGAGACGTCTCTTTCTTTCGTACGACTTCTCTTACGGTATGTCGGGTGTCGTTTTTTCTCTTTCTTGTTTCATGTCGCAATTTTCCAAATGTTTCGTGTTCTCTTTTGCATCATCTTAAGACCCCTCCTTCTACTTCGGTCCCGATTGAAGACTTCGTCGTCGGTTTACTCCTCGATTTCGTTGGTTACACTTCTCAAACACTCAAACAAGTCTTTTATGGTGGGTA
This sequence comes from Capra ibex, assembly GCA_006410555.1. Classification (NCBI taxonomy): domain Eukaryota; kingdom Metazoa; phylum Chordata; class Mammalia; order Artiodactyla; family Bovidae; genus Capra; species Capra ibex. The sequence goes on along the minus strand of SJYO01007492.1, from coordinate 4,773,688 downwards.
TCAGTTGTAAAGGACCCAAGAATAATGTACGGTCATAACAAGACTGACGAATTTATATAATAACTCACTAGTATTAAGAATACATGTAAATTGTTCTGTCTACCCTTATGTTTCTTCAAGAGTTACAACAAACTTGAAACCGTACATATACTTAGTGAACCCCTATTTGCGTCAAGACTAATTATCCGGACCCCTTTGGACTCTGAGATGTAAAGATTGTCCGAGGGTCTACTACAACTATTTCGGTGAGTCCCTGGTGTATATCATAGTTTTACACTTGATTCCTTCGTTCTAAGTCTAGTACCGTTAAACTAAGGTTTTGTTCCATGATAAACTTTCCGTAAATCAGTATAAACCACCGTTTTGACCACCGAGTATATAAGAGAACAAGACTTTGTTTCGTGTAAATTTTACAAATGGTGCTCGTAAATTACTCTTTATTGTTTGGTCTAAATATTATGGTATACTGAGAGTTTCGTGACTTGGAAATATATAGAGTCACATCTCAAGTTTTAAGACCTACAATACTTAGTGATAATGAAGAAAAGAGGAATGGATTTAACAGAGTGTATTCATTTTTTCAATCGTTTTCTCTGGGGTTATTATCAAGTGTCTTTGGAATTCTGATGTATGTATGTGGATACAAATGACTTCCGGTAATTTAAAAAATTTCCTTTTAATACTTTGTTGAAGTGAACGGTGATGTTCTCTTCGTAATATTTTGAAATGAGGAACCTTCCAGTTTTCCATTGAATAATGCTAATTAAAAAATCATTCAATGAAAGATATGTCAATTTACTATTTTGTCTTGCCCGTGTGTCATTGGGGTTAACATCTCCTAAAGGTTACATTTCTTCTCCTTTTATGCAAAACCTTCAGTGTAATAAATTTCCATTTCTCTTTGTGTTAAGGATAGCAAAATTAAAGACGTTAAGAGAATTATTTGTGTGTGTGTTTTTGATGAAGACTTGTTAGATAATGTCCTTGGTTTTCGTCTTCGTTGAAGAAATGGGATTTGGTTCCGCTAATGAAGTCTTTTTTTGTTTCTTTTTAATGTTGGTTGTAAGACTAGTTCTAGATACATCCCTTCATTTTCTCCCGTATTAAATCTTAATATATGAAACTCGTCAAACTTGTTCAAGAGAAGCCTTCTCGACCACTTGACGGTCTACTTTACATAAGTCACTACGTACCACACCTCGTCTTTTCGAGTCATCTTGGAAAGGAGACTATTCGTCAAACAGGGAAAACTTTTTGAAAAAATGTTGGTCTTGTCCTTTGGACTTGTCGACACCAACTTTAACTTCCTTCGTAGAATAAGTACGGTCTACTACGGTCTCTTTCGACTTACGGACGTCACTAGACTCCTCGATATTTATGTTTTGTCCTTCCTTTTTTTTAATCATAAATATATTTTAATTCATACATAAGAAAGTGATAGAAAATCTCCAATGAAGAAGACCTGAACTTTGGGTTTTGTTAGTTACGTGATAAGTTCCCCTAAGATTTTTTCATCTTATTTGACCGATAGTATAAGCAGTCTTATTTATACTAATTGAATTCGTTAAGATCATGATGGCAGACTTTTGCGTCTCAACTGAAAGTCCAGTAAGAGGACTCAAAACCCGACGACCCGAACTGTCATGAGGATTTTTTTTTTTTTTTTCAACTTTTATTACTTTTGGTAGTTAGTTAGTTATCTTTTAATATATAATGTGACTTCAGACAAGTCACTTAACATAATGACGTAACTTGGTACCATATATTCATTTATAAGGGAAAGACCACTGAAGACCGACCATTGTGGGTGATTAATAATGTCATAAAAGATGACATGGATCTATGTTGAAATATTTAAAACCAATTGTATCAGGGAGTCGTCGATGATGTTTTTCTCCCATCTGTATGAGTTATTACCATGAATAAAGGGGAAGAACAAGACTAGTGATTGTCGATTAACAGAAGTATTCCTGGAATTTGTGTTTTTAAGAATCTGACCCGACTTACTCAGAATGTTTCGTCCTAAAAAAAGTCTCGTAGTCCGTTAGTTGGATTTGAACGAGATACAGAAACTTACAAGTTCTTAACTTCTTCATTGTCCATAAAGGATCTACCTGTTATAATAACGGGTAACAGTAGGTTGCCCTCAGTGTGGGAAATGAACCATGATTAAATGAAATACAATAAAGATTTGTCTTATGAACCTCTTCCGTTACCGTGGGGTGAGGTCATGAGAACGGACCTTTTAGGGTGCCTGTCTCCTCCGACCTTCCGACGTCAGGTACCCCAGCGACTCTCAGCCTATACTGACTCGCTGAAGTGAAAGTGCGTGACCTCTCCCTTTACCGTTGGGTGAGGTCACAAGAACGGACCTCTCAGGGTCCCTGCCCCCTCGGACCACCCGACGACAGATACCCCAACGTGTCTCAGCCTGTGCTGACTTCACTGAATCGTCATCGTTTGTCCTATGATCTTCATTTAAATTTTACTTTAACGAAAAGTAACATTTAAAGTTGTCCAAGTATATGTCTGTTAGATTCCTTTAAATCGGGACGAATATCGAACTAGATTAAATAGGAAATATCCAAGAAATCGTAAACTATTCAGATTTTTTCAAATTCCTATTTTTACTTAGATTAAACCTATTTGTTTCTTTTTAAGATTCATGAATTTTACATGATTTATTAAGATAATGAATTATCTCTGTCATCGTGTTTTCGTATATATTGATCAATAAACATAACAAAGTTCAATTCTTTTTACTTTTGTTTATACACGATTGAAGTCTGTCTGGGTATTATGGAATTCGTTAGAAAAAGAATAATTTGGGTTATGGGTGTAGGTTTGTCAGGTAGAGAGTGTAACGACGTGTACGAATAAGACCGTGAATTGGTGTGTAAGATGTAATGAACCAGTTGACGAAACCCCTTCTTTAATTCTAAAAGTTGGTTATTTGGTCGTAGACGTATTGATTTTAAAATCGATTTACGATGGGACCTTTTATCTTTTATTCCACTTTGTAAATGGACTCACAACAGCCCAAGGTGGAATTGAAGTAGATCGGAGAAGTGAACACATCGGTGACGGAACAGTGTAAGTGGTGAACAACCACTAAGAAAGTAGAGTCAGAGACTACGTTTCTTTAGGAGATGAAGGTTTGATTACCCAAAAAGGGAACCCTTTGTCAAAGGATTTTATTTAATCCTTGACTACTTCTCAGACTAAAAATTTTCAAGGGAGTTTATATCATTAAAAGACCTCCGTGTTTTCCAAGAAAGTGTATGGGAAGGAAGTAGGTAATGAGACGTTATATCGAAACGAAAAATGTGAAGAGGTCATTTATTTGAAGATACGGAAGAAGACCGTATTTCTGATCAGAAGAGATGACGATAAGGGAGTTCGCGTGGAAGGGGACTAATAACCAAGGAGAGTACGAGTCAGTGAGTCAGTACAGGCTGAAAAACACTGGGGCACCTGACGTCGGGTGATCCGAGGAGACAGGTATCATAAAGGGTCCGTTCTTATGACCTCACCCAACGGTAAAGGAGGAGGTCCCCTAGAGGGGCTGGATCCCTAGTTTGGACGCAGAGGGCCAAGGAAAGTGTCTTCGTAAATTTATGTAATTTTTGTTTGTTTTTAGGTTAAAGATTTCGATGACGGAAGGGAGATTGGTTGAGAAGAGAACAGAAACTTTAAGACAGGGAGGAACTGAGTATTCAGGTTCTGGATAAAGAGGAGGTTGGAGAAACGGTCAGAAAAAGAGTAAATGCAGTAGAGGAAGATTTATAGACACAAGGAGATTCGTGTTAAGGAGTCCTGAGAAAAGTGAACGAGTACCCGTGTTAGACCCTAAGTTCATAGTAGATATACGAGAAAAGGGGGATATATGGAGTCGAGATCGGGTCCATTGGTTGATGGATAATTTATAGAGGTGAAGTTACAAGGTCCGTAAGGAGTTTAAGTTCTCTGAATTTTGATATAAGGACACGAAGGGACCACCTAGTCACCAATTCTTTACACGGAACGTTACGTTCCCTGTGGTCAAACTAGGGACCAGGTCCTTCTAAGGTGTACGACTCCTCGTTGAGTCAGACGACACTCGGTGTTGATGATTCGGGTACTCGTCGTTGATGCCTTCGGACGTACGACGTTGTCCTCGTCGGTGGCTTTACTTTAGTCTTCGGGAACGTGCGTGTTGTTTCTCATCGCGGGGAAGAAGCGATGACCTCTTTCGGACGTACTTCGTTACTTCTGGGTGGCGTCGGTTTTTTTGGGTTTTTTGAATTAAGAACATAATAGGGGTATTCGGACGAAATACATACAGTAGAAAGAACCCTTTACCGAAATACCATATATGGGTTAAAAGGTCCGGTCTTTAGATCCATGTCGGTATTTAAGGAGAAGAGGGTGTCAGAGTGTTGATTAGTGGTTTAACCTAGTTTACTAACAGAACTTAGATAAAAGAGTAATATGAATTACGGAGGAGGTGGAGGGTAGTTAAGGAAAAACCATTTATCATAATTCTTCTTTGTTGTTCGGGTTCTACCTGAATAAACACGATTCAGGGTAGTTCTGAATTATGGATTGACTTGACGTCAAAGTCTGAGAGGTTTGTCACTTTAAAATTCGGTCAGTCAATTAAAGAACCAGTCGTGATTACTCCATTAGACGGGTTTTGTAACAGACTTTATCAGATGAGAAAACCAAAGGAATAGGATGGAAGAAAGACGGATATTTTGGAAGGTAGAACATGTCGAGGAACTTATAGGACGATAAGTGATCCACCGTATAACTGTGTAAAGACTTACTTTGGTTAATCTAGAAGTTTAAATAACCCAACTTAAAAAAAATTGTCATCGATTATAGGTTTTAGTTTTATATTTTCTGACACACGTAAATCGAATTTTTTCTTGAGGGTAAAATATTGAAAACTCCTCGGAAAACTAGCACGTTTCGTCTGTCTAATCTCAGGGACCTCTTTCTCTTGGTGTATACCGAAAGAACTACATTCTCTTGGTAAAACCGGATTTGGTAAACACTAGATTCGGACCGAAGTTACGAACGGGAAGTCGTCCAGAATCATTAATTACTAGAACGAGTACCACCACCGTCGACGAGTCAGTACAGACTGAGAGACGTTGAGGTGTCTGACACCGAACGGTCCGAGGAGACAGACACCTTAAGAGATCCCTTCTTGTGACCTCACCATGGGTAAGGGAGGAAGTCCCATCGAAGGGCTGGGTCCCTAGCTTGGGTCCAGGGGTGTAAGAAATGGTAAACTCGGTGGTCCCTTCAGGGTTTAATTACTCAACTTGATCTATTAGATTGTGGTCACGTACACACGATTCAGTGAAGTCAACACATAATGAGACACTGGGATACCTGACATAGGACCGTCCGAAGAGACAGGTACCCTAAAGGGTCCTTTCCTATGACCTCACCCAACGGTACGGGAAGAGGTCCCCTAGAAGGGTTGGGTTCCTAGTTTGGGTGTAGAGAATACAGAGGACGTGACCGTCCGCCCAAGAAATGGTGTTCACGGTGCACTCCGTTACGACTTTGTTCCCTCCTCGTCAGTTCTTTTGTTGTGACGGCGGCACCCCAGTCCCAGGACCAAGGAGTTCCCTTATTATGGAAACTCCAGGTGTCCTTGATTCCGAGGGGAGGTCGACCTCCCACCCTTCTACTACAACTGGGAGGTCTGAAGTTAGTTGATTTGGAACCCGAGACAGCTGGAAACAAGGTCAAGATACGACTTAAGAAGAGACAAGTTCGGGGCAACACTTATACGTTCATGGGAATCAAATTTCTTCCTTTACCGTTGGATGAGGCCATAAGAACGGACCTTTTAAGGTACCTGCCTCCGCCGACCATCCGATGTCAGGTGCCCCAACGTTTCTCAGCCAGTATTGACTCACTGAAGCGAAAGAAAGAAGGTGAAATCGAATTGTGGAAGGGTCAAAACGACAACCCCTCTGTTACGAAACCCACTCGAGGGGTCACAAGAGGAATGAACGACGCACATATACACGAGTCAGAGTAGGCTAAGAAACGATAGGGCACCTGACATCGGGCGACCCGAAAAGACAGGTACCCCAAAGGGTCCGTTCTTATGACCTCACCCAACGGTAAAGGAAGAGGTCCCCTAGAAGGGTTGGGTCCCTAGTTTGAAGGTAGAGGACGGGATCGTCCACCTAAGAAATGGTGACCCGGTGGTCCCTTCGTTCATTATTGTTAATAAAGGAAGAGGGTCATAAACGGTTCTAACACAAATAACCGAACTGTTGGTGCTTCTGCATTTGGGTCAAAAGTCCGTTGTTGACAAGTCAGGGTTCCGGAGATAAAAGTTCCTGTCTGACTAAGGAACGTAAGAGGAACAAAGGAACATACGATTCATCGAAGTCAGTACAGGTTGAGAAACGGCGAGATATCTGACATCGGACGGTCCGAGGGGACAGGTACCCTAAGAGGTCCGTTCTTATGACCTCACCCATCGGTCAGGGAGACGGTCCCTTAGAAGGACTGGGTCCGTAGTTTGGACACAGACAGAGAGAAAAACTTGGACGTAGAGGATGTAGAGGACACAACCGTCCACCAAGAACCGGATAAAAAGTAAAAAGGACGTCGACGGTGGCGGTTAAGATTGAGGAGACCTTGAGAAAGGGAAGGATTAGAAGTGACGTCTCCTGTTCAGAGGACCTAAGGAAAAGAATATGGTGGAGGTACTGTTTTGCTTTGAGAAACGAAATGTTTATTACTAATGCCTCTTGTTCTCTTTTCATTTTGTCCATTCCAATTCAGTTTCAAGGAGGACCTTATAAAGGTCCAGATACCAAAATATGACTCAATCATACAACTTTTAAGGGTTCAAGACTGTGACAGAAAATAAAAACTCCAACCTTGAGTTGGTGGTTGGAGTGGGACTAGAAGTTGAGTCGAAAATGACATTAGAGGATAGAGATCCGTCTTTTAATTTATTCCGGAGTGCCACTTCACGTTATTTTTGAGTATGTCGGAGACGAGTCAGGTAAACTCGTAATATATGTTAGTCATCTCATTTTGAGCGACCTTTGATTGATGATCTAACATCTAGGGGGAAGTGAGCGTTCATTTACACGATATAATTGAAATTTCTAGTTAATTTTTATCTTATAACTCCCTAAGAAAGTTTGTACAGTCAGTAATATGTCCGTTTCTTATCTTTCATGGAACTTTTACATTGATTAGATTATATAAACTCTGTCTTCTTTTACCATGTATTGTGAAGAAGTGGATGATGTTTTTTGTTTTTCTCGTCTTCTGTATACTTGTTGTTTAAGTAATGGAGGAAAGAGTTATTCTACTTGTTTCCTCATTGTTCAGGATCTCTGGAGAAAAATTGTGTAGGGTAGGTAGAAGGGTTTGACCTCGATTTGGTGTATATGTGACCTCTGATAATTATCAGTGTCTTATTTACACCTTGTAGAAGGACGATCAATTAATTTGTTTAAAATTAAATTTGGTTTCTCCCTATCTAATACTTCGTCTTTTGAGTGTAATAAAAATTTTCTTTTGTACTCATAGTCTTTCTCTCATTTGTCCTGAAGGTACTACCACATTGTCTATTCTTAGGTGGACGGTTACGTCCCCTGTACCCAAGTTAAGGACCATACCCTTCTAGGGTGTACGGTTCCTCGTTACCCCGTGTACTCAACGTTGATAATACGGACACACGACGTTTTCCTCTTCGGTGACGTTCTCTTCCGACACGTGGTGTTGTTTTCCCGTCTGGGGTGAGTGGTGTTGATCTCTTTGAGACCCACTTCGTTGGTTTGAGTCACTACGGGTTTCAATTTTTATTTATTTTAATGTAATTTTTTTTAGGGTAAACTATACTACCGTTGGGGAAGTGTTTTGAGATTCTTTATTTAAATTGGTTCCTTCACTTTCTGGATATGTGACTTTTGATGTATTGTAACTATTTTCTTTGTTTTATACTAAGTTTCTTTACCTTCCTATAGAGTACTGGAATCTAAACTTCTTATGACAATGTGACAGGTATGATGGATTTCGTTTGATTTTTAAATTACATTAAGAATACTTTTATGGGTACTGTTAAAAGTGTCTTGATCTTGTTTATTAGAATTTTAAATATGTCTTGGTATTTGTGTTTCTTGTTGTAACCTTAGCATTATGAAGGTCTGAAACCTGATGTAATGTTTCGATGTCTCTAGTTTTGTCGTACCATGACCGTGTTTTTTGTATGTGTATCGAGTCACCTTGTCTTATTAGGGTGAGTGTATACCAGTTGATTAGATACTGTTTCCTCCACTCTTTTGTGTCACCTCTTTCTGTCAGAAAAGTCGCTCACCACAATCCTTTCGATCTGCCGATATACAATTATTCACTTTAATCTTGTGAGGGAGTGAGGTACATGTTTTCATTTGAGTTTTACCAAATTTCTGGGTTAATATTCTACGGTATTTTGAGGATCTTCCCTTGTGTTCGTTTTGTAGAACCTGTATTTAGTATCGTTATAAAAGAATCTAGTCAGAGGGTTCCGGTTTTTTTTCGTTTTTATTTGTTTACTCTGGAATAGTTTGATTTCTTAAAAACTTGTCGTTTCCCTTATTAGTTATTTTGTTTTTTGTATGTCTTACTGTCGTTTATAAACGTTTACTACCGAATTAAAGGTTTTATATGTTTGTCGAGTATGTTAAGTCATAGTTTTTTGTGGTTTATTGGGTTAATTTTTTACCCGTCTTGTGTCGGTAAAGAGACTTCTTCAGTGTGTCTACCTGTTAGTCCAGTTCAGTCAGTGAATCAGCACAGGCTGAGAAACGCTGGGGTACTTAGCGTCGTGCGGTCCGGAGGGACAGGTAGTGGTAGAGAGCCTCAAGTGAGTTTGAGTGCAGGTAACTCAGTCGCTACGGTAGGTCGGTAGAGTAGGAGACAGCAGGGGAAGAGGAGGACGGGAGTTAGTGAGGGTCGTAGTCTCAGAAAAGGTTACTCAGTTGAGAAGCGTACTTCACCGGTTCCATGACTTCAAAGTCGAAATCGTAGTAAGGAAGGTTTCTTGTGGGTCCTGACTAGAGGAAATTTTACCTGACCAACCTAGAGGAACGTCAGGTTCACTGAGAGTTCTCAGAAGAGGTTGTGGTGTCAAGTTTTCGTAGTTAAGATGTCGTGAGTCGAAAGAAGTGTCAGGTTGAGAGTGTAGGTATGTACTTATGACCTTTTTGGTATCGGAACTGATCTACCTGGAAACAGTCGTTTCATCACAGAGACGAAAAATTATACGATAAATCCAACCAGTATTAAAGGGAAGGTTTCTCATTCCCAGAAAATTAAAGTACCGACGTTAGTAGTAGGCGTCACTAAAACCCCGGGAGGTTTTATTTGAGACTGTGACGAAGGTCATAAAGGGGTGGATAAAGGGTACTTCACTACCCTAGTCTACGGTACTAGAAACAAAAGATTTACAACTCGAAATTCGGTTGAAAAAGTGAGAGGAGAAAGTGAAAGTAGTTCACCGAAAAATCAAAAAGAAGTGAAAGACGGTATTCCCACAACAGTAGACGTATAGACTGCAATAACTATAAAGAGGACCGTTAGAACTAAGGTCGAACACGAAGAAGGTCGGGTCGCAAAGAGTACTACATGAGACGTACATTCGATTTATCCATCCTACTGTTATATGTCGGAACTGTATGAGGAAAAGGATAAACCTTGGTCAGACAACAAGGTACAGGTCAAGATTGACAACGAAGGACTGGACATATATCCAAAGAGTTCTCCGTCCAGTCCACCAGACATCCGTGTACTTTTCTACGAATTGTAATAAGTCAAGTCAAGCCACCGAGTCAGCACAGACTGAGAAACGCTGGGGTAATTAGCGTCGTACGGTCCGGAGGGACAGGTAGTGGTTAAGGGCCTCAAATAGGTTTGAGTGCAGGTAACTCAGCCACTACGGTAGGTCGGTAGAGTAGGAGACAGCAGGGGAAGAGGAGGACGGGGGCTAGGGAGGGTCGTAGTCTCAGGAAAGGTTACTCAGTTGAAAAGTGTACTCCACCGGTTTCATGACCTCAAAGTCGAAATCGTAGTAAGGGAGGTTTTTTGTGGGTCCTGACTAGAGGAAATCCTACCTGACCAACCTAGAGGAACGTCAAGTTCCCTGAGACTTCTCAGAAGAGGTTGTAGTGTCGAGTTTTCGTAGTTAAGAAACCGCAAGTTGGAAAAAGTCTCAGGTTGAGAGTGTAGGTATGTACTGGTGACCTTTTGGATATCGGAACTAATCCACCTGGAAACAACCGTTTCATTATAGAGACGAAAAATTATACGATAGATCCAACCAGTATTGAAAGGGAGGTTCCTCATTCACAGAAAATTAAAGTACCGACGTTAGTGGTAGACACTAAAACCTCGGGGGGTTTTATTTCAGACTGTGACAAAGGTGACAAAGGGGTAGATAAACGGTACTTCACTACCCTGGTCTACGGTACTAGAAGTAAAAGACTTACAACTCGAAATTCGGCTGAAAAAGTGAGAGGAGAAAGTGAAAGTAGTTCTCCGAAAAATCTAGAAGAAGTGAAAGACGGTATTCCCACCACAGTAGACGTATAGACTCCAATAACTATAAAGAGGGTCGATAGAATAAGGTCGAACACGAAGAAGGTCGGGTCACAAGGAGTACTACATGAGACGTATCTTCAATTTCTTCGTCCCACTGTTGTATGTCGGAACTGCATGAGGAAAAGGATAAACCTTGGTCAGACAACAAGGTACAGGTCAAGATTGACAATGAAGGACTGGACGTATGTCTAAAGAATTCTCCGTCCAGTCCACCACACCATAAGGGTAGAAAGTCTTAAAAGGTCAAAGAACACTAGGTGTGTCAGTTTCCGAAACCGTATCAGTTCTTTCGTCTTTATCCACAAAAAGACCTTGAGAGAACAAAAAAGGTACTAGGTCGTCTACAACCGTTAAACTAGAGACCAAGGAGACGGAAAAGATTTTGGTCGAACTTGTAGACCTTCAAGTACCAAGTGTATAACAACTTCAGACCGAACCTCTTAAAACTCGTAATGAAATGATCACACACTCTACTCACGTTAACACGCCGTCAAACTCGTAAGAAACCGTAACGGAAAGAAACCCTAACTTTACTTTTGACTGGAAAAGGTCAGGACACCGGTGACGACTCAAAAGGTTTAAACGACCGTATAACTCACGTCGTGAAAGTGTCGTAGTAGAAAGTCCTAAACTTTATCGAGCTACTTCTGGATGTTCTGGAAAATCTTAATTGTGGGTTTTTTCTACAGGAAAAGTAATATCCCCTGACCTTACGTTTTCATCCTTCAGTTCTTTGTGGACCCCATTGTCCGTTTAAACCGGAACCTTATGCCTTACTTCGTCCCGTTTCCGATTATCTCAAAACGGTTCTCTTGCGTGACCAGTATCGTTTGTGGGAGAAGGTTGTTGTGTTCTCTTTTGAGATGTGTTCCTGTAGTGGTCTACCAGTTGTGACTGTAGTCTGACTAATATAAGAAACGTCGGTTTCTACCTCTCCGAGATATTTAGTCGTTTTTGTTCTGGTCCTCGACTGACACCGAGTCTAGTACTTGAGGAATAACGGTTTAAGTCTGAATTTAACTTCTTTCACCCCCTTTGGTGGTGTGGTAAGTGCATACTGGATTTAGTTTAGGGACTACTAATATGTCACCTTCACTCTTTATCTAAATTCCCTGATCTAGACTATCTATTCTCACGGACTACTTGATATCTGTCTCCAAGCACTGTAACATGTCCTCTGTCCCTAGTTCTGGTAGGGGTACCTTTTCTTTACGTTTTTTCGTTTTACCGACAGACCCCTCCGGAACGATTATCGACACTTTTCTTCTCTTCACTTTGTGTTTCCTCTTTTCCTTTCTATATTCGTAGACTGACGTCTCAAGGTCTCTTATTGTTCTTCTCTATTCTTTCGGAAGAAGTCGCTAGTTACGTTTCTTTATCTCCTTTTGTTGTCTTATCCTTTCTGATCTCTAGAGAAGGTCTTTTAATCTCTATGATTCCCTTGTAAAGTACGTTTCTACCCCAGTCATTTGCTGTCTTTACCATACCTGGATTGTCTTCGTCTTCTATAATTCTCCACCGTTCTTACGTGTCTTCTTGACATGTTTTTTCTAGAAGTACTGGTTCTATTAGTGCTACCACACTAGATCAATCTGTTTCTGTTTATATAATGAAATTCACCTTAGATTCTTTATTATGTTTATCAGATCTGTGTTTTGTCTTTCTTTGAGTGTCTGTGTCTTTTATTCGAATTGTCCAAGGATTTTCCCTTTCGCCCCTTCCTCCCTATGTAATTCTCCTATTCTAATTGTTTATGTTTGGTGATATGTATTTTGTCTGAAGGGACCACCGATCTTATCATTTATTAGACGGACGTCACGTCCTCTGGACCCAAACTAAGTACCCGACCCTTCTAGGGGACCTTTTCCTTTACCGTTAGGTGAGGTCATAAGAACGGACCTCTTAGGGTACTTGTCTCCTCGGACCGTTCAATGTCAGGTACCCCAATGTTTCTCAACCTGTGTTGACTCACTGATTGTGAAAGAAAGTATGTATTTTGTTCCTAAATGAAATATATATCGTGTCATTATTATGTATGTCGGTTATATTATTAGATATTACCTTTTATATATTCAATACCTTTATATACCTCTTCCTTTACCGTTGGGTGAGATCACAAGAACGGACCTCTTAGGGTCCCTGTCCCCTAGGATCACCCGACCGCAGAGACCCCAGCGTGTCTCAGCCTGTGTTGACTTCGCTTAATCGTCGTCGTCGTCGTACCTTTATATATACACACACATATATATATATAATATTTATATATTGACTTAGTGAGACCATATGTGGACTTTAATTGGTTATGACACAGTTGAAGTTACTTTGTTTGTTTTTGGGTACTCTGACGTTTCTTAAACGTTCGATAATCTTCAATGAAGGTCTATCTATTTGTCTGGAGGACTCCCTTACATATGTGAAGGGAGGACGTTTACTGTTATGACGTATATATTTTGGACAACTAATTTTTAACTTGTTAACAGTTGGATTTTCTCTCCTAAAATAAACTCGGTTGGACTCCTAATATTTCACGTTTCTGAAAGTCTTTCGCGGCTCCTGACAAAGTAGACAATCCTCTACTTCCCTGATAGTGTAAGTAAAAGTTCTGTTTCCTAGTATACAGTTTTATTGTGTGACTTATGTCATAACATTTCAATTTATTTCATTTTTATTTTTAATTTTTTTTTATTTTCGACAGAAATGCAAACAAATTTTTTTTTATGTGACTATTAAATGTATTTCCAGTAGTTTCTACGTTTCAGATCTATTCGTACATATTTCACTCGTCATTCAGTGGTACTGAGGAGTGACTCGAACCTTTCTTACGATTAGAAAATCCTTTGAGGTGACGATCTCCCTCCTTTTTATTAACCGTATTATTATGATAACCGGTAATATATATAACCGTAATATTATTATTTACGGTCTTCCGTAAGGGTAAACCCCCCTCCAGACCAATTACATATTACGTCTACTTGTGATGTGTGATTTCCCCCTCTCTCCTCCGGGTTTCCCTGTGTCTTCTATTAAGATGCGAATTTAAAAAAAGAAAGGAATTCTATATTTGAAGTATTTTGGACTACGAAGTTTGACTCAGTGAAAGTAGAAAAGTAAGGAGGGGTGATATGAAGACGAGAATGAGAAGAGGAACGTTTCAGTAAAAACGGATAAGTTTAAGATGAGTCGAAGATTTGGGTGAGTCGAGACGACGACGACGACGACGATTCAGCGAAGTCAGCACAGGCTGAGACACGTTGGGGTATCTACCGTCGGGTGGTCCGAGGCGGTGGGGACCCTAAGAGGTCCGTTCTTGTGACCTCACCCAACGGTAAAGGAAGAGGTCGCGTATTTTCTCTTTTCACTTTCACTTCAACGAGTCAACACAGACTGAGGATCGCGGGGGTGCCTGACGTCGGATGGTCCGAGGAGACAGGTACCCTAAGCAGTCCATTCTCATGACCTCACCCAACGGTAATAACCTCTCTTGACTTTTATTCTATACGGATCTGTTCTATTTAGCTCCGGATAGTCTTATCGAAGATCGTACGATTTTGGGTCGGTGACCGTTATTAATATTTGAATTCTGATGGGGACTCCTGTGAAAGGTCCTATTTCGTCAGAATAGAGAATCCTTAACACTAGAAATGAAGATCCAAACGTAGGGTGGGTGGGAGGGGGGCGGGCCCCTTAGAGTTGACTTTCAGATGTACAAATGGTTCAGGGGAGATGGAATCGACCCGAATTTAAAGTTGACGGGGATTGAAACGCTTCGATGATATTAGATAAAATTCCACAAATAGGAGGGTTGACGACAAAAGACGATCCAAAAAAACTCAGAACGAAACATCTACACGTCAAGTCCTCAAGCGATTTTTCACCTTTCACTTTCACAATCAACGAGTCAGGACAGGTTGACAAACTCTGGGGTACGAGACAGGTACCTTAAGAGGTCCGTTCTCATGACCTCACCCATCGGTAAGTAAAGAGGTCCCCTAGAAGGACTGAGTCCCTGACTTGGGTACAGAGGACGTGACGTCCGTCTAAGAAATGGTAGACTCGATGGTCCCTTCGGGTTTCTCACCTCCTCCCCTTATAAACAGACGTTTAAACCCCCCGAATACAGAGCCTCCAAGAAAGGAGGTTCTAACATGGTGAACTCAAAGTTGATGAATCCGTTGGGTTTTAAGGACAGAAGAATTGAGTGATACGATATTCTTCTATGACAACCTCTATTTTACGTTCTTACGATCTCCTTCCTTTATTCCAATCTTCTCGTCTACACTCAGTATAGTCCTTTCATGAAACTTATATTTTTGGAACGTGAATTTCGAAGACCCCAAGTCGTTGGTAAAGTAAGTATCAAGAAAAGAATTCATTTCTAAATGAATTTTTTTTGGTTTTTGGATTATTTTAGGATTCTCTGTGAGTCGACACAATGTGTAGTTTACAATCCATAAAACCTCTGGAGGGTTTCGTAATTAAACGATTTAATGTCTCTGGGTATCTTTTATTAAAAAGGTAGGTCCACTTATGTCAACTACAATAGTGATCATTCCTTCTAATGTCGAAACCTGGATAGGAAAAACCCAAGACTTGTCATATACAGGTGAATGTCTTTTAGGATCTTCATTTAAGTGATAAATCGTTTCCTTAGATGAGGAGACTCATTATGAGAACTAAATTCTGATTCTAAAATCTACCCGTTTCACCACTCAGGACTAAGGTAGTCCTGATTGACATTATATTAAGCACAATACATAAAACCCCCGCAGAACAGTATATAAACACTACTCTTTATGTTCGATAGCAGTCTACAATAATTACTAAGTTGGGAAGCTCTTGAGAGGTGAATCGATGAAAACTCGAAAGCCAAGTCAAATTAACTTTTCATAGTCCGACTTTGGACTCTTTCAAGTTTTGCATTGGTAGGTACTTTGGTTCAATGAAAGTTAGAACATGTGATCTCGTCTTATGACTTTATTTTACTACTTCTGACGTGGAAGTAGATTAAGGTTAAAGTTTAGGCTTACTACTTTAAGAATATTAAACTTTTAGAGAGAATCGTTTGTAGGGCACATGTTAAGATAAACGTTTTCCTCACAGTTCTAAAAAATTCAAATTTTTTTATTGACGGAATTTCTCCGTCTCGGTGTCCACACTAGATTACTTTACAAAGTCTTTGCCTCCGGCGTCTCTCTGTGGGTTCCGACTCTTCGTCAATGCCGCGTCCCCATCTTCCGCCTCTCTTTGCGCCTTTCACCCCCGTCTCTGCGGGGCTGAGACTCCTGTTTCAATTTCTTCTGCTGTTTGTGATCGCCCCCCTGACTGGGACTTAAGAGCTGCGGGTGGCCCGCCGTAGGTGTCCGTTCCGACCCGAGGATCTTGAGGCCGAGACGTTTTGTGAAGCGGGAGGGAGACTGACCACTTTGAGAGGCGAGCGGAGACCATTTCGTGTCCTTATTTCTAGCTGCGGTGTTGGCGAATTCGTCTGAATGATTGAAGAAAGTCCTTGCGGGCGGCGCGCTACAAAGATTTTCGTCAAAGCTGCGTTTTGCCAGCGCATCCGGGGGCGGGGAAAGGGCAGCACGCGACGCCGGCTCGAACGCGTCACGCAGGCCGGTCCGAGTGGGGGAACTTTTCCGCTGGAACCCTAACCTTTCGCCCACCCTCACCCTCGCCGTCCGCCCCGCAAATCCAAGGCACTTAAACTCACTACCGAGACATCCGTTAAACACATTTAGGGTCACAGAAGCAGGATCTGTAGACGAACGTTACGTCCTCTGGGGCCAAGCTAAGAACCCAGCCCTTCTAGGGGACCGCTTCCCTTTCCTATGGTTGAGGTCATAAGACCGGATCTCTTAAGGTACCAGCGTTTCTCAGCCTGCGCTGAAAGTGCAAGCAGGATCTTCGCCCCTTTTAAAATCACAAACGTAGCATTTGGACACTTCTAATCGTTCCGTTACCATGAATCATTTTTATGGTCCATGTCTCATTTAAGGGCCATTTTCCTTAATCGGGGTCTTCATTCTCTTCCACAAGTCCAAAGAGGGCAAAACTCCTCGGTCATGGTACAATCGTAATTTTATTAGAGTTTTGCCACACCGTTTTTAGTACCGATAAAATTTACGATGAATTTTTTAATTTAAAGTTGTGATTTTATCTTAGTTTGTAAACACGATAAGGAGTTCAGTATTATCCTAATATTTTCTAAATATTTCAAGGTACCACTTAAATGATGTTAAGACAGAAACTTGTATGAAGGACTCTACTATAGTTTGCCGATTTATACTCCGGGAAACGTTTACACTGCAGGTCCAGTTTTCCCTGAGGAGACGACGAAACCAGGTATTTATATATGAGATGTCAATGTGAGTGATCTTATGATCTGACCATTGATTTCAAAGAGGTTGTCAATAAGAACGGAAGGATTACGTCAATGTATCATTAGTCCATATGGTGAAATAATGAATGAGACAAGGGAAACAAGGGGAACGGACGGAAAAAACTGATTAAGCTTGTAAAAAAATCATAACGTAAAATTAAATAGTTAACGTAAATACTGTAGAGAAAATACATCGAGAAGTTTCTAGTGAAACATAAATGTCATTTGTATTCATTGAAAAGTATCGGATGAATCTTAGTTACAAAATGGTGAAGTTCACCTTACATCTTTATAATAATGGTATATTTAGGGAAACAGCGGAAGGGTGATGAATACAATATCAACAAAGTACATAATCTTAATATTTGGGGTAGTCTATCACAATTTTAAAGAGACAGTTTATAGTCGATAAAAATTTCTTGAGTTTTCCTCTTCTTATCAGATAATTCAAATGGGTTTATAAATGGTAAAGACAAGACGTAAGAACCTATAAGGTCGAAGGAAGATAGACTACTTGAAGGAAATCGTCCAGACAACCATTGTTTAAGAAAACCAAAAGGAAAAGATTATTACAGAAATAAAATATGGGTACGGACTTCCCATAAAAAGTGACCTATACCTTCATATAAAGAACTATGCAATCCTTTTTTTTAGGACCGTTTCACGACTAAGGTAGTTTACTTGTAGTGACTGGATTAGTGTCACGGGTCCTCTGACTCATGAGTCTAAGGTCAGATCCAGTATTTTACTGTTAAAACTGTGGAAGAGAGGGGTCAGTAGGGGTAAACACTATAGGTTGAGAACTTGAAAGTTTAATACACTCGGTTAGCCAAAAGAAAACATGAATTGGATGCAACGAGACCAAAAGACAGTGAACGTCGGGTTTCAGAATAGAAAAGTATTCACACTCCTGAAGGGACCACCGAGTCTACCATTTCGTAGACAGATGTTACGCCCTCTGGGCCCAAACTAGGAACCCAACCCTTCTAGGGGACCTCTTGAGTGCTCGTTAAGGATTGTTATTTACACAAAATCAAAGATCCAATTATTTCAAACAGAACTATTTTATTTCGTCAACTCGGATATTCTACACATCCGAGGACAAAGATTACTTACTGAGAATCTTCACTTTTTATAGTCTTAGACACTCTGTTCGGAATGGAAAACACATTGTTGAAATTCTCTTGACCTCATCACTTACGTGCGAAGACGAAGACTACCTTTCCCCTATTCAAGCTATGAACAGACCTGATCCAACATATTAAGAGAGGTAAGAGGCAAGAGGAGAAAAAAAGATTCAACTTTATATCAACTGAATGTTGTCATACGATCAAAGTCCACATAATGTATTACTTCGAGACGGGAGAAGTTAACTGAAATAAAAGTTCCACCAGAGGAAGTACCATCGTTCCAGTAGTGGTGTCTTAGATGAAGGAGTAAGTGTAGTCGTCCGGATAGACCCTAGAACACTACGAAGACTTCGGTTAATGACACCATTCCGCAGACGACGATTCAGTGAAGTCAGCACAGGCTGAGACACGCTGGGGTATCTGCCGTCGGGTGGTCCGAGGGGGCAGGGACGCTAAGAGGTCCGTTCTTGTGACCTCACCCAACGGTAAAGGAAGAAGTTACGTACTTTCACTTTTCACTCTCACTTCAGCGAGTCAGCACACGCCGAGAATCGTTGGGGTACCTGACATCGGATGTTCCGAGGAGGTAGGTACCCTAAAAGGTCCGTTCTCATGACCTCACCCCACGGTAACGGAAGAGGCCCATTCCTCAGATCCTATGATAATAATTTAATATGGTTAGTCCCTGGTGAGAACCTGAACCCTCCATCATAGTCAGGGTAAGTTTCGTGAACCGATGGCGTGTCACTCCTCCTAACGTATTCATCATGCTAAAGTTTATGTAAACTTTTTTACTGAGTGTCTTCTATGTCTTTTTATACGATTTACACTTCTTATCAACGGAAACTCTGTTACTCTGACTCCCAACTAAAGAAAAACGGAAGGTCGAATTTTATAAACAAACAAATGAATAAATGGAGGGACGACGACGACGACGATTCAGTGAAGTCAGTACAGACTGAGACACACTGGGGTATCTGCCGTCGGGTGGTCCGATGGGCAGGGACCCTAAGAGGTCCGTTCTTGTGACCTCACCCAACGGTAAAGGAAGAGGTTACGTACTTTCACTTTTCACTTTCACTTCAGAGAGTCAGCGCAGGTTGAGAAGTGCTGAGGTACCTGACGTCGGGTGGTCCGAGGAGGTAGGTACCCTAAAAGGTCCGTTCTCATGACCTCACCCCACGGTAACGGAAGAGGCTAAATGGAGGGATGGAGAGGTTTATATTGGAACATAGTGAAAATATTACCCCCTTTTCAGAGTATTTAAACAACCCCTTTTTTTTAGTTCTCAGTTTCCTACTACGTTTATCATCACACTCTAAAGTTGTCGAACACGCATCGGTCGATAGTCCGCTATTCACCTTGTTACACGGGGTCCCTCTCATTCTTACTCAGCATTAAGACAAACAGAGGAATTTCTCGGGAAGAGGGAGGAGTCACAAGAAATATGATTTTTTCTCGTAAAAATAGGTGACATGGTGACCACCATGTCACCTATCCCCAGGTGAACGTTTACGTCCCCTGTACCCAAGTTCGGGACGAAACCCTTCTAGGGTGTACGGGATCTTGTTAGTTCTAACACTCGGTGTGGATGACTTCGGATGCACAGATCTCGAACACGAGGTGTTGTTCTCTTCGCTCACGTTGCTCTTCGGACGCGCGACGGTGCCTCTCAGTGGGGACGAGGGACGTTGATCTCTTTCGGTCACGTATGTCGCTTTCGGGTCGTGTTGGTTTTTATTTATTTATTAATTTTATTTTCGTGGGATTGATACACAGAGTCCCCTTGACAAACTTTCTATATAACCTAAAAGAAACGACCAATAGTGTGTTTGAGTTTACTTTGAGCGAGACAATTGAGAACGAGACGTAGAGACGGACTGTACATGAAAGAGACAAAGACTTTGACCCATAGAAACGAGAATGTCGAGTACAGGATCATGAATTGTATTCTCATCCGTTCCTCAGTGAAATAACGTTATGATAGAAACCCCAGTCTGTCGGATACACATTTAAGACCAAGAGAATAAATGATCTCTTCCGTTACCGTTGGGTGAGGTCATGAGAACGGACCGTTTAGAGTACCTACCTCCTCGGACCACCCGACGTCAGGTACCCCAGCGATCCTCAGCCTGTGTTGACTCGTTGAAGTGAAAGTGAAAAGTGAAAATACGAGACCTCTTCCTTTACCGTTGGGTGAGGTCACAAGAACGGACCTCTTAGGGTCCCTGCCCCCTCGGACCACCCGACGGTAGATACCCCAACGTGTCTCAGCCTGTGCTGACTTCGCTGAATCGTCGTCGTCGTCGTCCCCACCCCACGAACACTTCCCTTCGTGCCTGTCTCGTTCAGGTTGATCATCGTTGGGGTACCCGATGTCATGTGGTCCGAGGGGGCAGGAAGTGATAAAAGGTCTCAAACGATAGATTGGTAGAGTAGGAGATAGTGGTAGAAGAGAAGGACGGAAGTTAGAAAAGGTCGTAGTCTCAGAAAAGATTACTCAGTCGAGAAGTGTAGTCCACCGGTTATATAACCTCGAAGTCAAAGTCAGTCCCAACTAAAGGAAATCCTAATAGACCAAACTAGAGGAACGATCTGTCCCCTGAGAGTTCTCAGAAGAGGTCGTGGTGTTTAACTTTCGTAGTTAGGAAGTCGTGAGTCGAAAAAAATACCAGGTTGAGAGTGTAGGTATGTACTGATGGTCTTTTTGGTATCGAAACTTATCTACCTGGAAACAACCGTTTCACTAGAGACGAAAAATTGTACGATAGATCCAAACAGTATCGAAAGGAAAGTTCCTCGTTCACAGAAAATGAAAGTACCGACGTCAGTGGTAGACGTCACTAAAACCTCGGGTCCTTTTATTTTAGACAGTGACGAAGGTGAACAAGAGAAGCTAAACAGTACTCCACTACCCTGACCTACGGTACTAGAATCAAAAGACTTACAACTCAAAATTCGGTTGAAAAAGTGAGAAGAGAAAGTGGGAATAGTTTTCCGAGAAATCAAGGAGAAAGACTCCAACAACTATAAAGAGGGTCGTTCGAACTAAGGTCAAACCCTAAGTAGGTCGGACCGTAAACTACATGAGACGTATTTGTCAATCGGACAATTCGTTCCATTGTTATATGTAGACACAGTATGAGGAAAGGGTTAAAACTTGGTCAGGAAACAAGGTACAAGTCAAGATTGACAACGAAGAACTGCGTATACGTCGAAAGAGTCCTTTGTCCATTCCACCAGACTATAAGAGTAGAGATATTCTTAAAAGAATATCAAGGTATCTTCTTGAAAGGTATCAAGAAGTCCGTGAGATGGATGGTCTAAATTAAGAAACTTAGATAAGTAGTGGGGGTGACTTATTAGTATTCCCTAAACTAAATCAAGTATAGACTTACCGGATCACCAAAAGGGATGAAACAAGTCAAATTCGGACTTAAAAAGTTATTCCTCGAGTACTAGACTTGGTGTCAGTCGAGGTCCAGAATAAAAACAACTGACATATCTCGGAAAGGTAGTCATCGACGTTTCTCATATCAGTTTGACTAAAGTCACAACTGGTAGACCACTATAAGTACACATCTCAACAGAACACATCAACCTTCTTCCACAAATGATACTGGTCACACAAAAGAAGTGTTTTGAAACAATTGGAAACGGGACGAAGTAAAACATAAGGCTTCGGTTTGAACGGACAATGAGGCACATAGAGAACTGCAGGATGAAAACGTAAGGTCAGGGGATACTACTTTTACTGTAGACACACACACACACACACACACACACACACAATCAAGATCTAACAAACATCCAGAAGTAACTTGACCAGTTGAAGCTGAAGAAACCGTAATCACCGACCCCGTATCTGAACCCAATGACCCTATCACTTACCAAATAGAACCTTTGTTTAACTCCAGTAAGACGACAAAACTCTAACGTGGGACAACCCTGGTCGGGTTGTCACTTGACTGGACTCCCTCGCCACGGTGTCTTCTTATTCCTTTTTATTCTGAGTCTTTATTCTACCCCTAGTCTCCCGACTACGACGAGTGTCCGTTTTCGGGTCTAGGATTAGGAACGTACGAAAAATAACGATTGTAGATGAAGGAACATGCACGAGATCTCTATAGACAACAAATGTTAGAGTCTAGCCCCTATTTCTACATGTTACGTGTCAGGAGTCACGGTTTGGAAGTCCGGAAAGTACTGAGACAAATCGGGACGTCGATCCCTACTGGAAAGAGTCGTTGAGGGAGTTCCGAGACCAAAGCTCTTGTCAGGGATTACCAAAACGTAGTCAGTGTAGTCATGAAGTTGTAGAACGAAAGTTGTACAAAGAGGTGCTACATGAAAGAGGACGAGGTTCGGGAAGTGGACCCCTCACTACTCTTTCAGTAAGAATAAAAACTTTCTTCGGGACAATTAATATCATGTTCGGACACGTGTCGCATAAGGAATGTGTGCGGTCATGATATAAAACCTGAGAAACAACTGATACTCCCGGTGAGGGAAAGAAGACTCCCTAAGAACGAGTGTTGACATCTATATTACCAATGGACTTAATTTAAGTGGGTAAGGACAGGTAAAATCAAGTGACTAAGGATTCTACGACTATAAGTAAGAACGGTAAAAGACGAACTGTTACAGATTAAATGGATCTAAGTACCTTGATTGTAGGGTCCAAGGACACGTCAAAACAAGAAGTGTCGCAGTCTGAAATGAAAGTGGTGCTCTGTATAGATATTGATCGCAGTAAAGACGAAACCGGGTAAACGAAGTGAGAAAGACCTCGATAATAATTAACGGTAGACGAAAAAGGGTCATCGTATAACCTGTGAAAGGTTGGACCCCTCGAGTATAAGGTCATAGTATAGAAAAACGGAAAAGTATGACAACTACCCCAAGAGAGTCGTTCTTATGACCTCCATAAACGGTAAAGAAGGAGGTCGCCTGGCACAAAACAGTCTTGAGAAGTGATACTGGGTAGGTAGCACCCACCGGAACGCACCGTACCGAGAAATGAAGTAACTCAATTCGGTAGTGGTACTGAAGGGTGCGTACCGTCTGGGTAAAGGACCGTACCCCATCTTACCGTCCTCTGTTGGGAAATGTATCCAAAGAAACGAAGGGAGTCTTTCATTTTGTCATTTTATATAAACCCCCATCTTAACTGACCTGATTTAAGATCAATTTTTACGAAGAAGGACGTTAAGTTGATTTGACTGTAATTTTCCTTATGTCTTTTCTAGGTATAAAATTTTCCCGTTTTTTATACCCTTTCCTCTAAGATTTCTTGTCTTCTCAAGTTGTGTCAAACCTTCTGACTTTCGAACACCATCTCACCGTTTTGAATGTGTTCGTTTGGATATATCGACGTCTCCACTTCACAGAGATCTTCCTTCAGTTAGGGGAGGTGTCTTCGGGTGTTTCCGAGTCCTATGTCTTCGTGGCCCCGAAGGGTCCACCGCGATCACCATTTCTTGGGTGGACGATCCCGTCCTCTGAATTCTCTTCACCCAAACTAGGGATCCAACCCTTCTAGGGAACCTCCTCCCGTACCGTTGGGTGACGTCATAAGAACGGACCTCTTAGGGAACCTGTCTCCTCGGACCACCCGATGCCAGGGATCCCACCGTGTTTCAACCTGTACTGATTTTGTTGAATCGTACGTGTGTGTCTTCATGGTCCGTAGTGTATACCACTCACAACCGTATTCCTCCCTTTCATCCCTAACTATCTGTGAGATTTGAATTTTGTAAATCTAGGGAGTCGTGAGAGTGGTCGTAGATAATGTCGGTCCGTTAATGGGTGAGGGTTGAGGAAAAACATCTTTAACTTAGTCTCTCGGAAATCCCAACCTCTGTAGTCCATGTTACCTCCCACCCTACCACTCACCTCTAATTTTATCCCATACTTTTGTTACTTTCAGACGTTTGTCTTCCTACTCTGAACTTCAGAAAAGGAGGGTAAAACACGGGTCCAGTGTAACTAGTAGTCCACTCTTGAACTTCTTGACTTCTTAAGAAGGGGTCTCTTTGTCTTGGGAACTCTTTATAAATCTACTCGGTAAACCTCTAGAGGGTCACTTTTTAGGTCACTTTAGATGAGGAGGTACTCGAAGTGATTTTTTAATTATCTCGTCGTTCCCAGTCGTCTGGGTACTCCTTTCAAAATTACATTTTTCCTCTTTGGTTTTTGATTCTTCGTCCTTTTTCTTTGGACCTTATTTATCTGTATTATATCCTTTGTCTTCTTTTACTGAATTTTTAAGTAGTTGAAATTAATTATAGGGGTCTCTCAATACTGGATCCCGACTGACACCGAGTCTAGTACTTGAGAAATAACTGTTTAAGTCTGAATTTAACTTCTTTCATCTCTTTTGGTGCTATGGTAAGTCCATACTGGATTTAGTTTAGGGAACACTAATATGTCACCTTCACTGTTTATCTAAGTTCCCTAATCTAGACTATTTGTATCACGGACTTCTTGATACCTGTCTCCAAGTACTGTAACATGTCCTCCGTCACTAGTTCTGGTAGAGGTTCTTTTTCTTCACGTTTTTCCGTTTTACCAACAGGTTCCTCCGGAATGTTTATTGGCTCTTTCTTTTCTGTACTTTCCGTTTCCTCTTTTCCTTTCTATATGGGTAAACTTATGTCTCAAGGTTTCTTATCGTTCCTCTCTATTCTTTCGGAAGGAATCGTTAGTTACGATTCTTTATCTTCTTTTGTTATCTTACTCTTTCTGATCTCTAAAGAAGTTCCTTTAATCTCTGTGGTTCCCTTGTAAAGTACGTTTCTACCCGTGTTATTTCCCGTCTTTACCATGCCTGGAATGTCTTCGTCTTCTATATTTCTTCTCTACCGTTCTTATGTGTCTTCTTGATATGTTTTTTCTAGAAGTACTGGGTCTATTGGTGTTACCACACTAGTGACTGAATCTCGGTCTGTAGGACCTTACACTTCAGTTGACCCGGAATCCTTCGTAGTGATACTTGTTTCGATCACCTCCACTACCTTAAGGTCAACTCGATAAAGTTTAGGATTTTCTACTACGACACCTTCACGATGTGAGTTATACGGTCGTTTAAACCTTTTGTGTAGTCACCGGTGGCTTGACCTTTTCCAGTCAAAAGTAAGGTTACGGTTTCTTACGAGTTTAATGACGTGTTAACGTGAGTAGAGTGTACGATCATTTCATTACGAGTTTTAAGAGGTTCGGTCCGAAGTCGTTATGCACTTGGCACTTGAAGGACTATAAGTTCGACCAAAATCTTTTCCGTCTCCTTGGTCTCTAATTTAACGGTTGTAGACAACCTAGTAGTTTTTAGTTCTCTCAAGGTCTCTTTGTAGATAAAGACGAAATAACTGATACGGCTTCGGAAACTGACACACCTAGTGTTGTTTGGTCTTTTAAGAAGTTCTCTACCCTTATGGTCTGGAGGAATGGACTGAGGACTCTTTAGACATACGTCCAGTTCTTCGTTGTCAATCTTGACCTGTACCTTGTTACCTGACCAAGGTTTAACCCTTTCCTCATGTAGTTCCGACATATAACAGTGGGACGAGTAAATTGAAGATGCGTCTCATGTAGTATTCTTTACGACCTGACCTACTTCGTGTTCGACCTTATTCCTAACGACCCTCTTATAGTTATTGGAGTCTATACGTCTACTGTGGTGGGAGTCTATACGTCTACTGTGGTGGGAATACCGTCTTTCACTTCTTGTTCTCCCGGAGAACTACTTTCACTTTCTTCTCTCACTTTTTCAACCGAATTTTGAATCGTAAGTCTTTTGCTTCTAGTACCGTAGACCAGGATAGTGAAGTACCCTTTATCTACCCCTTTGTCACAGTCTGAAATAAAAAACCCCGAGGTTTTAGTGACGTCTATCACTGACGTCGGTAATTTAATTTTCTACGAACGAGGAACTTTCTTTTCAATACTGGTTAAATCTGTCGTATAATTTTTCGTCTCTGTAATGAAACGGTTGTTTCCAGGTAGATCAGTCTCGATACCAAAAAGGTCATCAGTACATACCTACACTCTCAACCTGATATTTCTTTCGACTCGTGGCTTCTTGACTACGAAA